>NW_019289627.1:2007-75907 GCF_000500325.1 Leptinotarsa decemlineata | reverse complement strand
CGATTGGGAATAATGAAAAATTAAATAACAAGATTAATTTATAATACATAAAATAAAAAATGATGCCATCGAACAATCTGTTTTTTTGTACAAATTTCAGATCTGGCAACTCTAGGCTAACTACTAAAAATTAAGATTCACTTGAAAAACATAATAATTTCGATAGCAAGATTTTGAGACCGAACAACTACTTTCATATGTTTCATTTTTTGTCCGTTCTAGTGGTGTATTTATACTCTCATTTTCACAATTTTTATATCGTGTGTTTGTTTCACGTGAAAAATTTCATTTTTCAGGATTTGTATGGTAATTCAATAATGGTTTTTATTTTTAGTCACACATCTTTCATTTAGTTATTCAAAATTATATAATTAATATTTTCCTTGCACATTATATCCGTTGAAAAATATGTAGTTTGAATATACAGTGTCGATTCAGATACCTATTTATTGAAAAAAATTGAAAACTTTGGTATTTCAGTCTAAATCAATCTATTTAATAATGATGATAATAATAATTATTTTTATTCCAGTCAGATCATAATTACATGATATTGGAACAGTCACAGATATGATGTATACATAAAAACAGATGAAATGACAATATTAGAAGTTTTGAAGGTTATAATAATAACCAGGCCATCCGAGTGTCATAACTCACGTTATCTTTTTGCTTATGAAATCTGATGTCATAGTAACATTCATTACACATAAAGTTTTTTAGTTTTCTTTTGAAAACATTGACGTTGTATTCCAATCTTATACAGGCAGGCAGATGATTCAGAAATTGAATTCCTCTTTATATTGGGCTTCTCTCATACAGACTAGTTCCATGTTTAGGAGGCCTAATAAGTTTCGAAAATCGAGATGGGTAGTCGTGATAATCAGAGTTGAGAGAAAAGTTATGATAAATACTTTTTGCATATATAATGCATTTGTAGATGTAAATAGAGTAAAATGTAAGAATTCCGTGTTCTTTCAAATGATTACGACATGTTTCTCTATAGTCTAGGCCGTACATTAATCATATAATCCTCTTTTGAGAGATGAAGACCCTGGATGCTCCCACTGCACCACGCCATAGAAAAATGTTATAAGAAATGTGGGAATGAACAATAGCATAGTAAATGCTGATCAACTGATTCGTCACAAAAATATTTTTCAGTTGCAATAAGGCAAACTAACTACTATTCAATTTCTTGCAAATGTGATTGACATTTCCATCCCATATTATTGTCCACAAATACTCCTAGAAATTTGGTGGATTTCAAGAAAGGGACTTCACTATCATTTACTGAGATTCTACTATTCTCAGATATTTCATTTCTGGTGAAAAAGTGCATACAAACTGTTTTAGCAGAATTCACCATCAGAGAATTTCTCTGGTATCAGCATATAGAATTAGGTGTTAAGTGCTGACGTATTTGGGAAGATCATTTAAATATAATAGAAAAATTAGCGGACCAAGAATCAATCCTTGAGGTACACCAGCCACCACATCATGTGAGAGAGATCTCTGATTGTCAATTCTTACAATAATTTTCTGACCTCAAGATATGAAGCCAGCCACGAATGAAATTTGCCACGGAAACCCAGTTCACTTAGTTTATATAGTTTATATTTAAAGATGGATAGAGGGTTTCATGATTCCATCTGGCATAATTTTTGTAATTGAAAATGCTACGAAATTGCTACTGGATTTGAACACAATATCGTTTGACGAATTTCATTTAGATACATTTAATTATTTTGAATATCGGGTTTATTCGAGATTATTCCACACCATGATGGAATTGGTCGATATTTGATGAAAATCCATAACGTATTCAGAAACACTTTATTGTGAGATTTTCAAAACACGTGTTTCATTATACAATGCCTTCTTAGGGCGTTATCTCACAATAAAGTGTTATTCAACACTATCACTAACAGTTATGAGGTGAGAAGTGAAGTTATATTGACAAAAATGAAACAGACTATATGGAAGTTCTTAATTTTATTACAAAAATGTTAGTCTGATATGCATTTGAAAAAAAAATGTAAGGGCTTCATTAACGATTGTTTCCTTCTTTCCGTATGTCTACGTAAACGTCCCTCAAGCTCATACCAAACATGTTCAATGGGATTTGAATCCGGACTGTGCGCAGGCCAAACAAATCGCGTGAGTTCAACCTCGTCAAGGTACTGAGTAACGATCCAGGCAGTGTGGTGTCGTGCATCGTCATGCATGAATATTGAGTCATTTCCAAGAAAAAGCATGTATGTGAAACATGTTCTTGTACCTTGCGCATGGTACCTCCATCAGGTACCTATGCGCATTGAATGTCTCATTCTCGATGAAGACTAACTCCGTGTGAGCGTCAAACGATATGCTTCCCCATGCCATAACTGACCCGCCATCTGGTCGACTCCATACTCGTACAAGTCTATCTGAGTCCATAAGGCAGAATCGCGATTCATCGGGAAACAATCCATGTCTCCAATCCGCTACTGTCCAAGCAAAGTTTTCTCGTGGAGAATTCAATCTTGCAATCCGGTTTTCACGGGAAGCAGCAGTCCAGTAGCTCTAGTTCGAGAAGATAATCCATCAGCTCGAAATCACTTCCTAACTGTCCAATCACAATTGTTTACATTTGTGACTTTTTGTATCTGACTTCGTAGGGAAACTGCCGTACCTGTTCGGTTTCTCAAAGTACTAGATACGAGAATGCGGTCATTCCTAGCTGCTGTAGTCCTACCTTGTCCTGCACCAGGTCTTGTGATAGTAGTAGTTGAATGTGCTGTTTCTCATTTGATTCAGTTTATTGAATTATGAGGTTGATTGGCTATGAATCTCTTTGAATTATTTTTTCCGTGCTGTCACCTATCTACGAACGATAACCCTCAGAAGTTCAACCTTGTGCGAGTTGAGGATTAGCGAGGAAGTTGTTTATATCATGATTATTCGATTTTCTTTTTAATTTTCACTGACATTATAACAAATACGATTGAATGCTACTGATGTGATGTTATTGCCTCAAATTCAATTTACACTCAGCCTTTATAAGAGGATGTAGCAAATTCCAGAGCACCAGAGAATTTCTTTGTTTTACACCCTCCAGAACCGCAATGGGCACGTGGCAAGTATGCAATGATTACGTTTATGCCGGAATCTATTTTAGTCCAGTGAATGACTATTTTACCATATAGTTTTCCAAAACGGTACCTATGTTAATGGAAATTTAAATTTAGATTCTCTCTGATTCAGAAGTTGACCCTGTATCGAAGGTTATTTTCACCCCGGGGTTGGATACAACCCCATCTCAGGAGGTGATAAATGTGTCACTGAAAATAAGTCTGCGAATGCATAGATTGACTGATGTTAGGCAACTTTTGTCTCATTTAATTCCATCAGAAAGTCAATACTTTTCGACTTATTCGCAAGTAAAAGTGTCAATTTTCGATCAATGAACCCATGTTTTTAAACGTATCCCAGCTAGCTATAGCTGGAAAAATCCACAAGCAGAGTTTTGGGGATCAACAGTTGGTAGTCTTGGAACATGATATATTATAGAAGATAAATCATTATTGGTATTGGTAACATTTGTTATTCCAAGTACCTATCGCAGGTACCCACAGCGTGGAAAGAAGCCAACACTTTACAGTCATCGTACTTCTGGATGTCCAAAAAGCATTCGATAAGGTATGGCATGCCAGCCTTATCTGGAAGCTAATCCAAGTTCATAAGACTGATGGTATCCTTCGTCATGAACCGAAAAATCAGGGTGGAAGTAGGAAACTTCCTATCAAAAACCCTCGTTCTCAAATCCGGAGTCATACAAGGGTCTGTTCTAACCCCATCCCTTTTCTCCATATTCGTTCATGACGCACCTACTACATAGACAATAGTACAATACGATGACGACACCATGGCCTTATCCAAAGCCTTTGATTGTATAGATCATGATCTTTTATACTAGGCAAACTTTACAAATATGGAATTCGAGGAAACTCCTATGACTGGTTCAAGTCGTATCCAAAATTGAATAGAACTGGCCGATACTTGATGAAAATCCATATTGAACAACTAATCAATACAGTTTATTTGTATGATTTTCACTATAACGGTTTTACAAAAACAACGACACGTGTTTCGCTATACAATAGCTTCTTCAAGCGTAAACTGTTTACGTTTGAAGAAGCGTAGCGAAACACGTGTTGCGGTTTTGTAAAACCCTTATAGTGAAAACCATACAAATAAACTTCATTGATTAGTTGTTTCGTATCTAAAAAACAGAAAGCAAATCGTAGAACTGAACTTGAAAGATACAGCAGCACGATCAGAGGCTTTGGAGACGTCTATGGGATTTCTACAGGGTAGTAAATTGGGCCCAATACTCTTCATTATATTTACAAATGACATAAACATGGTGGTAAATTCAAATTCCGCTCATATAGTTAATTATGCTGATGATACTAACCTATTGTTGACAGGTGCAAACTTACCACACATAAAAAAACATGGTAGTATTGTAATAGAAAGGACAAAAAACTTTTTTCTGGAAAATAAATTGATTTTAAATGATGAAAAAACAGATTGCGTCATGTTCAAAATTGATAACAGCATGGAGACACCGAAGAACAACAGTTTCAATGATTTTGAAACTTGAATTTCGAACTCATTTTCTCATCCAAATCTTATAAGTATGGCCCATATTAAAAGTCACAGTTGCTGAAATGTCTTAGTACCATACTACCATAAAACAATTTTTCAGAGATTGGCTTAACATTAACAAACGATTGCAGAATAACAGTGTCAATGACATATAGGCTTTTCTCATTGAATTTATAACACGATCAGTGAATCTGAGGTAGGTGCCAATCATCACCCCTAAATGTTTAGCTGTATTGACAGGAGTCGAGATAGTTCTGATTGGAAATTATTTTCTGTGAATGTACAATTCTTTTGCGATCCAAAATGCATCATCATTGTTTTATAAGGATCAAGTTTCAAATCATGTTCACTTGATAGAAAATTGATCAAATCTAGATCAGCGTTGAGGAGATTTTGTGACTCAGCACACTCATTGATTTTGAAATGTATATATATATTACTGTGTGTCATCCGCATGAACTTTTCGATGGACAAGATAATATCAGTGGTATAACTGATGAAAAATAGAGGTCCAAACATGGAACCCTGTGGATCTCCAGATAGAGTAGCTTCCTCAGTATGAAAATACTTGGGAAAGCTATTGTATAGCGTGTTGCGGTTTCGTAAATTGTTCAGTGAATATTTCATGATAAAGTTTAAGTTGAATACATCATGAATATTCATGAAACATTGGCCAATTGCACCGCATATATCAACACACTATCATCAATTGATGCATATAGTAGCGATTGATATTTTTAGGACGAATTTTAGATGATCGTTCGTTCAGAGTTTTCTTTCACTCAGCTGCAACCGCTACGAGTAACCCTCAGAAGTTTCAAAAAGCATTGAACAAATGTTTTGTTGGCCAAAATCTGCCTTCATTCTCAAAACTGTGAAAATCAAATATAACATTCTTTGTTCCGTCTTTGATTCGTTTTATTTCCAAACATTTTCTGACATTTATCAAAGAATTTGTCCTCTTGTCAACCCTGAACATCTATGATAATAATAATAATAATGTTTATTTATCAAAAAATTACAATATTGAATATATCAGTAGTGCTTGAGAGATGCATAAATAAACAATGGCATCACTGAAGAAACAATCGCAAGATTGCTCCTTGTGCGTGATATAGCCTCTAGAAAAGATTCAAAAAAATGACAAAAAAAAAATTCATGTAGCANGATACATAAAAAATCTCTATATAAAAGAAGTACTGTCTACAGTGCGATTAAATTTTTTAATTCTCTCCCACAGGATATAAGAGACATTGGGATGGCCAGCGGTTTTCTGAAGTCTGTGAAAGAATTTTTATGCAATATAGAGCCTTATACTATAGATGAATATTTCAACAGTGTGTGTTGAATTTCATTTTATGTGTATGTGACGTGTTGTATTCAAATTTTGTATTTTATTACTCTTTTGTAATTTTTTTCACTGACGTATATCTCGGACAAAGTATTTCTTTCAACTTTCATACAAGATTTACATATACTCTGTAGAAATAAATGAATATCTTTCTATCTATCTATCATCTATCTATCCATACTTTACACATCTGCCGGCACACCCGCCTACTCCAAAACAAAGCCCAAGCGATGACCAGCCGCTTCGCACTATAGTGTAATAAGTGGCGCATCGAGCTAAATCCATCCCAAACTCAAACCATCTTCTTCAGGCATCCTAACCCGTCCAACAACCTCAAACTTCGACCAAAGAACTTACGTCTCAAACTTTCAGGAGAGAAACTACAACTGCAGGATGAGGTACCTACTTGGGGGGTCACTTTCACGAGGACCCTCAATTGGGAGACTGGCATCCAGCAAACTCCCAAGTACGCAAACTAGCGAATCTCCTGATGGCTCTGAGGGGCAAGTTCGGGGCAAGTGCTGTAAAAACACACACACGTATGAAACGTCCATAACACCGATCTTAGACTGTAAAGCTGTGATCTACAGCACCATCATCTCGAAACAAACCCACTCTATACCAACCACAGAGGGGAAAATTTTACGTAACATGTCAACCTACACTTAAAACACCCATCCTACTCCCTACACACCACCATCAGTGTTATAATCAGTATAGCAATAACACCCATTCCCTCTAGTTTGCAGGACCTCCGGTAGAAGTATACCAAGAGAACCATCAACAACACCAACCACTCTGCAATGGAGACACTGGTCGCCCACGCAGGTCACCTCTGGAAGAAGACACCGAAGAGAAAGCTCACGTTCTCCCCAGCTCGACTACTCGACGTCCTAGAAAAATACCCTCTGGCTGTCAGATAGCCGGCGGCCCGGAGCCCCTGCTAACTCACCAACCCTCAACCACATGCCAACGACCCATGCGAGACACGGAAAAGAACTACAACACCAGAAACCACACGATTCAGCTCAACGACAATCACCGCAACCACCCGGACACTCAGCTCACACACGCAGAATCCAGACGAACAAATCCCAAAATCTAACCTAACTAACCCGCCCCTGAAGAGGAGAAAATCCTATAACAGGGGCCAAAACCTAACCATAAGTATAAAAACAAAAAAAGTAATTAACGTATTTGAATTGTTCACTTGGGAATGGTTCAACAAGACGAAACCAGTCGTAGCAAATAAAAACCAAACAATAGTTATTTATTATCCTATACCTATTCAATATGAATTTCTACAGAATGAATAGGTCATCAATCGTACCAGTTGAATCTTCTTCCACGATAACTTCAAAAGTGCACTCATTACAGTTTGAATTACTCATTTCATAAATCTGTTGACCATATCTGTATGCTATTAAATTACATTAATCCTATAAAAAGTTTTTCATTAAACAATTGGGTAGTCAGGACATTCTCAATACCATTCGGCTAGAGGTCGCCGACTGATTTATCTCTGCACCCTTGTTTGCCCTGGACAGTCGAATACGTAAAAACTAAAAGAAGATACATGCTGGGATATTCCCAAACAGAACATTTTATATGCGCGTCATTATCATATCCACATTATCACGAGAGGAACAAAAAATCGATGCTTCGGATTTCATTCTGGCAAGTGATACAAGTCACATTCCGTGATACTCATTCCAAATTCGACTAACATTTTCTGCGGAACAACAAAGGCTTTCCATTCGATATTTGACATGTTAGTTGTCAATAGATTCAGTTTTACATATGTTACAATCCTGTTGAAATTGACGATAAATGGGTTGCTATTTTTGTTGTTATTTTTTCTTAACTAATGTGTTAATCAGATTGGAGAGTTACTTTTTTCAATATTGATTGTGCTTCATTTCCTTCTTCGAAAGATTTCCACTTTTTCTGTATGAAGATGGAAAAGTAGAAAGCCAAATCCTTTTCTAAAAATTAATCTCTCCTTTCAATTTCAACATACAGTGCGGTCCATATGTTTGTTCAAAATGACCACCATTATTCACTTCTTGACAATAACCTGATCTATTAAACAGACCATCCCTGTAACACGCTCCTTACTTACCTTGAATCCTGGAAAAAATCTTTGAAGATACTAAAATATTAGACAAAAAGCCAAATAAACAATTGATATGAATCTAGTAGGCTGCTGTCATTTAGGTATTTACTAAAAGACGACAGTATAATATTTGTGGGCGTATTAAATTTAATTATGGCTCATTTGTCCGAGACTCAAAGAATAGACATTTTAATTATGATTGGTTGTGAAACTCAAAAGGAGGTTTGTGAAATTTTTAATAATAAATACCATGGTCAACACGTGTCGCAGTCTACAGTTAGCAAAATTGAAAAAAGTTTCGGGAAACTGGACATGTAAAAAATATTGGAAAACCAGGTAGGAATGTTCAATTTACTAAAAAGTTAGATGTACTTCTAGAGATTGAGGAAAATCCGCATAAGACAACTCAAGAACTTGCCGCCGACAATCATCTATTTTGAGCGTTTTGCGTAAAGAAAAATACCCCTACAAAGTTCAGTTGGTTCAGGAGTTGAATGAAGATGATCCTGATAGAAGGCAAGAATTATGTGAAATGATGATGGACAGAATGAACGCAGATTTGCAGTTCATAAACATAATAGTGTTTTCTGATGAAGCGACGTTTCATTTGAACGGAACAGTTAACAGACAGAACTGTAGATATTGGAGCAGAGAATCCTCACTAGATGTGTGCGACTCACACTCAATATCCTAAAAAAGTTAACGTTTGGGCTGGTATCATCAACAATAAAATTATTGTCCTTTATTTTTTTGAGGGCACTGTTAATGGTGAGGTTTATCTAGATTTTTTGAATAACTTCTTAGTGCCTACATTACAAATACATTTTCCTGATGTTAATCATCCAAATGAGATAGATCGAACTATTTACCACCAACAAGACGGAGCTCCACTGCATTTTGCACGTACAGTTAGAAATTATTTAAACGAGGTTTTTCCCAATAGGTGGAATGGAAGACGTGGAACGATCGAATGGCCGGCTGATCCCCCGGATTGACTCCTCTCGATTACTTCTTATTGGGTTATTTGAAATATAAAGTATATTTCAATAAACCAAACAATATTGCTGATTTGAAAGTTAGGATAACGGAAGAAATTAACAAAATAACCCCCGAGGTCATACAAAATGTTGTACGAGAATTCCAAAATTGCCTCGGTTATTGTCAAGAAGTTAATGGTGGTCATTTTGAACATTTAATTCAATTGTAAAGTACATTGAAAAATACATTCTGAATATTATGTGGCATTATCATCTTCATTCTACGTAAATTTTTGTGATACCTAGAGACATTATCGAAATTTTACATCCTAAAAATCAATTTTCTCAGTTATGATTGCACCAAACTCAAAAAACTCCATATTGCTGAACAGAGGACTGAAATCCCTTTCCAACAAGGTGTCACACGACCCCCTTTGCTATTTAAAATTTTTGAGGGGGTGCTTATAATTCAGAAGGGGTGATGGAGGGGGATAATATTTTCGTACTGTAAATTGTCAATTTAAGAATAAAAATGGACCTGTTTCAGGTTTTCTTATTCACATAGTACATAATAACGCTAAAAATGAATTTATTCCATACATATCGACCGCACTGTACGTGCCGTCGATATGTATGGCCATGTGAAGACACGCCTGAAGAAGCTATTGTATAGCGAAACACGTGTTGCGATTTTGTAAAACTGTTCAGTGAAAATCTCACAATGAAGTGTTTTTCGAATACGTTATGGATTTTCATCAAGTATTGGCCAATTCCATCATATAATGTCTTACCAGTTAAAAATTCCCTCAATCTCACAAAGAAGACTAAGTGCTGTTGAGACACATGCATTCATAGATAAAATCGAAGATATAGTATCATTTGCTGTTTACTCTTTTTTCCAAATGTTTCGATAGCAAAAACATGTATCCAATATATTTTTTTGCTGACGACAGTGCACTTGTCTTGTCAATCCATTTGGATTCCAGAACATCGGCTACGGAGGCACATCTTCACCGGCAGCTGGAGGTTGCGTATCTTAATGATTGGAAATCCCGTGGGTTGGGCTACCTATCGGACGCGTCCCCAGGTGGCGGATTAAGGAACGCCAGGGGACAGGATGCCCTGTCCGTGAAGCCTATGTGGCCTTACGGAGATGGGGTCGCCGGACTCCTGGTCAGTGGCAGAAATAAGTAGAGTGAGGGGAACTCAAACTCCCCAAAAGCCTTTGCAAAACATGCCACTGTGGACCAGCCTACCCAAGCTAAGGTGTAAGGAATCGTGCCGACAGCTGAATGGCCGCAGGGTGATAAGCGGTCACGCACGATCCTCTTGGGAAACTGGGCGAAACCTGATTGTAATCAGCCTACCTCTGGTAATGCGAGGCTCTGCCAGAGGTGACCAACTCTTCCCTTGCTACTCGTAGGAACACACATGAATGAAACAACAGAAACAACAAAAACAAAAACCAATTCTGAGGCTGGATAGAAGTGCTCACCTCAATCTAAGGCGGTGGTTGGAGATAAACAGAAATGTCCACCCCAATGTATCGCTTGGAATGAAGCTGGACATAGCAGATCACCTCCAACAGCAAGGACACTTCCTGCGGCGGGCGCCAAGAGCTCCGCCTTGAATAAAGGCAAGGAACCAGCTGCCCCTGCAGGAAAGCTTCCTCACTTGTGCACCTCCACGGAGGGAACCCCAGAAAGATTGAAAAAGCCGCGCAACGACAGTAATATCGCTGCACCTTCCAAAACCTTCGCGGAGGCCATCGTGAGGTACCACAAGATTGCCAAAGAGAGTGTGTGATCGGCGAGTTTTGGCCTACACCTACCAATTTGAAGGAGATGTCTCCTAGTGACCTTTTCACCTTCCTGGAAAGGACAGGATGGACAATGACCGCGGGCAACTAGTTGTTGCCCGCGGCTTCGCCCGCGTAGAATGGTAGTGGTAGTACTAATTAGTACTGTGTTGCTGTGTCGCTGCTGTTCCAATGTTTTGACAGAATCAGAATCAACAAACTTAGGCGTGCGCAGCGTTATAGTACAGTGCTTTCAAAAAATGGTTCTACAGCGCCATCTAGTGGCGAGTTACAGAAAAATTGATAGCCTAAAAACCTTCTCTATGAAAAATTACCTATACATGTCATGTTTCATCACGATCGGTTGAGCGATGTAGAAGTTTATCACTTACCAACCAACCAACNCTGTGACACAACTTCTGCGCTTTTTAAAAAGGGAAAAAAAGAATTTTTAAAAGTTTTTGAGAAACTGACAACTTTTAGGGTGTCAATATACAAGTATTTACAGTCTTACAGCTGGGTATCTCGAATTCCGAGGTGAACTTACTATAATGACTGGACTATTTCTGCAATTGATTTCATAGGTTCATTTTTCAGTAGTCAACGAGTTAGAGTCTCTATCTAACCTCAATATTCAATGAACAATCACCACATCACAGTATTTCTAAGAGATTAGTATACTGTCATAACTTCCACATCATCTTTTATTCACATAAAAACAAAAAAAGATGCGTCGGGGGAAAATCTAGTCTATATCTGAACTTGAACGGTTGAAATATGTTCAAAAAAATAACTTCATTTCGACGTCTACCCGGAAAACAAATCGTCTTTTTCATGGCCAGAAATTTCGAATGTGAAGTGAATTGAATAACGCATCAATAAATTCCACCTTTTCTCTGATTATTTCAGAGAAACAAAAGAAGAAAACGTTTTGAATCTCACATGTGAGAATACCTGCTAGGATGTTCCCTCGACTGGATATATTTACTGAGGGTTTTCCCTGAGATCCATTCAGAACAGAATTTTCAGCTTTCCCTCGCAGGACTTTAACAGTTTCTTGTTTTTTTAGAGTTGGTGAACTTTCATGGTCTTACGAACTTCTCTGTATAAAACCAACTTTCATGAATTAGTTTGGGAATTCTTGCCTTTTTTCCACGAGAAGAAAATCATTTAATGAAAAATCCGGGGGCTAAAGTGTTGGCTGGTGAAAATTGGGGTCGTTGATGAGTTTTTTAGTGTCATTCATCTTGTTGAGAATTGAAATTTCTCTCCAGTCTGTGCATTTTATAATTATTCGAATGGCATGAAGTTCAATATTTGCATGATATAAATTTTGAAAATGGTTTGCAATAACTTCAATGACCTCATTCAAAATGCCACATATTCCAATATTGATGAGATAGAACATGTTTTTACGATACTCCCAAAAACTTTCAGAACTGATTTTACTCAAAAATATTTGACATTTACAAGAATTTGTACACCGTTTGGGTTACTGTCAAATACAGCAAGGGCTGCAGTTCGAACATTTAATATAAATTCATGTATTCCAGCATATTCTGTCCGCCTAGACAATAAGTATTTTTGATAATATTGTTAATTTACCTAATAAAGGATGTTACGCGTTACTTTATTAGCACACACACAACTACTGTATTTTTGTCCACCCTGTGCCAATTGGAATCAACATGTGATACATTTTTGGAATCAACTCAGCTAGAGTAATCCGAAAATTGAGATAAAATGGGGGTGTTCCATTTAAAAAAATGACGGTGACGTCATTACTCGAACGTATTCACCCTGTATATTAGAATATTATTTTAAAATACGGTAAATTAACATCAAAAATCGACGTGTTTCAGGATTATTTCTTAAAATGACCTGTTTAGCTAAAAATGAATTTGTTCCATACTTTACGGACACAGTGTATACAAGATACTATGTTCTAACAACTCTAGTAGTTACATAGGTCATACCAACAGATAAGTTTCCAGCAGAGCATCTGAACATGAGTTAACCGTTCGTGAGCAAAATAGTCGGCTCAGTGGTATCTGAATATTTTCAAGAAATAGGCCACAGAATAGACTTCAAAAATACCAAAATCATCACCACAGTTGAAACTCTTCACACAAGAATAATCCGCGAAAGAAAATAAAAAACTTGTGGTTTTCAGAAAAGTATTTGATGACAACGTTATTTGAATGAAAGACAGTTCCAACACATTACATAATTAGGTACATTATCGATTCAGGTAGAAGTTAGTAACTGTTCACAAAATTCTCTGTGTTGTGTAGTTCCCATCTGTTATCTGATTTTATTCTCAACCTACTTCAGATAATCTTTTCGAAACTTTTATATTTCATTGTTGATAGCTTCATATCGCGGTAAACCGCTTGTAGCATATTTTCCGGAATATATAAATTCTCTTGCCACAGATACTTGAATGTTCCATAAAGTTTTTTTGAAGGCTTCTACACCTCATTTAACAACTTCGCGACAAAGAATATTTCGCAACTTCTGAAGAATGTATATCGTCTGAAGTTTTATATCCAGTGAGTGGGATGATAAATTGTCATGCAAAGAAATAATAACTCGACTTTCGATCAGAAATTCAGTTACACATATAAACAAGGGTTGAGATATAATGATAAATAAATCATATCGCGAATCTAAATTTTTCAATGTATATTCGTTATGACAATTTTTGAAAACTTCATCAACTTGAGAAACGATCGTAGCCTCTCAGTACTAGCAAATTGTGACAGAAATAACAGTTGTGATCAGTCACAGCTTGATCACGAGCAAGTCACCGGGGATGAATGGTTAAGGCCACAATTCGCCAATACGGTTCGGTATGAAGTAACTATTAGGACAAATGATGTACGAGGTCTGTTCAAAAAATGGGGTGTATTTTCATTTTTCTTTAAAAAAAATGTATTTGTTCATCAATTTCTATTTTGTCCCCGTCAAAGTAGTCCCCCTCAGATATATTATACTTGTGCCAGCAATTTTTCCAATCCTCAAAGCAGTTCTGATATGCACTTGTGAACAACTGACTTGAAGTACAATCACCGTATGCCACTGTCAAAGTTTCAGGTGTTTTTGAGCACTCAATTCCTTTTTTGTACACAAAATTTACTGCAAATTCTTCAATCCATTTTTTTCTATAGATGAAAATCGCCGAACACGCAAAATACTTCTAACTTGTATGCCTCTCACCAACAAAGGAAACATGCTAAATAGCTGAAACTATGAATATACAGTGCTTTTCAGATAAAAGTATCCACCTTTAATAACTTTTGTAATACTGGTATTTAGGAAAAATCCAAAAACACGTCAATTTATGTTGGAAGGGGCAAGCATTATGGCTTATTTAAACTTACTGGAAAAGCCACCCCCTCACCCCTAGCATCATCCTTTCGTTATTTACGAGTCCCTCTCGCTTATGCACTTTATTGTAAACAGAACCTGTTGTGGTAAATTTCTCCATCAGTTGAATTACATACTTATGAGTTGCATGTCTTTCGTCATGTAATTCGTTAAATATTCTAGCAGCAGCTCTTGCACAATTATTATTTTGATAGTATAAACCTACAATTTCAATTCTTTCTTGCAAAGAGTAAACCATTTCAGCGAATCAAAATAAATAATGTATCAAAATACACTATCAATAGTGACTACAAATTCTAGTTGACAATGTCAAATTTTAATAAAAAGTAGAGTTTTTTGTTGTTTGGATTTTTGACGTGGAATAAATAGCACAGTTAAACAGATTAAAGAGTTTGAACTGTTGTACAACCCATTTTAGTACAGGCAAATAAGGTGAAAGTAAAAAATAAGTAAAATTTGTGCTATTAAAAGAAAAATTGTTTATCTCATAAACTAACTACTTTAACCTACAAGTATTATACATTTTTGAAATCAGTTCAAAGAGGAGTATCCAAATTTTACATAAAAAATATGAGAAGTAATTTAAAAAAAAGTGATGATGCTAGGGGTGAGGGGGTGGCTTTTCCAGTAAGTTTAAATAAGCCATAATGCTTGCCCCTTCCAACATAAAGTGACGTGTTTTTGGATTTTTCCTAAATACCAGTATTACAAAAGTTGTTGAAGGTGGATACTTTTATCTGAAAAGCACTGTATATTCAAAACGAGTGTACCAACATAAAAATAACGAAAAAATCACTAATCGACTGTACGTAGCCCGCGAAATTCACCTCAATTTTTTAACAGCCCTCGTATATACGGAATGAAATATGATTTCACAAGAGTTGCTTCGGCAAAGTCAACATATACATGTTATTCAATTTCAGATAGACCATCCTGCTATGATCCAATGGCATGTGTTATTGGTTCCACTTCTTTTGAAGAATTGGGATCCACCACTAATGATTAGTGAGGATACACTATAAAAACTATAGAAACACACTTTTGTTCTATTTTCCACGATAGTTCTATATTTGTTGACAAGTTTGAAACTGTTTTGAAAATGGTGTAATGACCGAAACTAGTCAACAAATATAGAACTATCGTGGAAAATAGACAAAAGTGTGTTTTTATAATGTATTCTCAGTGAACATGACTTTAAACAAAATAAACAAGTCGTCATACAAAAAAAGACTAATGATTAGGCTGCTCTGCGTTCCAGAAATGCTGGAGAATCCTGCCGACTGCGCCAATTCCGTTATAATTCTCTTGGTGAAAATATTCTCACTTGACCAAATAAACCCAGCTTTCTATCGAAATCTATCAGTTTATATGCTGAGCGGTCTTTCAGGTCAGATGATAAGAGTGGGGCTCTGCCAAACTTTGAGAAACTGATTCGTTTCGCAGCGGGGCAGGCACATAGACCTGTGAGAAGGCCTGTTAGACATCATGAAGCTGCTTTGCGAGGGAGTCAGCAGCCTAATTGCCCTACAGGCCTGCATGACCAGGAATCCAGATCAGAGACAATTATTGAAGAGAGTCGTTTTCGGCAATTTGTCTTTGGACGTTGCTTGGTAGGAGCCAAGAGTTTCCAACGCCGCTTGACTGTCCGATAATATTTTTATTGACTTGTGTATGAGGTTGGATTCTACCAATCACTCTGCACACAATTCAATAGCATACATTTCCGCTCGAAATACAGTCGCATACGTCCCTTGGCAGGTTGACACCTCTGTCCTGGTTCTACGACTGAAAACACCTGCACCAGAACCTGGAGGTGTTTTTGATCCGTCTGTGAACCAATAACTATCTGCTCTTGATATTTTCTACTTCCGGAGGATCCAGTCTTCTCTCCTCGGGAACAGTACTGTATAAGGCAGTTAGTAGTTGTCAGTTGGAGGCATAATGTCAAAGGTCATTTCCAGAATGCTGAGACTTCCAGTGTCAACCAGCAATTGTACGCTGCATTAGATTGATTTGTGCAATTGGCGATGTTCACAAGTCTAAGTGTAGTCCATCTAGCATCTCTATCCGGAACTATATGGAAAGAAGGTAGATCTAGAAAAATCTCCATGGCCGCTGACGTTGTGTACTGATGGCACCACAAATGATAAGATCGTTTTTTGTAAAGCCTTCGGCCACCAGGCAACTGCTCCATAAGTTATCATTGGTCTGTCAATCATCACATAAATCCAATGAATTTGTTTGGTACCTAAACCTGAATTTCCACCACAAATCTCTTGATGTCCATAGGGACAGTCTGGTGTTGTGTACAACACCAGACTGTTCACCAGTGAGCGTTCCAGGTGAGTTTTTCATCAAGGACAATGCCAAGATATTTAACCTCCGTTCCAAATGGAATGACCTCATCATTGGGGACCAGTGGCGTGGAATCGTCCAATAAAATTCTCCTGGTGAAGGGTACCACCGCAGTTTTCCTAGAGTTGACAAACATCTGCTCCTTCTTGAACCTTGCCAAGATGACAAGTTCATCTGCATAAGTTTGCAGATCTACATCTCTTCTCTCGAGGGCATCTAGTAGACTATCCATCAGGAGCGACCACAGAAAGAGAGATAATACTCCACTTCGAGGGCAACCCCAGGTGATCCTGAACCTAATAGCCCCGTCTTGAAAAGTCGTAGTTGCAGTTGTGTTTGCCATCATGGCATAGATCCAGCCAGTAATGTTCGATTATATGCCTTTTCCAGCCAGGGATATTCCTATGAATTCAGGTATTATATTGTCAAATGCTCCTTCAATATCGAGAAATACAGCAACAGCAACTTTTTCAGAAGGTTTACATGATGACGTTTAAAGAATTAAACCCAAACCAATCTTAATGGAGATTGACAAAAAATTGAGCGACAGCGGAAAAACACGAGAGTCATGAATCAGGTATTTGAGTATATATAACTCTAAGATTGTAGATAATTTCGTTGGTCAATTGAAATCCACGATGAAGTGCACACACTGTGGACACTCATCAGTAACTTTCGATCCTCTCTGGGACTTGTCACTCCCCATACCACAAAGAACTGACCAATTGAGTTCGTTACAATGCCTAGATTCTTTCACGAGAGAACAGCCTTTGGATTGACATGAAAAACCGACTTGTTGGAGTTGCAAGGAAAGAGGAAAATGCACGAAATCTGTACTAATCCATAATTTTCCCCTATTTTAGAAATTAATTTCAAAGGATACTCTTCAACGGAATATAGAGACAAGTTGAATTTTGTCATCGAATTTTCTGTAGGTGGATTAGATACGAGCAATTATGCAGCAAACAATGTGACTCTCTGTCGTTATAATCTATATTCAGGAGGAGGAAACGAGTTCGCAACTTTGGGATACCTGAGATGATGTTTGTTTTAGCGGTTTGAAATGTTATTTTTGACCTGTTGATTTTAATGTTATGTCGTATATTCATTCATGAACATTTTTATTCATAAATTGAGATTTGTGTTGCAAAAAAATCAATAGTAAATAATTCGAGAAATAAGAAATGATTCAAAAATTTGATAAGAACAGATTGTTGTTCATCAATTACAATTGGTACTTTAAGGTGCATTTGAATCTCAAGCTCTGAAAGCATATTCTTGTAGAGTGCAGTATTATCCTGTATGGAACAAGTCTGTAAGGAACAATATTGAGACTGCATAATCATGTTATTTTACCCGCTACGAAAATAAATAAACACGTTGTGTGATATTCACCTTAACGAAGGGTTTGTGAACGATGCAAATGACATTAGAAGAATTAAAAGTGAGAGTAGACAAACAAATGTGGCTGGTTCAGTTGGACAGAAAATTAACGTTGTTTCAGTTTGAAATGCGAGATGTACGAGCGCTGTCTGGAAAATTTTCGACCCAACAAAGAAGCAAGACATTTTTTCAGTTTTATTTTTATTTTCCAACATAGTCCATACACTTCTCTGAGCGATACTACCATCTCCTTAATCCGTCCAAAACGGTGTTTTTCTTTGCAGAATTATTGTCCACGTGGGTGATTGCCCCTTCATTTGACGAAAATCTCTGTCCTTCGAGTGAAATTTCCGGACGAGGAAACGAAAAGTAGTCGCTTGAGGCTAGATCTGTTGAGGAAAGCGAATGGTTAAGCAGTTCAAACCGTAACTCGTGGATTTTCGTCATGGCAACCGCTGGGGTGTGAGATTGTGCGTTGTCTTGGTGGAACAGGATCTCCTTTCTCTGCAAATGTGGCCATTTTTCTGCAAGTTCTGCCTTCAGTCGGTTTCCCCTTTGCAGTCCACTGTTTGGACTGTATTTTCGTTTCAGGCATATAATGGTGTATCCAAGTTACATGTTTTCATCGGTAGGTGATGTTTTTGGACGTTTCGAACCTCCATCATCTCCCAAGCTCTAACGACCGCGTTCAAGTTCAGCTACCCAAAATTTCACTGTGTAAATCATGGTGCAGAGTCCCTATACACAGAATCCAACTCATTTTTGATTTGCGTAGGCGTATTACCTTTCAAAAATATATATTTAATGACAGCTCGATACTCGATATTATCCATTTTCATGAAAACACTAACATCAACTCACTCAAACGACTGTCACATAACAACTGCGCTTCCAAACTGGCTGAAACTTTGGTGAGTAACTGCCAACAGATGAACAACGAAATTCACTAGCTTTTATTTACGAGTGCTGACATGGTTCATCTTTTTATCCTTGAGACCTAACCCAAACTCAGTTTCTAGTTGATTTTAGGATCGACGGTGATTAAGTGGAATACAAACATAATCTATAACCTAATCGAACAGACAGTGTGAGCCCACAGCGTTTCTGAATTCGCCATGGTTATTAATATGCAATATGGAGTCAGGCCTAAAGATATATTTGTTTGGAAAGTAGGTTGAGTATAACTTCAGCGAGATGAAAAACTCTTAAAATAAACTTTCTGAGAAACTTCTTGGGCACAAGATCTCGTGATTTTAATTAAGGAAAACACAACTTTAAACTGTTGAGAATACTTATAATGAGGTTTCATTTCAAGAAATGTAACTAAATCTGTAACGTTTCTTAAGTATATACAAGGTACAACCAGTATTTCTTTCTCATGAATATGTTCTATCCAATTAAATTTCATTATTATCATCTGGAATAGTTCTGGAAAAAAGGATATTTTTGTCCGGATAGAGAGTGAGATTATTAAACTGGATATAGTGAAACCGTAATTAACGCTTCAAAAACATTAAAGATGTAAATAACTCAATCAGTGAAAATCATTTCATTCATTGTTTAATTACGCCCATTTTTCTGAATGGAATCAATTCTTCAAGAGGTGATAATATATTCATGAAAAATATCCAGATGTTCGAGCCGTTAATAATAGTGAATGGAATTTTAATATATCTCATTCATTTCAAAAATAGCTCATCAAGTTGACATTGATTTCACATCATAACTCCATTTTTATTATTTATTCATTATCAGGTCTGATATATAAATGGACTGAGGCTATTTGAAATTCATTGAGCATCGTTGAATGAAGATTATTTTCAAAATACTATTTTCAATTGAATATCGATGAAGATATTTTTAACTCAATCCTCTCAATGAAGAAGTTCTTGAATATTTTCAATTCCCTTCAAATTTCATAGAAGTAGAAATCATATCTTGGCAATTTCTGAATTGTCTTCGTTTTGGAAATGGAAAATTTGAGATTCAGTATGAAAAGTTCATTGGCAGATCAGCATGTATGGAATTGCAAAATTTCAACAGAGTAATCATCTAATTTGAAACGAATACATCTTTTTATCTTCTTGAGATAATTACGGATTCTAACAAAAGCTGAGTACCCCGTTGCCCTGAATTCTCAACCGTCATGGAATTCAATGACTCACAGTATGTTCTACAAACATATCAGTGAACGGGTAACGGGTATTGCGAAGAGAATACAATATTTATATGATCCACTGTAGATGGCGGCTAAATGAGACCAGTGAATTTTTAGACCCCTTCTCAATAATTTCAATTGAAAATCAAAAATTAACCGCGCCCTTGCCTCCGCAAACTGAAGAAATTGTCATTTCCACCCTTATTATGTACTGTTTGGAACCTTTTTAGTAATGAATATTACTGGAGTTTTTTCCCAACACCAAACAGTTATTTTTAACAATTCGACACGTGTTTCGATCACCAAGTGATCATCTTTGAGAGGATGTATATCGGTGGTATGGAACTGAGATGTATTTATCTTGGTTTTTGTCCTTTCTGAAAGTCGAGATTTCGTTCATTCTTAACCTAAACTTCTTCTTCCTCATCATGTCATCTATGACCTACCTGTATGGGTGGTATACCTGTATGGTTTACCTGTATGATATATCTGTATAGCATAAATAGCTTCAGTTTCCAGTTTTATCTTCCTCTTGAAGATGATCACTTGTTGATCGAAACACGTGTCGAGGTGTTGAAAATAACGATTTGGTGTTGGGAGAACACTCCAGTAATATTCATTTCCACCCTCGCAATACTACTATAATCTTACTATAATGAGAAATCAGCAAGAGTACCTACGTCAAAATGTAGTGACACCAGTCCTTGAAATCACGATAACTCCTCTAATTTCATTGATAAACCCACCAGTAAAATAGTATATTGGTTATCATTTTATAAAAAATATGATCCAACCGTCATGTTGCAATAGCTGAAATGTATTTTTTTGTTCACCGACTTGAAAATATATTCCATTCAACGGTGATACTTTCCATCTATGCATGCGATGAAGTGCAGACACATGTGCTCCTTCAACTGCATATCCCCCCGGGAGAAGTTTTATAGTGACATTTTCTCGTATAAACTCAGTGAAAGATAAGACGTTTCATTAAAGTTTTATTTTGATTGCTTTCTCTACTTCGCTCTGTTGTAATGGCATAGAAAAGGGTCATTAGGAAAAAGGTAAAGATAAATCAGGATAAGATTATACCAATGAACTTCTGCGGTTATTTAAATGAATGCTAACCGTTGAAAAATATAGCTGTAATAAATTTTGTTTACTTTGAATTTTATGGTGGTTATTATTTTACGAAAGCTTAGACCGGGTAAATCTATACTGTGGAAAAAAGAAACAAATAGTAAGTATGTTTTCCAGTTCCATGGACTCGGCTCAAATCTCATTTCCATGTAACGGGATTTACATAGTAGCGAAATATACATTTAAACTTTTTCACTTACGAGATCCTCTGCATTTCTGCACTCACCTGAAAAAGAAATTGATTCACTTTAATCGAGTTGATAACGGCATATGTTGAAAGGAAATTTCAATTACTGGGAGTTCACCCAATTTTTTGCCTATTTTAATTCAAGTACTGGAAGTTGATTAATCGATTTTTTTTTTAATAAATCAGTAAGCAGACCTGATAACTCCCATGAACAGTTTCGTCATATCTCAAGAACGATTATTACGCTTCAGACTTGAAGAGTAATGTGAAAATGCGTGATAGATGGGCACTGCTATGAAATTTTCATGGAAAGTTACGATCATGTAAGTTCTGGTAATAATAATAATGATATTTATTTTCCATTAGACACAGATAACATATATTGGAATCGTCAAAGTACACAAAAAACCATGACACAAAATTCACATTGTGAGCAACACCATTGTTATTGAAACAACAAAATTAAAATAAAATACAGCACAGATACACTTATATATTACGAATCGTATGGAATTCTTGCAAATTATAGAAAAATTCTCAGTCAAACAATTCTTCAACAAGTTACTGAATTTATTGAGGTTTGTTATATCTTTTAGACACCTAGGGAGTTTATTGAAAATAGTAAGACCTACCACTGATGGACAAATTAATTTTGTTTATATTGACGAAACGGAACATGGAGATCACGTTTTTGTCTAGTATTCAGATTATGAATATTTCCATTTGAAGGAAATCTATTCTTGTTTTCAAAAACATAGATTGACAGTTAAAAAATGTACATACAGGATAGGGTTAAAATTTTAAATTTTACACATCTGAAGCTATTGTAGATTTACTCCATATACATATGCCATATCGCAACCTTGACGCAACTTGCGCGTGATATAATGATAATAATTGTTGTTATGTCAACATGCTTCTGAGGTATCTGAAAAGGTAAAACAGCTAATTCAATTTGTTCATCACGAGATTGCAGTATTTTTTCCAAGTCCGACATGTATCCATGGTTATCCCCAGAAATGCTGTATCATCTGAACTGTTCAGTGTTTGATCATTTATTTGAATTTTCAATTTTTCGCACTGTCTTTGATGATTGTGGAATCTCACCAACTGAGTTTTTTCAGCAATGAGGTATGATGAATTGTTTCCGCATCAATTCACAACTGACTTCAGAGTACTTTCACACTTCTCAAACAGAAGATGATCCACATTAGTGGACACCACCAAGGATTTGTTATCACCATACATTGTTATGAATGAATCTGTGATGAAGTTATCGATTTCATTCATATAAAGAAGGAATAATATTGGACCTAGCACAGATCCTTGTGGTACACCCATCGTGACGTCCAAGCGCTCAGAATAAAAGGTAGTAGTGGTAGACTCACTATGATATCTAAGATAAACACCTGTCTATTCTTCAGAAACGTCCAGTCATAGGCAACACCTCGTATACCATACGAATAAAGCTTTGACATGAGTTAATATTGATGGACACAGTTGAAAGCCCTGCTGAGGTCACAGAATTTGCCAACAGGGGATTCTCCTGATTCCAGAAGCATTGAAACTGTTTCGATAAATAAAATTATTGCAGTGTTTGTGGATTTGTTTGTGCAAAAAACATGTTGTTTATCTGAGAATATTCGATGTTTTTTTAGGAATTTCAGTAACCTATCTAAATAGGAGTACTGAAAAATCTTGGAAAAACCCGGACTCATTGTAATTGTCCAATAGTTTTCCAGTTTTTTTGGATCCTGCTTTTTAAAAGTTGGGACAATTTTGCCGACTTTCAATATTTCTGGAAATGACAGAGATTGACAAGGAAGGTGAGTGGCATTATAATGAAGGAAAGAGGTTTCTTGATGAAAAATAACGGAACTTCATCTGGGCCAGATGAGTATTTGTTTTTAATTTTGTTGCTAAGCAAAGAAAGTGATTTCTCTGGTATAAAAGGCTCTGAGAAAATGGAATGCGGATTCGTATTTATGGGACGATGGATTAGTTCATCATCTACTTTTATTTTGCAAATAATTTCTGAAGGAGAGTCAATGAAAAATTTATTGAATAAAATTGACCTGTGTTATCTTGTGAAGTGTCCTCTTTCATTATTTGAATATTGTTTGCGTATCTCTTCCTATTTGAAAGTTCGGATATTACTTTCCACGCTGTTCTACTAGGATTAGGAGAATCTGTGATTCGGTTCTGATAAAATGTTTTTTGAGTCTCCCAACAATATAACATGTTTCTTTTTGGCCTTTATGTAAGCGCCTCTAAGGGTTTCAGGATACCTATTCCTCAAAATATGAAGATCTTTCAAATTTTTACTCGAATGAAAGTTATTTGATTTCTTCACAGGAGAAAACGGGTATCTCTCCATTAAAAATTTCTAATTATATTCATTACATATGAACCATCTTGCACTGTTTGCACTATTTGTCACATCTATCACAGGCAGCGAGAAAGTGATATTTCCGATATTCAATTTATTTTTCATAAGTTGAGTCTGAGCAGTGGTGGCGATCATGGGTACTTTCTGAATATGTACCTGAAATGCTAGTCTAATAAACCTTTTTCCTGATAATAGTACAGCAGACGTGTTACGAGAGGCAGCACTAGCAGTAGGGACGAACAATAAACTATTTACATGTGAAACAGTGTTATTTACGTAATATTAATTTCTCATTTAAAAATTAAAATCTGATATAAAAAGTCATTTTCTGCTAGTATAATGCCAACATGAAATGAATAGTAAATTTTTCATAGTTAACTACCATTGATTAGAATGAGATATAACCTCAATCGTTTATTAAATTATATTCATTTATTATATTTAATCAAATTTATTTCATTACCATCTATGTTTGATTCATATTTCACTCTAAAATAAATCTGAAATTCGTGATTATTTTGAATTTCTGTTATTGCAGTTTGAATCTACCGCTACTCTTTTACTAGAGTCTGTATACTAACCTGTCTATTAATTCACTTTTTTTCCAGTATGTATGCCAACGTTTTAATGTTACAACATTGTTATCCTTTACACTTGCAAATTTCAGTTTCGCTCCAGGAACATCTTCTTCTGTTGAAAACATGCTTTTTTAATTGTACTTTACCATATGTTCATATGAGGATTAAGCAGTGTTTGTCCCTACCGAACTACTAGCGCTGCTAGTCAGTGATTTTCCGTACTTCAAAAAATAGGTTCATTGAGAAAGTTCCACCAGAAACTGCAGAGCACTTTACTCTCTCTAATTTTCTTTGCAATGACAATGACTAAATTATCAGCAAACGCGGACTGCGATTCCAAGAATTGCATTTACCGGATACCCTGTGAGTGCGGAAAATCCTATATTGGTGAAACTAAAAGGCCATTGAATCTTCGCATTGCCGAGCACAAGAAACACACACAGCGAGGAGAAACCAGCAAATCAGGAATAGCAGACCATGTTTGGACCCATCAACACAACATCGAGTGGTCCTAAGCTGAGATCTTGCACAGAGAGGAACATTGGTCTAGGAGAAAATTCAAGGAAGCCGCATACATGTTGTCCAACAACGTATTCAGCCAAGCCAGCGTAGAAATACGCAACACATGGAAACCCATCATCAAGCGGAAAAATGGCCAACTCCCGCCAAAACGGTCATCTCCCACGGAACCAGTGAAGCGAAAAATGGAAAGCGGGGATAAGTGAAAGTACTCGAACGACCTATAAATAGTCATCTCTCGGAGGAATCAGTCCAGTTATCACCCGAAGACGATTGTAGATACTAACAATCGAAACGTCGTGAACTAACGTGACCTGAAATCTCTCCACTTTTTTATTTTTATTTTCTTTCTTTTTTCATTTCTTTATTTTTATTCTATTTTTACTTGTATTTTATTTCACTATTATTTCATTTCAGGTTTATTTTGGTTAATATTATTGTTATTTTCAGCTACTCATTTTCAATTATTCTTTTTTAGTTATTTCAGGGATTTCAAATCATTTTATATAGTAGACAATGGAAGTCCGAACTAGTTAAATGGAAAATTGTTGTTGTCATGATCAATATCTGTGATGAAACTAGCCTATACTTGATGAAAATCTATAACTTATTCAAGCAACACTCCACTCTTAGATTACACTGAACAGTTTTCACTGGACGCAACACCAGTTGCAGTTTTCAACAGTGAAAACTGTTGAGTGTCCTCAGGCATGCCCATGCTGACTAAATTTCACCTAATTAGCTACAGAGGTTCCAGTTCCTCTATCTTGGTCCTCTTGGTGAGTGTTACTGTGATCAATTAAGGTGGACTAATGTTGAGCCCCTCTTTTTACAATGCATATATCTCCATACCATATTATAATATTTGGCCCAGAGTAGAATGACCTAGTCATATGCATCCCAGTACTCTATAACAGTCTTCCTCAATATCCAAAGATGCAGCTGAGAATACATCTTTTCGAAAACATATTTTATTTTTCCTGTTATTGGAAACAAAGTTGTTTCCGTTGATATATCTGACCAGTACACATATCGGTCTTGAGGCAGTGACCTGGAATAAGTCTATTATGCATGACCAGTAGTTTTTCTAATGTTTTAATGCAAATGTCATGATACCTGATTGTCTCGGGTAAGGTATATTATTAATATCGCTTTTCTTCTGCTCCTCCGAGCGTACAGCACGAAATGCATATTGATCCGCTCCCAAAACTTTCATTTCATCAAGCATATAATATTTGATATTATTTTTTATATTGTTGTTCGGGTATAACAATTCAAATCATATGACCTCCTACCTACTTGACTGATGATTCTACCTGAGTTTGGGTATAAACTAATTGAAAATCCAAATATTGAAAAAAATTTTACCAATTCACTATCAATTTCCCCATAAGAAAACACATTGAATAGAGGAAAAGTACTCAATTTCATTTGGTTATTCAACAAAGTTTCAGTATTTTTAAATCCATCAACTTCCAAATGTTTCTCTTTCGAACGAATACGTCATAGTCGTGACTAAACTCATGTCAATAAGAACAATAAAGACAAAACTTCAGTGTCAAATAGATCAGTAGTATATAAAATTACTTGCAGTTCTTGCACAAAAGTCTATATTGGCCAAACGAGGAGAACTCTGTTCCAAAGAAGGACAGAACATAGGAGTAGTTCCTTGAATGTGAAGAGATCAATTACACTATTTGCAAATAATCTTTCGGCAAAGTTCAATAACAACTATGACGTATTACATTTGGGAGAGAAATGTATAAAACCCCATCTTTTGGAATGCTTCAAAACCAATAAATTTAGGAATTCTGAAAATTTAATGAATGACCAAATATAATTGAATTCTTTACCTCTGGTTAATCTATTTTCTAATAATCAGTTCGTTATATGTCCATTTCATGAGTTGGAGAAATCTCTTTCATGATGTTTAAATTTCCAAACAGTCTATACCTAAACTCAGGTGAAACTATTAGTCAATAACTAGGTAGAAGTTCATCAGCATTTATTAGGAAAAATTCAGTCAGTAGAAACACGCCTGCGGTTTTTGAAAACTATCCAGTGAAAATCTCACAATTACGTGGTTTTGAGACAATTTCTATTTGTGTTGAATATTTCAGAGATATCTTGTATAATTTTCCTCTCGTGTAGACCTACAATAGATACAATCATCAATTCAAAGGTGTTTCTTAAAAGAACTGTAGTTTTGACAACTTTGTAATCCACATCAAAGATGTACAATAATGTAGAAAAGGCGAATGTGAATACTAAATCAGTGATATTCCATATTATTACAATTTCATGAGCTTTTTTGCCATCATGTTAGCAGTTAACATGGAAGCAGTGATAGCCAGCTGTAATAGAATTTTAAACTAGAACCTCAAAATGACAAAAAGTTATGGGCAGTTTTGAATGAAGTTTATCGGCCAAAAGAATTAAAATTGGTTACATTCTCATATAAACAGTACTTCAATGAGATTAGAACACTATTTATAATAGTCAACTGTTGGAGGGCGCGGCGCAAAGAATTTTACTGAATCGTTATTACAAAACAAATGAGACTTCTACTTGTGATTGGATTATACGTGGGAAGGGTAATACATTTTTCATGAAGGTTATGGGAAAATTTCGAACGACAACCCTCAGAAGTCGAAACTTGTGCGAGCTAAGGACTAACGAGGTCTTACCTTTTAACGTGTGATTGCTAACACGGGTTGGGCGATAGCAAGTGAAAATCGATCGTTCAGCCTGCGGCTTGAACCACCGACTAACACAGCTAACGTCGAACTGACCGGCTACCAACCGGATGGTTTTGAAGAAAAAAATAAAGTCGTATCAGGTTTGAAAAACGATAAAAAAAGAAGAACAAGAATAGACAACATGAGTTGGTGAATGAATTAGATCGATTTGATCATTCAATTTAGTTTACTCACCGGTTTTCAAATAACCGTACCTACATTGTCACAGATAAATAAAATTCAGGTACTCAATTAAGTTAGTTACCTCTGTTATTACCTATAGTGGTGTTATATAAGGGCTAATATAGGACGAAACTGCAGCAACGTTAGTAACAAATAAAAGTGGTAAAAACATAGAAAGTTTCAATTCTCATTTTTTATCATGACTTCCTACCGCGTAGTAACGGTTACATCCATCAATTTATTTCCGAAATATCTTCGACAATATAAACACTCAAAGTGAGTGTATATAAAACAGTAGGATTTGGCGAATACCAGCAAAAACGACTACTTCCCTGGCTATTACCACGACATTCATGCAAGTTACCTCACAAAGTGAGTGTTCATATTGAAATCTCCATTATTTGAAATCTATATTATTCAACTCAAAAAAATCCAAAAAATCTATAGAAAGATATCAATGAAATGTTTTTCACTCCTTCAAGAAAAAAATCCTGACGGTTCATTTCTAGTAACAAACACTCAACTTTTGAAACAGTTTCAGAAGAAACTTCACGAAATATACCATAACAATGATAACTAATGTCAATTCTGCCACCCTACTATGATTACACTTCTTCCGTTTTCCAACAACCGACATTCCGTTCTTCAATAAAAAACCAATTATATTTCCATTTCGATAAAATCTTGAATGCGTATTTTCCATAGCTGTTCAATTTGAATATGATGAATGAAGGCGGATAAAAATTGGTGGTGAATATTTATATGCTTATAATTAAGTAATTCCGCGAAACTTTGCATTCAGTACAAATGGATAGCTATACATTCAGTACCACAATTTACCTTTAGTCATGCTGCAGTAAAATTGTTAACTCCATGAGTCATCATCAAAAAAGTTCAACTCTGCGATAAGCTTGCCGTTTAAATGCAAACTGTCACCGTCAGCGCTTATCATTTTGGACTATTCCCTTTGACTGGTTGAAAATTCTGAGCATACAGAAATGTTTCATGGAAATTGCTATGTAGGGTCTGTTTACCAAATCAACGCCTTGGGAAACATGCTATTAACACAAATTTACCGTCGTTTCCAGATAAACCATGAATGAAAAGCCAGGTTTTGCATTTTTTAGTCGGTTTGCGACAGGGTATTTCAAAGAAAATGTATGATGGCACTATGGCATTTCATTGTTCTTTTCAGACAGTTATCGAATGAGAATCATCCTAAATTTCCAAAACTACTTCTGGATGATAACTGATATACAGTGTGGATATAAATACTCTTTCCTCAGTATATTTTCGAACAGAGCAGATATCAGAATTTTGGTTGAACCATTTATAGCTGCACGTGAAACCAATTACTATCGTGACGACTGGCCGCCATGCGTAAGCGACTGTGCAATTCTCTTTCCACTGGTTCGGCGGTACACCCTCTCTCTCTCTCTCTCGCCATACTGAGCTCAGATACCTATGGGGTATATATTTGTGTTCACTAGAGTATACATAATCTGTGTTTCACTCAACAAATATAATTAAAAATAAAATATGTCTGACAGTGACAATTTTGAAAGTGAAAGTAAGCAGCCTCCTGTAGAGAAAGCAAAATAACACTACGACACACTATCAAGTCATCACTAAGCTAACTATATTTCAATATTTCAAAATTAATGTGTGCATGTATCTGTTCATATCACGTACAAGCTTTAAAGCTTCAGTGATGTTTCATGTCTATTTTCAAAGTTGGATAGCCTTTTTTCTTTCTGTATTTTTCTATTTTTGAAAATAAACATTATTATTATTTTTCTATTTTTTTTTCACCATAGTGACATCTTTCCTTCAAGGACTCCAATAATCAGAACAACCATCTTGACACAGTGATCTGGATAGAGTCTGCGGAGTTCGATGAGAAAAATCTCGATATTTTATCCGTTTTTCCTCCTCTTTTCTGAAAATATTCGTCTCGCCAAGAGCTGAAAACTCCACTACAAATATCGTTTTGCTCTGGTGATCGAGAAGGACTACACAAGGCTTACTAGGTTGTATGAGCCTGAGGGTGGGGAACGAATAGTTCCAATGAATTCGGCACTCCTCGTTTCCCACAACGGATTCAATATCCCCAGGAGCGTAGGGCAACACCGGTGTCTCGCCAATACCGTAAGAGTGCCGTAGATGGTAATATAGCACTCTTATGGCCGCGTTATGTCGATGGATATAAGCCGAGACCGCATATGCTGGATATGCTGATAGCAAGTGCATTAGGGTCTCGGGCGCCTCGCGGCAGGCCCTGCACCTTGTGTCAGGAACCTATATACCCATCACTCGACTGCGGTAGACTAAGGTGTTGAAGACAATATCCTGACAAGTCATAATGAACCCCTCAGTTTCCGACTTCAGCTCACTCGACTTGAGAAAAGCGAACGTCAGGCGCTTTGATGAGCCAATGTCTCTAATGTTATTGAATAAGACCCCAGGCAATGGCTCATCTATGTGTTTCTGCAGAAGTAAGGTGATCTCTGCGGCTTTTATCTGATCTGAGTTGTGGTCACCTCGTTCAGAGTCGATAACTATATCGAGTTCATCAGCTGCTCGGGCAGCTGCCCTAAGGAGGAATGCTCCAATTTCTGCTCTCTCATGGTCACGGACCATGCAGAGAAGGGGATCCGAACTCCTGACGACTTTACAGGCTGTATCCATTTCCATTCTGTCATGTAGACACTCCAAACTCAAAAGTCTACGGCCTCCCTGTTGTCGGGGGAAGTACAACCGTGGAACGGACGAGTTGGGATGCAAACTCTTATAGAGATGATACAGCTCCTCCCGAGTCCACTTCACTACTCCAAACGAGTAGAGTAAGATTGGAACGGCAAGCATATTTGTTGCAGCTACTTTGTTCTTCCCTGACAGTTCCGATGACCAGATCTATCGAAGTTTGTGCTGATACTTGCTGCGGAGAGAGTTTTTCACTGCAGTTACCTCTTGTGAGTGGCGTTGTTCCACCCCGAGGTAAGTATACGTCTCTCCGGCATCCAGATGATGTAGGATGCTTCCATCTACGAGCTGCACATCCTCTCCGTAGTCCCCGCATCGTCCTCTTTTGAGATGAACCATTGCACATTTCTCTATCCCGAATTTCATACCGATAACATGCGTGTACTCTTCCACCACCCTCAAGGACTGATGGAGATCCAGAGGCATAAAGTTTAAGATCATCCATATAAAACAGATGGGTGACCTTATTATTATTATTAAGCCCGCGTATATTTGATCTGTCTCAAGGGTCAGTAAATGTTAAATATACTCTCTTGGTAGATTGTAATTTACACAATTCCCATTGAATATAATATTTTCAAATCAATTAACAATTGATTTTGATTTAATTCTCATGAAAAATAATGCACTAAAACACTTGCTTGAAAAATAAATTTCATAAAGACGGACAAATTTGTATTTCAAAATCAACACGAATATTTGCACGAATATTTTTCTGATTCGTTATTAACAGAAACATTAAAAAATCAGTCAATTAATTATATTTATATCTTAAGATCTTCAATAATGTATTGCAAATACATTATTAGGTACCTACCTAATAATCATCACAGGGGTCACAAAATATTATCATTGAAACTGGACATCATCAAGTTCTGTTAAACACAAGACATACTAATGTTATGTAAGATTTCGATAATCTAACAGTATGAAAACTTTTTTCACATTTAGTCAGTGGGCATACTTGAAGATTGGCTATAAATCAAATCATCTGAAGGCAGATGGGGCGATAACTAACCTGTTGTTTGTCGTCCGCTTCAGGCTAGTTCGAAGAATGATACTCTGAAGGAATTCGATTCTCAATTATCGGTAATCATCGACTTTATGGTGATGATAGACAATACCTCACACTGACGAGTGGCCAACAGCATATGCAGGAATAACTTCAGTAAAGAATCCTGCACTGACACCTGTCGGATATAATCCAACGCCCTTCGTGGTATTAGCCAAGGGAGTGGTTGTTTTCTGATGGTTGTCAGTCCATTAACCTACAGTGTAGGGAGTTGAGACTGGCCTGAACGAATTGTTCCTTTAAATGATCTGATTTATAGCCAGTCTTCAAGTATGCCCACTGACTATATGTGAAAAATTGTCATCTATTGCAATTTATTTACTTTTTTTAATGAACGTTTATTTCGAGGGTGGTGGAGTTACGAAATTCGTAGTCCCAAATTCAAACATCAATTCAAAAGAGGTAGAATATTATATAGGGAATTGAAACATCTTCCATGGTAAATGTTACAAGAACCCTCTCTGCACTTGAAATCAAAAATCGATAGTGTCCTCTGGGCGGGAAGTGATGTCACACTATTGTCTTTCTTACTGAAAATTACCAAAAAAGACAACTTTTTTAAAACATTCTGTCCGTCTCTGATATTTTGCTCTGTTCATAAGTTTCAGGAGACTATTTATGTTCCCTAAAACACGTTTTATCGTCTTTGATAATAAGGAGTGGGACATGAAGTATTTATTTATTATCTTTGTCAAATACTCCACTGAACGTAGCGATGAAGGGTTTATTGCTTCATGGCGACAACTATTACAATCAAGAATTTGAAAAAACGGCCTATACCTCAAAGCTACTTTATTAATATCCTTCTATATCTGCAGTATTGTTGTATATGAATAAATTCAATCAATTCGTTTGTAGTTATTCACTCACAAATCCGATTTAGTGTTGAGTACTACGGGAGAGTTAGCTGAATGAATTTCCCAGTCTAACCCACACAAACAACATGATTTACCAACGAATCTAATAAACTTCTGCGAATTTCGTTATTATTTACTAATCTGTTTGAAAATATAAAACTGAAATGAGTGAGTTACAATTGATAGTAGATAATTTGATTACGAATGGGGTTCTTGTTTTGGATAAATTGTCTCATACTAGAATCCACATTTATACGGCACAGCAATTCAATTTCATGGAAATATACATTCTATGATGATATATAATATTTAATAAACGGAAATCCTTTGGACCGTTCACTGTCCTTAATTGAAATAGTTTCATGGCCGATTATTACAAAATCCAATATGAAACCCTCAGAGTAAATACATTTAATTTTGATTACAATTGGTTTATTGAAATGAAGCAGAAGAATTGAATCATATAATACTTGTTTTGAAGACAATCCATCCAAAATTTTCATTTCATCATCAGATTTGAGTTTTTTCTGTTTATTTACTGGGACTTTCTACAAGACGATGGCTACTTCTAATATCAATGACATGTTCACTACACAAACTATTGTAAACACGTAGATACATTCCAGTAATCAATGTATTGTCGTTACTGCATAAATTCATCATGGGTCATTAACTATTTTATAGAACAAAGTTCAATCCGTGATTATTCACCAATCGCAAAACATTTTGGTTCTAGGGATAAGAAAATATTCAGCTAGTATTTGAAAAGTCATTGGCACAGTAGAGAAGGTTAATTCTTTTCAATGTTGTTTTTATTTTATTTTTATCGTTGTTTTAATAAACTTTTCGCACATAGGTGAATGTACTTGGGATCTTGTCTAAGATTCATTGAAAATATGCAAGTCATCATACTAACTCGCCAATTATAATTTGAAGATTGACTCGTTTCCCAAGGCGTCACTAATACACTTAATTGATGATTGCAAATGTTTGTTAGTGGCAACAGATCTGCACTTGCCACATTTTCCGAATCAATATCTCACCTTACTTTCATTCTGAGTTGAGATTAAGATAAAAAATCTACAGACACAACCTCATTACGTATTATTCCAGACAATATCACGTAGCTACTATGAAGCTCAGGATTCATTTCTCTCACATTTTTTTGCACTGTGTTGTGAAAGAAATCCTAATCTAACTCTAATTGGATTATATGAAATTCTGAAATACCATTACGATATACCTGCTCAATAACTATATAAGCTTTCAAACTCTGCAGAAAAAATTATGATCCTCAATAGCTCTCATCACAGAATTCAAGTGCACAGTCGCTTTTGTTGGTAAAATTCAACGGTTGACTGAATTTGTCTTTTTAAAACCGACCAAGCGATGCCGATGGCTACTGAATTGGTATTTAAAACATGATATGGTTTTACATAATTGGTCAATTCAAATTCTTCTGAAATGAATATCAAAACTATACTGAGATTCTAAGATATCCAACTAAACATGGACATTTATCCAAGTTTCTGTAAATATACAGATCATACGAAAATTGATTATGAAGATAGTATGGATAAGTTCAAAGATTATTGATTCAACTTCAATGCTGATCAGAATTGATAGTAGTCTTTGATGAATTCATGGAATGTAGTACATTTTCTTTACACGTTGATTAAATGAAAAGTGAGAAACTTCTTCATAACATTTTTTGTGACTGAAATTTCATACACAGAGTGTCAATTCGATAACGTACCAACGTCTATATTTCGGAACCCATTGAACATATGCAAAAACTCGTCAAACTTTTGTATGTGTGACATTTTATACACTAGTTATTAATTGAAATTTCTCAAGCCTCTAGAAGATCCGGATACAAATTCTAAAATTTAGAACGAGAAGGAGGTTGAGTTAATACCTCATTTCAAAGGTCGTTCAGCTACTTTTTCAAAAATGTCACATATGTCAAATTTCCTTTCAGTATGAATTTCATTAATTCGGACTTCCATTCTCTTATATTATATAAAATGATTTGAAATCCCTGAAATAACTAAAAACAAGAATTCAAAAATTAAAGAAGAAGAATACTAATGAATAGCTGAGAAAACAATTATATTAAGGAAAAAACTGAAATCAAAATTAGTGAAGTAAAATACAAGGTAAACAATTAGTGAATCAGAGACTTTTTGTTGATGGCAATCTATCGCTTCCTAGTTCAAACAACTTCGAATATTTTTGCAGCTATCAGTAATTGTCTTTCACCAATTCTTGATATATATTACCATTTCTCATTCTGTCAATGGAGTCCTACGAATGTCTTCGGTATTTGAGCAAAAATCAAATTCATGAGATTTGTATCGATCCCAAGTTCCTCAAATCTTTCATTCGGTTGTTGGTATGTTTTTGGTAGGCTTTGGTAAACCGATTTCAAGTGATGTTGACCATGTGACATTAACAAAGAATCAACAATCGTGTGATATTTTTCCTAAATTTGTTTGATTTTTGTGCTTGACTTCGCAATGGTGATTAGGGAGCGATCATGACAAGCAGTTTTAGAGTTTTTGATTTGGGTAGTCTCAGCTTTCCTTATAGGCGAGTCTGCGATTGATCATGTTGATACATTTGAGTTGGCCCATCTGTTTATTTACTTGTATTTCCATACCCCGAACTACTAATCGAGCAAAAAGGGCCTGCCTGCATATTGCTTGGACCTCTTTCCATCTAGCTCTCGTACTTTTATTCTATTTCAGATTTTTGTGTGGTTTGTTGCTATTTCTTTTTTCTGTCTGATGTTCATCTTTATGTTTGTTCAAGAACAAAATAATATCTGCTGTCGATGCCATAGATATCAAAAATAATGTATTCATCATAGTCACTGTATCCCCTACTGTATTAGTTTTTCAATATTCAATTCTCTATTACAACATCGATCCCTCTACGAAACCCTTCTTCACTTGGAAGGATCGATCGCAGCTTGAGAAATGGTTCTTATGGAGATTCTGTGAAACATGTTCTTCCTTACGAATCAGTAGATAGTTGTCCTGAAAATCTAGAGGAGTCTTTAATTTTTTCAGGGATTTCAAATCATTTTATATAATATTAGACAATGGAAGTCCGAACTAATGAAATTAATCATGAAACATTGTCAGTCACTTTCAAACATTTTTCAGTGCTTTTAGCAAAATCCCAACCGAAGTATCCAAAGACATCGTTCTTTTGATATTGTTAAGTAAAAACGTAATATTTTCAGGAGTTGAAACATCAGCGAGATGAGTTCTGAAGAAATTAGTCACCATATAAATGAAAATTAGTCCTTTTATTTTCATTTACAATTTGATATACATAAGAGAACTGGATGAAAAAAGAAGTAGGCAACTGAACACACTTCATCAAGAGTTGGTTCATTCACATCTTTCCCGCCATTGGTGATAAAATTATTCATTTCGAACGTACTATTACTTTTGTACTTCACTGTTTCATTATCCTGAAATAATCCCATCAATCACATTCGACATGTATTTATTTATAACTTTCTGCACACTCATCGATATTATCATTAGACGATTGAAACAATTCCACGATATTTTGGAGAAAGTTTTTTCTGTTTGACCAACAAAGTTTGAGACAAGAACACAAACCAACTCATATATTCCCAATCAATACTATTTTTGTTCATTGTTTTCAATTCATCTCCTCAAACTATTCGTTTTGTATGCTACGCCCTAATCTTTCTAAAAAGCGAGCGATATTTTTTATGGTTACAGGTCAACGTTCAATGTTTTTTTTATTTCAAATAGACCTGTATCTTGTTTTTGGAAGATTTTTAGAAAGGATAGAGTCAATAATATCTACGTCATAACTACTGAAAGTATACTATTAAAAGCAATTTCAAGAGAGAACTGGTTTCAATAGAATAAATTACTGTCAGCTTTGAGATGGTATCAGTTGCTGACACTTGTAAGTCCAATATTGAATTGATATCTGTGAATAAAACTGTAGAGCTTGTTTCGGAAGAGTATAAAATTCAAGCACTCCCTTGATGGTGATTACCATTCTTTTTGTTCAATCTGATGTTTTCTAAAGAAGAATTTCCATCTTATAACATGACAATTAATAAATTCCAACTGTCCCCATGTTCTCTCCTATTGTTGCGAATATATAGGTAATGTTTCCACACTAGGATGATATTCTGAATGGTTTTTATTGTTTTATTGTGCCACACCATAATTTGAATAATAATAGTTGTTTCAGTATAGCGAACGAGCCTGAGCGGCGATAAAGGGTAAAGTGTTATTTGGTGAGAATGTAATTGGGAGTATAGCAAGAGAATGGCATTCACCTTGAGACAAATGTATTTGTATTCCCCATTTTCCATGTTATACTGACATCATTATGTCATAATTTCGTATTATGTTATCCATACAATTTCAGCAAATTCCTTTACGCACTTGTACAATGAGGGTTTTTGCATATTGTGTCGTATCTTACCAGTCGTTCCAGAATTTCACGATGAGTTAGTCATATATTTCATCGATGGAAATCATTTTCATATTTGAACTGGAATTTTCTCATCGCGTTTTTCTTTATCTGTGGAATGATGATTTCTTAAGTAATGGAAAAAGAACACCAATACCTTCAAATTTTTTTACAATGTTCCTGTACATTATTTTTTGTTTGACAATTCGAAATGTGGTTATCAACTACCACTGAACTATTTAAAAATTATCTTCCGTCTACTTCCTTGTTTCCTTCATTTTTCATCGTTTTTCACAACGATTTTAATTTGAAAAATATAAACTGCAAAAATCAGAGAAGCTTCCGAAAATTCCACAAAAAAATCTAATTGTCATAATATTAAATATAAACAGCGGCAACGTTGCGGTGAGCGATCTACCGCTGACGCCATCAAGCTAGAATCGGCTAGAACCGACCAGCCGTACCAGCGCGTTAGTGTTCGAGAAGGATCTGGATTGCTTTGAACGGGATAAATAGGCACGGCGCGGCGACATTGCGCTTAGTGTAAAACTGAACGCGTAACCAGCGGTTGGGTGTAGAGAACAACAGAAATAATATTATGGCATCTTGCTTCATTCGTAGTTGAACATAATTTTTGATATTACGTTAAAAGAGAAAATATATGAGAGGACTGAATATAATGAAGAAAAAGCATTGCAATATAGTAGTATCCCACCGCTAGGGATTCAGTAATTGTGTGTATGTCTGTGATGGTCCATTTCGAGCAGATGTCGCAATATCTGCAACTTCATTACGAACTTCTTTACAGTTTTCGCGCGAAGTATGTACCTACCCACTCTCTGTTTTGCTACTATATTATCACATAAGAGGGAAACCGCCGCTTTCAATTCCTCAAAACTTAATTTCATTCAAAGGAACACTGGTTTCATGAAATATCCAGCTTAGTCGTTCTGGATGAATGTGGGTGACATGGTTTCGATGCGCGGTATTCATTTGAAAGGAAAAACTGATTCAAACATGTCAAAGAGAAGGGTATGATAATTTTAAATTCAATTAGTTTTCGCTGAAGTGGAAATCCAATAATCAAATCAAAGCGTTTCTGTTCACATGGGCAAAATAAGTTAATGAGATTAACATTACACTGATCATTTTTTCTTTGAACCGTGATTAAAATGGCATTGACGTAATTCACGGAATGACGAATGTGTATCAGTTCATAATTCCTTCACGCCGCAGTGCAATTGATCAGTCATTATTACTGTCAATCCATCATTTTTTACTGAACTAAAAATAATGCTCATCCATCTCGTCCATCTTACCATTTTGATTCCCAACGATTGAAGATACATAATTTGAACGTGAGAAAAAAAACAATTCTGGGGATTTATGCACACAGAAAAGAATTATTCAAGAAATTTGTCTCTTAAGAAGACTCTCATAAGCATCTTGATATTTTATTGTAGACCCATACAAAATCAATAGGTTGGACATTGTTTCCGATGGAATCTTCCACGAACTGACTTCTCACGTTATATTTGAACCAATCCAGACAAGACATCGATAAACCATAGTAAAAATCAAGCAGTAAGTCTACTCCCACTACAAAAATTAAAAACGATTATAACAACAGCGAATAAACCAAACACAATATGAATTTCCGACCATTCATTATAACTAATCCGATGCCCGTGGTACCGTCGAATCCTTCGATACTACAGCACTGCGTTGGATGAGAATCTTATCCTGAGAGCGGTTGAAGGTCCCCGGCAATTCGGGCGGATCACGTGGTAAGAGAGCCTACTGGTTGTATTATTCTACTGTGAATGAACTAAACACATCAACCTTCTTCCTGAATCACTTGGATCATTGTTGAAAACCTTATCCATTATGTGGATTTTGAGTTTATCCCTCTCAGATACATAGACAGATACGGCGGTCTACCTCAATTTGCAACATGTTTTGACTGCAATAAGACAACGAAAATGAATGAATTCTCTCCACTCATTCCAGAGACGCCATCAATAAATTTGTATACCAATTTGAAAATACACACTCAGTATCCACCTCACTAAATAATATCAAATATTGGAAAGACCCGTCGACTTTATTTTCGAGTAGACACTTTATCGCCTATGAGACCTTCATAGCTCAATCTCCTGACAGGGGTACACTTCACCCTTGAAATCTCAGATGGGGCGTTAAGTAGACCTTATTTTAAAACTGATTCGATTCCTTTTCCAATATTCTTTTTCTGATGTTTTTGAAACAGAAGGTTTCACAGAGGAATCACAGAGAATAAATGTTATTGATTATATGTTTTAACATAACTTATCAAGCTCTTCATGTATAAAAATCATTTGTTTGAGTATATTTTATGAACAATAGCTTCAAGGTGGCCTATTCAACAGATATTGATTATCTTCTTCAATTTGGTAAAATTGAGGCTAGGCCAGCAAAACGGAGTCTTGCAGCATTGAACTTTTTACCAACAGCGATGAAACTCACAGCAATGAAATTACCATCGTAGTTCAATTATTTTTGAGTCATGTATGTTGGTTATGCATCACACAATTTCACTGTTACTGTCCTGATCACAGTCACTATCACTGTCACCGTCATTGTCGCTGTCACTGTCACTGTCACTGTCATTGTCACTATCCTGATCAAATTGAACCACTGGAAACAAATATGATTGTGATTGGATATTCAAACTTTGCATACACGATTTCTCAAAAATTCACAGGTTCGATTCGATATTATGATTATGACAGTGATTAGACCTGAATTATTCTGACACAATTCGGATGAATATGTGTTCATGAAATCTGTTGATTTGAATGAACAGATTTCATGAACAAAATGGAACGATGTAACTCATAGCAATGAAATTACCATCTAAGTTCAATTATTTTTGAATCATGCATGTTAGTTATGCATCACACAATTTCACTGTCACTGTCGTAATCACTGTCACTATCACTATCACTGTCACTGTCGCTGTCGCTGTCACTGTCATTATCACTATCCTAATCAAATTGAACCACTAGAAACAAATATGATTGTGATTGAATATTCAAACTTTGCATAAATGGTTTCACAGAAATTCATAGGTTTAATTCGATATTATGATTATGACAGTGACTAGACCTAAATTCTACTGAGACAAGTCATGAAAATAAGACAATAATTTATCGAAATCAAACTCCACCTGGAATACCAACAACTTATAAAGCATATACAGAAATTTCCATTCATACTCGAAACCTGTTCGTATAAAAGGACATTTTCAATTCGAATGGAAACGTTATTTTCAATTCCAGTGACATCGAGAATAATACGCGACTAGTGATGCAGCTAGCTTCGTCACATAGGTTGAGTGTCGGATATGCGGTCTCATTTCAAGGCACCATAAATTCCATCAATGGAAATCTAATGTTGAACATTATGAGTTTATTCATTCACGTACTTTGTTCATACATTCAAAAATTGTGTCTGTAATAATTGTAGTTTCAAACAAATTCACTTGTTGAAATTTGTCGTTATTCGGATGATGAATTTTATTTGATCCAATTTGTTTTTATTGCGGTATACATAAATACATGCCTCAAGTATGTATATTCCTGCAACTGTTGATATTTTTAAATTCTGAAATGCTCCCCTACAGGACTCCCTAAATCCTAACTTAGCAATGATCCTCACCGCATATTTCTGTATCATGAACACTCGATCCACAGAGGAACTTGTGCCCCAGTTCAATATTCCATAGCTGGGTTGAGAATTAAAATTCGCATAATAAAAAGTAAGTAGAATATCTTGACTGGAATGAGTGGAGAGATACCTTAGAGAATAAAAGAAATTTCTGAGCTTTTAATACAAATTTTCTACTTGTGGCTTCCATTGCAAGTTATCAAAGGTAACTCCTAACAATTCAGTTGTTGTTGTGGGATCCAATTGTAATTCGCTATTCTGGTATAGACTCACCTCATGGTGTTATCGTACCGTGAATTGCAACATACTTGTTTTTGTTTTATTCTTTATCAAGTTGTTTTTTTCACACCAAGTGATAACTCTACTGAAAATGCTTTCAGCTATATTCATAACAGTGGTCATCTTCAATAACCAGTATATTCGTGTCATCAGCGAAACCAGTGAGCCAGAATTTCCATTCAGATACACTAATAGATCGTTCGCACATACTAAATATAGAAAAGGTCCCAAAATGGACCCCTCAGGCACACCATCAGCAATGTGTTTTTCAGAACTCCCCCAATTTTCACTATTTGTTTCCTATTCTTAAAATAGGGGGTCAATAAATTGAGTGGCAGTCCTCTCACCCTATATCTCGAGAGTTTTTCCAGCAATAGTCTGTGATTAACACAATCAAACGCACGTGAAAAATCAATGGACAATCCTAGCACATATTTTTTTTGTCCAAAGCCGTTATTATGCGACAATGAAAGTCGCAAAGAGCTGTATCAGTACTTTTGTTAATCGTGAAACCATGTTGTGATGGTGATAATAATTTCATCGCAGTAAAATAACCATTCAACTGCTCTTTTGAATTCATTTCATATAGTTTAGAAATGCTAGAATACTAATTGCTCTGTAGTTATTCAAATCATTTTTATCCCCTTTTTTATATTGATAGATTTATTAGAAAGGTGAGTGCAGTACATAGTTCAGAGGAGCAACATGCAATCAACCTGTTTGATAATTGGTCTGTTCCGCATGCATTTGTGTTTTTCAGTCTATTCATTAACTGTATCAATTTCCTCTCAGTGATGGGAGACATAGCGATGCATTCAGGAAATAATCTGCACAAATATCCAACTCAAAAATTTCCTCACATAAATTTCAAACTTGACAAATACTATTTTTGAGCAATACCAATCGATCAACCAATAGAAAATAAAATGACTTGTTTTATGGAGTCGTGGTTTTATAATGTTTTTTTCTCTCATGTTATCGCTTAATAACAAAGTTTCCGTTTAAAAATAAAAATTCATCGATGAAGTCTGGTCATCTTGTGAGTTATAAAAGGTTAGACAATCGTAAGGGCATTGGGGTATCATCTCTTAGTCAAGATGCCCTCTATAAATGAAGGCTCAATTGAGATAGTCCAAACACCAATTCAGACTCATTTTTGGAACTAGTGTAGTTCTTGTAGATCTCTGCAATACCTTTCACATGAAAGATAACATTCAGGTGAATCTGAGTTCCTCCTATTATCAAATACATTCAATTGTAATAAAAAAATATTATAACCAAAAAAAAATTGTCATTCACAGGGGAGAAATCAAATTGGAATAAGTGCAAATATTCAATTCTGTAGTACAGATATATTAACCTGTCGAAATAATTGCTATAAATGTCAGAATCTGCTCGAAATCCATTACTCTTTTGCTGTATTTTCAATATTGAAAGCAGTGTTCCATTTTTAATATTTCGAACCGATCCATAGGTCACTTCTAAAAGCTCTATGAAATGAATTTTCTGTAATAGAGTTGTAGAGAAGTGTAATACAGGAAAGGCCTCTGAAACTCCAGTGGAATTTGTTTATGAATAAGTTTAATATTCACCATGATTCTGGTCTAGTACAGGTATTTACAAAATTCAATTAGACAAATGATTGAAACAGGTAAATTTTGGAAAAACGAATTGTAATGGAATATTTCTTACTGACATTTTATGCCAGAACTTGATTATATAAACGATTAAATTTGGCAAAACATGTCGATTTTAGAAAAACCATAACAACCACTACCAATCTACCAAAAGAGGAATCATCATGACTCTAGTGGATCGTGCTTCCCTGTAGTTATACGAAGGAATGCCTCGACAAGAAACTAGAAGAAAGATCTTCAATGGGATGGCTACTCCAAAGTGATGGTGAAACAGAGTTTGGCTAAAGGACAGCGAGAGCCTCGCAAGTAAGAGAAGCCATCGCAACCAGTGCTTGCACTTCTCTACGCCAGATGAGTGTCGGAAAGGATTGGGTCCAAGTACAACAGCAGAACCTGCTTCAGGTCCGGAAACACTATCCGTAGCAGCCTCACGAAAACCAGGCCACCAAACGTGGACTGCGATTCAAATAATTGCGTTTACCCTGTGAGTGTGGCAAATCCTATATCGATGAAACTAAGAGGCCATTGAATGTCCGCTCTGTAGAGCACAAGAGAAACACTGAGGAAAAATCAGCAAATCGGGAATAGCAGAGCATGTTTGGACTCATTAACATAACGTCCAGTGGTTCCAAGCTGAGATCATCCACAGGAAGGGGCACTGGGTCAAGGGAAAGTTCAAGGAAGCTGCATTTATATTGTTCAACGACGCATTCAGCCAAGCTAGCGTAGACTGATCCACATGCTAATTTATAGACCCCTGATTTGTTATATTTTCCATTTTCGACGTGTTGTTCTTTGAATATCTATCCAAGGAGTTAACCAGTTTCATATATTATATTGAAGTTTTTTTGTATTAGTATTTTTATTTCATCTGATGATTTTGCTGTATATGTGAGTATTTTGTAGGTATTGATATTATTTGTATTTGGGAAGTTCGAGGATGTCATGAATCGTGTTTGCGTTGAAGTTGTTTACTGCAATTTGTTTTATCAAATTCAATTCCTTATTGAAACATAGGGGTATTGACGACTCTATGGAATATGCTATAGTGAACTGCTAATTTATATTGATGAGGATGATCAGAATGGTGACTGATAGTTGAGCATATATAGGTTATTTTGTGGTAAATTGCGAAATCATGTTTGTTGTTGATTTCTGTTATTTTGAGGTCTGAAAAGTTTATCAAATAATTGCAATCTAGTTATATTGTGATAAGAGTTGATGTATTGAAAAAAACCATTGTAATTGTCGATGTGTTTCTATGAAGCAGGCTATAACATCGCATATCTAAATCAATAGGTAAATGAATTTTTTGAAAATTTGATGTTGCTGAATGGTTTTTTTCAAAGTTGTTAACAAAATTTTCAGTAAGGAGGGTGCTCAGAGAATTACTAATGATAATGCTTTCTTTGTTGATAAATATTGTGTTATTTATTTCAAAATAATTTTGGTCTAGACGTACTGAAAGAATATCAGAATGATTAAATGGGTCTGTATGATGTTTGAACAATATTTCATCTATGAGTTCGTGATAAAGGAGGAATGCTTGGGAAGGAATTCGTGATATCGAAAGGAACCATATTAAAATTTGGTGGCAGGTGAGTATTGAAGATCTTTTTCATTAGTTCCTGTGAGTTTTTTATACTGAATGAAAATGAGAATTGGGTGTAGTTTTTAAAGGTATTTATTTTGAATTTGAAAATTCTATACCAGGGTGCTGTCAGAAACGGAAAATAATGAGTTATTCTCTCACCATTGACGAAGTTCTTTCCATATGCAATGTCGACTGTTAACATATTTACAAGTACCCTGTTGTATTGTAATTGTTTTTCCAGAATTCATTGAATCAAGATTTGTAATTATTTACTGTTATATTGAAGACATTGTAAAATATTTTGATATACCAGTCCAACTTATAAAGCCACCGTGTAGCGATACCCATTTCGAATAACAATAATTTTGTAAATTTTACAAGTTTACACAGGCTAACAAAAAAAAAATGTTTTTGAAAACTCTGTTTACTTCAATAGCTGTTTTTCATAGATTTTTGTGTGCTGAATCCAAATCTGGTCTTAGTTTTTTTGCACCACCCATAGTTTTTGATAAATTGACTTTTTTTATATAATTTGAAGTGTGTACGGTATATGGTAAAATTAATGAAATACTATGTTGAATCACTATCATGGTTTTTATTTACAGTAGGTTACTTGAAATAATGATACAGTGTTGTAGGTTTCATCAGTCAGATGGTATTGGTTTATACTTCCTTTCTCTTTTTCCTTTGAAGTTTCTTGTGTAGCTTTTCCTGCGATGAGTCGCTTGTTAAGCTTCACGGTGAAGTGACCAACAATAGTCTCCAATCATGTTGATGGTTCAGCGGCTCCGGTAACGTTTTCCTATCAATTTAAATATCAAGATGAAAACGCTCACCCCTCAATAATCAAGATGAATGTTCAAGAAGTGGACTTTCAGGCTTATCAAACATCCTAGTTTCTTAAAATTCTTCAACATGTTAGCTACGATATTCTGTTTTTTTGCATTAGCTAATTTCTTGAATGATACCCATGCTTCTTTCTCATGCACGGTCATTGTTGTTTCAAAGTTCACGTCGAACATCATTTCTCGAATATCGGGTCCCACAAAGACGCCTTCTTTAAGTTTAGTCTCTAAAAGGTTTGAACATTTCTGACAGAGATACTTGAAACAATGTCCATCTTTAGGCAATGCCTTAACGAACTGTTTCATGAGGCCTACCTTTATATGTAGAGGTGGTAGGAGAATGTTCCTAGGATCTACAAGGTTTTTGCGGATAATGTTCTTCCCGCCGTGTTTTAAAGACTCACTTACAGGTCAGTTCTTTCTGCACCAATGTTGATCCCTTGTTCTACTATCCTATTCATACAAAAAAACATTGAAATTTGGTAAAACCGCCTTGCTGACCAGGAAGCATGCATGTTACTTGCAAGTCACCATATATCCAACCATGAGCCGAATAGCCAATTTCATTCAACACTTTTTCTAGGTTTTCATAGGTCTCTTTCATATGTACAGAATGGCCAACAGGTATAGATGCATAAGTGTTACTATTGTGTAATGAAATAGCTTTTAAACTAGTTTTGGAAAAATCAATGAACAGCCTCCAGTCTTCTTTTTTGTATTCAATACCAAACTCTTTGATCAGACCTGGAATGTCTGAGCAGTACACTAAATTACCTCCTTCTTCAAAAAATTTCGAAAACTGCTGCTGTCTAGTTCCAACTGCCAACAAGTTCTTTTCTTTCAGTCTAGAACTAAGCAATTCAGCTTTTTCTTTTGTTAACCCAAGATCTCTAACCAAGTCGTTAGGCTCAATTTGAGAAAACAGTTTAGGTTGTATATTTGCTGTAGCACATTTGAACTCTTGATCATCTTGCTCATCTATATCTGACAGTACATCAGAAAACATTTCATTTTGAACATAATTCAAATCATCTGGATGTTCTGGGACCGGCAAATCTACATCGTGCCCTACTGGTCGGATGGCGGAAATTAGGTTAGGGTAGACTATTACCTTCTTGTTTTTCGAGTGGCCAGTAATATCAATACTACAAAAGTAGCAATCATCGGTGTGGTTTCTAAGTTCCCCTCATACCATAGGAACAGCGTACTTAAAGGCTTTTTTCTCCTTCTTTGACCATTTTCTAAGATCTTCAACACAAACATAACATACCTTATGCGGGGCCCAAGATTTATCCTGATTACCAAATTAAATTCCAAAATATAAGAAATAAACCTTTTTCACAAAGTCTGTAATGTTTCTTTAATGTTTTTTAAATAACAAACTCACCACAAATATAACAACAACTGTCAGCAGAGTTCTTACAATTTTATTTGTAGTATATAAAAGCTGTAAATTCTGTAATAAATAAAAAAATAATATATTGATGTGCAAATGTGAAGGAATTGTAAGTGATACAGAATAATAAGATGTTAGTCTGTGTTATCATCAAAGATAGGATCATTATCTATCCAGAATCAAAAAATTCACCCGTACTTTTTTCTCTTCAAGAGAACTGGAAGTTCAAATGTTATATCACATTTAACTAATGAATAACTTTGAGATCACTTCATCCTTCAAATTTCAATTCGAATATGATACATACTCATCAGTCGGCTTTCAATCAGAAGTTGAAAGTGTTCAGAACAGAAATTTGCATTCGTTACGGCACAAATGAAATGAAAACACAACTTGGCCAATGCGGTGCATCGCTATGCCACCTCACTTTTCTCTTAATGTGAAGCAGTTGCAGTAATAACCTTCTGTACGTGTTTCTCATGGCTGGGATTACAAACAAAGCTCTGTTGCATTTTGGTTGAGCTCAACCACAAACAAATTAACAAGTACACAAACTTCAATAACTCTATTCAACAAAATACCAGTGAAATGTCAATTCCAGAAAATTAAGGACGAGATCGGACTGCAAAACTGTATTTCCGTTTCCACGAAGCAGTTGACCATAGTTGAATTATTGTTTCTAACCTTCGAGATATACCTATAATGGTTTATATCGACTATTTTCACATGGGAAAAAGGTTTTTGGTTTTCTACTTCTCCATCTATAGGGTCTTCCATTGAGCGTTTCCAATCTTCAAACTCAAATATAACAAAGTTTGTGTGAGATATCATTGAAATTTGTTGTTCGTTTGAAACATATGGTGATAATTTCATTTTTGATTTTTTAATATTCAATTTTTGTATTTCGTATTTTTTTAGGACAAATTTCATTGACTGCTTTCCATAGACCGCTTGAAGTGTAAATGAAATGTAAGTGAAATGTAAATTTTTCGTCTTATTTTGTTTTTGAGTGCTTTATATCTTTCTTTGATAGTGACGTTATCAGGATTTTCTGGTAATTGTCTATAAATTTTATATATAGTTATTATTTCTTGTGATATCCAAGCTTTTCTGATTTTAATAGTTTTAATTCTTATGGCTTTTGTGTGTTTTTTAATGTAATGTTTCAGTATGTTTATGAATTTTTCCTGAATATGTTGAATATGATTCGAAATCGTCGCATTGGTATCCATAAATGGGAATTTGATATTATGATGTGGAAAGTTTCGATTTGATCTAGGTTGGAAAAACAGTATCATTCACAGGAACGTAAGAAAACGTTATATATGAAAGACATTATTATGAAATTTCATTGAAAATCTATTATCCTTGAGGTGTACTTCTTGAAGATTGAGTCTACAACCCCTTATCAGCACCTCATTGAATTTCTGAAAACAAAAATATACGCATATTTTGCGCAGGTTTCAAATGCTATGGATTTCATCCATTTCAAAGTTCTTTACTACTTAACAAATGAATATTTTACTGTTTCTGCACAAAGAATTTAATCCGTTATAGTATCTATATTTGTGATGAAATAATTTTAAATTAATTGGAAACAATATATTTGAAATGAATACGTTTCACTGGTATTCCAAGTGCACAACTCAATATTATTTAACAAAACATGAAGTGTACCAGATACTCGAATGTATTCGGTCGAATACTAGTAGTATTCAGAATCATGCTCTGTAATGGAATATGAATTTTCTGAATACAATGCTACACCAATGTCGATAGATATGCCTCGATTTGCATTTCATCAAAGCGTGATTCCTGACAAATTGTTTCAATTCGATGAGATGAATGTAGTTTCAAATTCACATTTTTTCAGAATATTTGACTAATTTTCCGGATGGTCATTAATGTATTCAAATTGAATAAACTGAAATACGTGAGGATGGGTAGTCAATATCTGATGTTCTCATGATATTCGCATTACTAGCGATTCGCCCCGGCTACGCACGGGTGCAATGCTGACACTAAATATAAATTCTCCCACCGGAAATTTTAGAGACTGGAGAAACAGTGATAAAAAGGTAATTTTGTTTTATGGGCGCGACTTTTTCCTCTGCGGCTGGCGCTTCAGTTGAAATATTCGAAAAACCTTTCTGATCATATCTACAATGTAAAACAAACCTACATACAAAATTTCAGCCTCCCCAAATATAGCGGTACAGAGAAACGGTGATGGAAAGGTAATTTTCATATGTAAACACCCCCCTCTACAAAATAAAACGAACCTACATATAAAATTTCAGCTTCACAAAATATAGCGGTAAGGTGAAACGGTGATGGAAAGGTAATTTTCATATGTGAACGCGCCCGTTTTATCCATACAAGGGGCTCCCTGATTGGAATATTCGAAAATCCGAAAATCAAGGTTAACTTATTGGCTGCAAAAAAATTTTCAATTTTTTTTTCACGCGTTGTCAGTTAGTTGCTATGGATATTCATGTTCAGGGTGACTCTCATAAATAGAAGTATCATCGGCATACTGAATCGTGTTGACGGGGTTCATATGGTGTGGGAGATCATTAACATATATTAGGAATAGTAGGGGTACCAAGATTTACCCTTGAGGCACACCTTACGGAGAAACAGAGATGAATGAGTGATTGTAATGCACTGTTCGGTACCTTTGGTGTAGTAATGAATATTACTGGAGTTTTTTCCCAACACCAAACCGTTATTCTAATACCTCGACACGTGTTTGATCACCAAGCGAGGAAGATCAAGAGGAAGATCAAGTTTGATCTTCCTCTTGAAGATGATCACTGGGTGATCGAAACACGTGTCTAAGTGTCGAAATAACGGTTTGGTGTTGGGAAAAAACTCCAGTAATATTCATGAATAAGTGAGTGTTAAGTGAGTGACTTTCTCATTTAAAAGTATAGATCTGTAATGATTTTGTTGCTGTCATGTGAAATATCCCTGGTGAACTATTTGAGTTGTGATAAAAACTATGAAAGACTGAGTTATATATAAGCACAATAAAATAGTTGAGGCAGTTTTCACACAGTCTCACAGGGATGAAATGGACTAAAGCTGTTCAACTGTTTGGATTTGAAAAGATGCTCATGAAAGACGCTGTAAAAATCAGTTATTTTTGATTGATAATCATAATTTTCAAAAATCAATTCAATTGGGAGAAATGAATTAAGGAATGAAAATTGTTAACTCATAAAAGTTGAAATCATAATGAATACTACTCTAGCTGATTTTAAATATATATCATGGAGTATCAGGAGCAACCACTATTCGTTTCTTCGTAAAGCAGTACCTAATTCATTTACCTATCTTAATGAAGGACGATAAAAAACTTCTATCTTGTGAGAGAACTGATACGTTTGTAGTAAATTATTTACACTCGACCCTTTTGTTATTCTGGGTGAGAGGAAAGCGTAAATCATGCATTCAATGGTTCTCTAATTAATTATCTGCAAGGCAATGAACATTCATCTTATAGATGGTGAGTGTCAAGTTCTAACGGAACTGATTCAGCTGACTCTATATAAATAGGTGCATTAGTTAAATCCATATATAATCAGGAAAACTGTTCACTCTGTTGGGCCAGAAAGTGCTCATACGTGATATTCCGCTCATTTTGATTCGATAATGAGTTGTGCTAGTTTGGCGTGATATTTAGCAAAGTAGTTCAATTTCCAAACACCTTTGACGAATATAATTAATTTGAATTCGATGCAGAATGACTTATCGACTGAGGAGCCGAACTGAACAAAAGCTGTTGAACTGATTCGTAATTGACTGATTTAGAGTCTCAATTTTCTCCTACACCTCATGAATCCTGTACGATTTTTCTCAAAATGGAGGTCAATTGATTTCAAATGTACCTAAGAATGTGTTCAAAAATATGTTTTTCCGTTAACCAGCTTTTGCACTCCTACGAACGACAACCCTCAGAAGTCGAAACTTATACGAGATAAGGACTAACGAGGTCTTACCTTTTAACGTGTGATTCTATGGTATACGCTGTCTGCTAAAAAATTACGGGGAATTTTTTCCTCTTCAAAATAGTTCCCCTCGGGTACGATACACTTGTGCCGGTGTTTATGTACTTTCTGGTATGCCTTTCAGCTCTCTCAGCCATTCAGTTGATGGTTGAGCAGATGTATTGTCGTGATGCAAGAGGGATGAATTGTTTAACGATAAGTACCTCTCTAATGCTTCTCACAACTTCAAGAAAATAATCCTTATTTTCCATACAAACCATGTGGCAACCAGTGAGCAAAACCTTGATACTTGATCGATCTTTTTGCGTGTTTTTTTGGTCATGGGGCTCCTGGGCTCTTCCATTGGAACAACTGGACTTTGGTCTCGATGTCATAACCGTATACATATGACTCATCACCAGTTAAGACCTTTTCAAGCAAATCTGGAAATACGTTGACGTCATTCAATAATTTTTGAGTAATGCTCAGGCAATTTTGGAACGAACTTTGCTGCCACACACTTCATGCCCAAGCCTTCCGATATGATTGCATGACATGAGCTCACCGATATGCCGACATCCTCAGCAACGCCTCTGATAGTGATTTGACGATTCAACTTCAATAAAAAATACACCTCCCCATTCATTACTATTACATTCATTACAATTATTATGAAATTGATAGCACGCGTGAATGGATGTATTCGTGCCATATTGTTAGATGTGTAATTGGTTCCACTGTGATTCAAAACTGCAAGCGATCATAAAGACCAGTGGCTTCATTGTTTGAATGATCACTTAGCCTTCGAGAGAATTGTCAATGGTGAGATTCAGTTCATTTTCGAAACTTTTTGTCAAATCTCATTGAATGTGTGAAAATCTATGAATAGAAATTCATGTAAGCATTTTCTTTCGTCTTCGATTAGGTTGTGTGTCTTTGTCTCCATCCAGAGATTTTTCTTGTTTGAATGAATTCATTGTATCATTGTGACAGTCTCAGTTTTTTATTATTCTGTGGTATGGAAAGAGACAAATCCTAGAAGGGATCAAAGGTGTCTATAAAATGTGCACTTTAACCTAGATTTCAACCGACTGACGGTAACGTGACTTCCCACAAGCTTGAAGTTATTCATCCTTGACTACCTCGATCAGGATATTTGGACGTTTACTCTATCCTTAAATTTTTTGTCAAAACTTTTTCAGGTTTCTTAATAATTTTATTTATATCCTCTTGTGAATTTTTAGAAAAATATCTCAGGAACTTCTGGGCCAGTGACCAGAGGCGATGTTCGCATTAGACTCTTTTTGAAACTGTGTTCAGTAATTATCACATCATGAATGACATTTTGTAACGAATGAATTTCCCTGAACTTATTGGTGAATACAGGGATAATCTCTCTGAATAGATGGACTGAACCTGTCAGCCTGGCTTGCAAAATTTTCGAAAGAGTATTTATATTGAGGTGGATGCTTCATCCAGGATGCATGATCCCCACATCTTTAAAGATAGTTTATATGGACCATATTTGCTTTCTACCTTCCTTCGGTAGTTTTTAATTTTTTTTTATAAGGACGAAGAAAAAGGCGGACAAAAACCTTTTTTGCCAGGAAGATTTTCTTCTGTACATTCATATTTTGGCATAAAAATTCAGCGATGATATTCACCCCCTCGAAGACACCATTTATAGGGTCAACTGAGAACTCAATCTTTGAATGTCAAAGATACACGAGCCTCCCCAAGTCAGTAGCAAAGCGTGCGTCGACATTCCAAAGAGCTTTGTTCTCTGTCTCTCACTGCAGCTTTCACTGCATCGCAATCACTTTCAGGCTTGTTTTTGTAGGAATCAGCGCTGTCTGGTGTTGAAATCCATCTGGAATACATGAAGTTCAGCGAAAAATTACTCGTCACTGCCTAGATAATTGTCGTGAAGGGTCTGCCCAGTGACAGAACGATACTCTGAATAATTCAATCTATGTTTTCGGTTGGGTCTTGGGCTTCGAAAAGTTGAGGAAATTTTCTTCAATGTATTTCCCGTTTACTTTGCAGAGCGTCTTCTTCTTCGAGTGCAAACGATCTTTGAATCTAATGATGTGTTTGTCAACAAACCTTTACTTTGAAAGTACACAGTAAATTGCTCATTGTTAAAGTTAAACTTCTTTACGCGCACTTGACTTGGGGAATAAGCTGGTGAATGCGTGACAAGAGCGTTACGAAAAGTGTGATCGGGTGAGGCGAACGGAAGTCGAGAGGTAGGTATAAGTTAGTGAAGATTGAAAGAGAGAGAGTTACGTTTCATATATTATTGTAGAGGTGAGAGAAATAGGTGCGAGCACACATTTACGGTTTAGTAGGCTCTGAAGAATTGGGAGAAAACTATCGCACAAGACATGGAACAACAATCGATGCAGTTTTCTCTAGATATCTTTCTAATTTTCCTTCGATAACATATGTATCTTGCAAAACATGCCACCCTGGACTAGCCCACCCAAGCTACGGTGTAAGGAATCGTGCTGAAAGCTGAATGGCCGCAGGGTGATATGCGGTCACGAAGGATTCCTTTTGGGAACTGGGCGAAACCTCATTGTAATCGGCCTACCTCTGGTAATGCAGAGTTCTGTCAGAGGTGACCAACTCTTCCCTTGCTATTCATGGGAACACACATGAATGCAAAAGGCGTTGGCTGTGGCCGCTTGGAATAAGGCTGAACATAGCAGATCACCTCCAACAGCAAGGGCACTTCCTGCGGCGGGCGCCAAGAGCTCTGCCTCGAATAAAGGCAAGAAACCAGCTGCCCCTGCAGGAAAGCTCCCTCCACGAAGGGAACCCCAAGAAGGTTGAAGAAGTCGCGCCACGACATTAATATCGCAACACCTTTCAAAACCTTCGAGGAAGCTGCCGTAAGACACCTCAAGGTTGCCAAAGAGAGTGTGTGTTCGGCGAGTCTTGGCCTACACCTGCCAATATAAAGGAGATGTGTCCTAGTGACACCTGTCCACCTTCCTGGAAAGGACAGGATGGACGATGACCTAGGAGCACAACTCCTCCGGAGGATGTACAATGGGTCACATGTGACCTAATTGCTGTGAGTCTACACTCTTCCACCCTAATTTACTGATACCAGAACATATGTATCTTTTATCGACCTTTTTTTGGGTAATGGTTACCTTCCACAATCTGAAAAAATATAAAAATTATAATGGAGAACTTTATACAAGTGTAGAAGGGCAAACTTTTTAGTTTACCCCGATAAGTTACTGCGTAAAAATCAAAGTATTTTTCACAAATATTATACTCATACTCATTGCATATCCTTTCGAAAGTGATGTCCTACACAAAAAATTATGGGTTGCATGGAATTTGTTAGCATTATTTAATCCGATTTGATTATTAACAAAAGCCGCTTTCGACGAACGGGCAATAAAATAACGTCGGTTCATGGCTCCAATACGTCTGGCCTAGATTATTTTTGTTGTCATCAACAGGAACAGCCAGACGAGCAATACAATTATACTCTCTATATTTTATGTCTGAAATCAATGGACTATGAGGCAACTTGATTAATTGTCGACACACCCACGAAATGATGCACTTCACTATTTGCGTTTCATACGCAATGTGGCATAAACTAAAATGTCGACAAAATGATTTTGGAAATGCGGTCGAATCATTGATTCATACAAGGTATAGTTCATATTTTTGAAGTGAAACGTGAATGCGTGATGACAGTGTTACGAAAAGTGTGAATGGGCGAGGCGAACGGAACTTGAGAGGGAGGTATGAGTTAGAAAAAGGGACAGTAACGTTTCGTATATTACTGTAGGAGCAAGCAGACATTTCGGTCTAGTAGGCTCTGAACAATTAGGAGGAAACTATCGTACTATGCCACTAATTTTAGCAAGAGATTTCAATGTTAATATCGCGTCCGGAAATGATGGACAACTCTTTGGAAACCTCCTACAAGATAAATTAGAATTACGAATGAATGGTAACCGAAATGACCCTTCCACAAGACATGGAACAACAATTAATTCAGTTTTCTCTAGATATCTTTCCAATTTTCATTCGAAAACATATGTATCTTATTTTTCATACCATAATACTATTGTCTTGGTCTTACAATCAACCACAGTAATTACTGATGTATCCGATAATGAAAATACTGATAATAATAAATAAATCTATTCAAAAATGTTAATTTATCAATTGAAACCCATAATAAATTCAAATTTTTGTGGGAAATTCATATATGGGAAATCGTAATCAAATCAATGAATCAATCCGACTCTACCAACTAGTGATGATATGATGTACCGGGGATGACATTGTTTTTTCAAATAAATTTTGAATATCTATTTCTGATTCCATTATCTCAGCAGATCTAATCGCCTGCTCCTCAGAAAAACAAATGAATTCTCATTGACCACATTCTGCTGAAAACATATTTTTCTCAGATGAATTACTTGGTCCACGAGGAAAAAAATTGGCACTACAAAAACAGTATATCTTGTTAGAAACGTACGAAGAAGCTAAATATTATAGATAAAACCAATAACTGATTAATATTTCATCAAAAGTTGCATAAGAGTATAAGCCTTTGAGTGCACTGATTTATTTCGAAACTTTTCTCGTTTAGAAAGAAATTCCATTTAATAATTCCTTGGAAGGAAGCATCGTTATGTAATATAAGCTGAGCTGCGACCATATTCACTACATCAGATACAGTGTTGAATACTGATCGATATCGAAGAGCAGAATAACAAAATGGAACGTACGAACAGAAAAGAAATAAATTATCGCTTAAAAACAAAAGGGTCCTCGGCAGAGATTTTACTGACTGGGGATGTAATAAATTGTCACTTTATTTCAAGTAAACCTTAACCCAAAAATATCTTGAGATATTGTTCTGTTCCGTAAAATAAAAGATTTGACATTCTTGTTTACTGACTACGTTTATGAACGTTTACGGAAGCGACTCTTTGAAGTCTTGTTATTGTTGAACTGTAAATAGTCGCTTCAATAAACGTTTCACTTTCGAATACCTTCGGTTAGTGTAGTCAATAACAAATCTCGGAGAATTGTTTTATAAACAAGTTAAAAATACATCATAATAAACTACAAATTTGCTCTTTCTGCACATGTTCTGTCTAAACTGGTAGCGAATTGCCAAAAACGACTCTCCTTGATAGGATGACTTATCAGATTATATCTGGTCTGGATTCCTGGCCATACTGGCCTACAGGGCAATGAAGCTGCTGACTCTTTTGCAAAGGAGGGTGCTGCAAGCAGCTTCATCGGACAAAAACCTTTAGGCTTTAGTCTTTGCCAAACAGAAATTGAACACCCGAATGGCAAGAAGATTTATGGGCCTGGCAGAATCTTACAGGATTGGTTCACTTCAAGGCGTTTATTCACCCTACGAAGCTTGATACCAAATAGTTGTTGGACTACAGTAGGGATGAACTACTATGTCTAACAGGCCTTCTTACAGATCACTGTAATTTAAATCATCGTATGCAAAGACTTGGACTGTCGGAAGACAGTGTATGTCGCCTCTGTTTGGAAAATGATGAAACAGCAGAGTGATTGCCCTGTGAGCTTTTTATACCAGCCCAGTGGAGAGCCTACTGGCTGAGGCCGGAGAACAACCCCTTGATGTTCGCAGAAACTATCTTTCCTTAAGTTATGCTGCAAGAGTAGCCGCTTCCAAAAACCATCCTTCCTATCGATATACATTCTCAGATCGTTTCCAACATATCTTTGAACAGAAACAAAATTAACCCTTACCTTTTTATGTGAAAATTGCCAAAGTTTCTTATAACCTTATAGACTTTCAAAATATTCTTCCTCCTGACTTGAAAATTCTCCCTCCCTGGACATTACCAATTACTCCCTGTAATACCTATCTCCTCAACTTTCCCAAACACGATACCCCTTCAAATTTCATAAAGAAATCCTTCGCCGAACTGGTCTCCAAATATCAGCACTTCAAGCATATATATACCGATTCTTCCAAAACAGTTGAAGGAGTAGGAGCCGCTGTGATAACAGATACCACCACTTACACTCATCGACTGCCATCTTTCTCCGGTATCTACTCAGGAGAAGTATTTGCTATACTCAGCGCACTACAATACTGTCGTAGATCCGTTGGTGATCCTGTCATTTTCACTGATTCTCTCAGTGCTATCTTGGGCATCCAACAACTCTTCCCGAAAAATGCTCTTCTTCTTCTCATTGAGACTGAACTGGGAAAGTTATTACAGGATGGTAAACACATTGAGATAGTTTGGATTCCTTCTCATATGGGAATAACAGGTAATGAAAGGGCAGATTCAGAAGTTCGAGAGGCCATTTCAAACCCCAACTGTCGAGAGATCCAACGAGTGCCCTATCAAGACGTTTATCTCCAAATCAAAGAGGTCATATGCGACAGATGGATGCAAAGGTGGGAATCCCTATATAATAACAAACTCAGAGCCATTAATCCGAATCTAGTCACTCAAAATTACCGAGCTCTCACACGAAGACAGCAAGTTTTACTTACACGCCTGAGAATTGGACATACGAAATGTACCCATCTACATCTCCTAAAGCATGAGGAGCCTCGCATTTGTGATACCTGCAGTGTGACGATGATTGTTGAACATTTCATCTCTGATTGCCCAGCTTTCAATGAAGAAAGACAATTTTTCGGATTAGATTGGAGTCCTCTCATTTGAAATAAAACCTCTTTCTGAAAAAATCATCTTGCAGATGCCTTACTCCAAAGATATAACGCCAATCTTAAATTTCAACTTCTAAGAAATTACTCTTCATCTCTACAACTCGTCTTTCTTTGCGGAATCATCGTCCTCTGCGACTTCCTCTTCTAGATCGGGACCAGCGCCGTCTTCTCCTCCAGATTCCAAAAATTTGGTAAGCCCTCCAAAGGTCCTGGGACCATTATATTCAACAACTTGATTATCTTCCTTTTTGTACATTTTTAGCGTGGGGATGCTCGTGACTTTAGTGAACTCGAGTTCATTGACGAAAGCATCCATCTTGGCTACAATGATGTTAGTCTTGTCTTTGAAATATTCTTCAACTTTGTCGTAAATTGGAGCCAACTGTTTGCAATGTCCGCACCAGGGAGCGTAGAACTCTAACAAAACGTCTTTTTCAGTGTCGAGTGCCACTTCTTCAAAGTTGCTGGCAACCAGAACCTTAACGGGTTCCTCATCCCAGTCTTCGGGAAGATCCTGACTGAGTAGGTGCTGCTTCAGTTTTCCGTCCAAAAAGTCCTGAACGAATTTCTGAATGGTTTACGCACTCAGATCATCACTGTCAGGTTTGTATTTGGCTATGTCTTCCTCTAACTTGATGAGTCTGGCAGCTGGCACTTCCTTCTTCTGCATTCCAAAGAACTCGAGGATTCTTTGATGGTCTTCTTCGTCAGCGTCGATAGTGACGAACAATACTTGTTCTTCGAATGGTTTGGCTACTGACCTAGCGGCTTCTCGAAGGATTCGTCGGCTTTGCTAAGGTAGAGAAGCAAATGGCTTTTTATTTCACCGCCAAAGATTTTCTGTGTAGTATCGTGATTGAATTCGACAAGAAGAGGAAGCGAGTTCGACTGAACGAATTTCTTGATGTCAGCTTCCACAGGTTTTCCTTCATAGACGACTTTGCCTTCGTCAAACTTCTTGAATAAGACGATCGAGTCGGAAGCTGCTTTATACTCACTGGAAACGCCATCATCAGCAGAAATACCAAAAGGAATGTCATCTATAGCAGCATTACCCCCCAAGAAAGCTTTGGCTTCCTCGGTGGATTGATCCTTGAAGAAACCGATCACAGCATCCTTATTAGCTTCGATGAATTCTTTAGCTTCTTCATCAACGGATGAAAGTTCCTTGGCAGGTGGGCCAGTTTTCTCCAACAGCCAACTGACAATGTCATCGACTTGTCTTCCTCCAGAATATTCAGAAGGCCTTCCTTCTCTGAAGAACTTCAGAGTAGGGTAACCTCTAATTCCAAACTCCTCGGCAAGGTGTTGTTCTTCAGTTGCATCAACTTTTGCAAGCTTGATAGGCGAGCTTTGTTCTGATAACTGCTTGGCTGCCTTTGCATATTCCGGAGTCAAGGCCTTGCAGTGTCCACACCATGGAGCATAAAATTCTACTAAGAAGAACTCATTGTCAGAAACTGCAGACTTGAAGTTTTCTTTATTCAAAATCAGGACTTCATCTTCGGTGGCAATTTCATGCGAAAAAACTACATTTATCACATGCAGTAAAAACACAAATACGCTCAGCTTCATTTCGTTTGATTGGACTGAATATTTGGCAAAATAAATGAATTATTTATCCTACTTTCGACGTTTTCTTCAGACCAACGTGGCACTCAAACCAATCCACATAAACTTCAAAGTGGAAGACCTCTTATCACACCGAACAACAATACTCGATATGGGGGTAAATAAGAGTTTTAACTAACCTGAGTTTCATTTCTTCTGATGACTGATACTTGAATTTATATAGCGATTTGAGTTTATTTGGATTGATTTCCAGTCCATGATTCTCCGAGTATAGGAATGTTTTGTGCAAATCTGTGTTTATATTGGCCACGCAACTTTCTGTATCGGTGTTATGAGAAGACAAATATAACTGTATATCATCTGCGTATAGATGTACTTAACAATGTGATAAGAAAGTGGGGTAATCAAAAATAAACACTGAAAACATCAAGGGTGCTAAAATACTTCCCTGCGGTACACCTGAGATTGTTTCTTTTAGGGATGACCATGAGTAATCATCCAATTTGACACTCTGTGATGGGCCTGTGAGATAGCTGGTCATCCATTTAAGAGAAATGTCATCGAATCCTATGAACTTGAGCTTGCTGATGAGTAAATCGAAATTAACTGAATCGAAAGCATTACTTTGATTTGTTAAAATCTGTTTTTCCGTTAACCAGCTGTGAAGCAGTGAAGCGAGTCAATCCATTGTTCATTGTATTTTTTCCGATTCACATATTCATTTGAGTAGAGTTAGGGTCTAGTCTATGTCATAATTATAATATTATCAAACCTGTGGATCTCAATAGCAGCATTGATCAAAAATTTTGATATTCACACACACTCATATTCGAATATTTGATTCCATCAATTCAATTTGATTTTTTGGAAATAAAACACAAGCACTACATGAAAATCCTTAAGGCGTTCTTAGAGCGGTGCCTGTGCGAAAGTAGTGATTCACATTGGATTTGAATCGCTGGAGATTAAATCCATTTGGAAAAACGTTCTCAGGAAGTTTATTCCACATTAACGCAGTTCTTGAGATGAAAGAGTTCTTAAACAGTGAAGTTCGAGGTGTACTGAGTTGAACCTCAGTACACCTCAGTTGAACCTGGTGGAATCAAATATGCCAAGTCACTTGAACACTTCCTGTGAAAGTATCTATAGAAGGGAGACAAATTTCCAAATTTTGTTTGATGTTCCAGGTTATCAAGGTTGCACGTTATGTTCGCGTCTCCAATAAGGCGGATGGCTCTTTTCTGGATGGAATCCAGCAACTTCAGGGTATGTTTGGGGCAGAGCTCTATACATGAGAACAATACTCCAAACAAGGTCTGATTTGAGCTTTATAAAGCATCAAAAGTTGCTGAGGTGTGTACAGTTTTCTGGTTCGGAATAGTGTTCCAAGCTTTTGAGAAGCAGCCTTTGCAATTCCAGCGACATAATTGTGCCAAGACATATTGGTGTCCATTTTAACTCACCAACGCACTTATCGAAGCAGAAAGCGGAATTGTCTGACCTGACATTATTATATCCGGTTCGGAGACATTTATCTTTTTGGAGAAAACTGATGCTTGGGTTTTTGTGGTATTGAATTAAACCTGGTTGCTTTCACCCCAATTCGAAATCACTTCTAGATCCTCATTAAGATATGCAACTTCCTGCTGCCGGTGAAGATGTGCCTCCATAGACAATGTCCTGGAATGTGAAAGGAATGACGGGACAAGTATGCTGTCGTCAGCAAAGCAATATATTGAATCCTTGGTTTTTTCCAATGAGTCGTTGATATACAATAAAAGAGGGTTGGAGACAATATGGATCCTTGGGAAACACCAGCGTTGATAGTGAAAGTATTCGAGAGATATCCATCGACGGCTACTACGTTCTTTCAGGAAACGTTCTTTCAGGTCAAAAACCTTTGAAATATTAAGTACAACAGCTCTTTATTCTCCATGTTTCTCGATTGCGTTATTCCAAATATGGCTGACATACGACCGTGACAGTATGTGAAATTGTGAGAATGCATAACTAGTCCCTGAGAGTCATGTTTGATTCAAAAATATTACCACCCAGATGTTATTTTTATGTCTGTAAGTTGTATAGCTGTTAGTTTTGTCGCTGTTCGGAAAAAGCGTTTTATCGCTGTAAAACTTGCTGTGAGATGAGGAAAAAATACAATTTCTTTAGCGTTCACTACATTTCAGACATCGTAGCCTCATTCGCCCTAAGCTCAGTCGAGAAGGTTTCTTATTGAGGTAATCTTTCAACTTTTGATAAGGACTTGGATTTTTTAAATTTGCTTGTTATTGAAAATTCCACGAAAAATTTCAGACAATGAAAAATACGACTCTTTCAATCGGGATGACTTTCCAAATGTGCAGTTTGGTTGAAAATATCTATCTATAATAAAATAATAATAATAAGTCACGGTATATTTTGAACAAAACACGGGCAAATGTTCTCAATAATTCAAAATTGGTATTGAAGGGGTTATATTTTTAGGAGTGAATAATTTTTGGGAAAGAAAGTTTTTGGCTTTCTACTACTCCATCTCGATAAAAAAAAGATGAGGGAATCTTCCAGAGAAAGGAAGGAAGTAATCGATTTGAAAATAAGTAACTCTATACATGGATGTGCAGATCATGTAAAGAAGTAACTTTCAGACACAAACTGAAAGAAAGTCCTCCTGAAACAGCTACTTTCATATAAACATTGAATTACACGGAAGAAAAAAATTCTTTCGAAACAAATACTTTTACATGAACACTGAATTATACAGAAGATACTTTCCTCTACTCAGTTTGTATTTCAAACATTCGTTGTGGAATAAAAATCAGATATCATTCACATGAGTTCTACTTTAAATGAATGGTACCAAATTGCACTTACATAGAACACTGTCATCCACACTGTGAGGTGAATTTTCTAACCCTAAATACTTTCTAGCTGCTTGAGAGATGCTTCTATCAATCATTCTGATGACATTTATTCTCCACCAGCAAAACAGTTGAGGTAACCCCAGGAAAATTCAGGCCATGCCCATTATACTTGGACATCACGCACATTCCTATGTTCCGTAACGATTATGCGGTTTCAGTATGCAAATCTATCCTAAAAAAACACGAAAATCGGGAAGGAAGAATTTGAAGTAACATTCAAGTGTAATATTTACTTTGTGAATGAATATATTCGGCTGAAAACAAATTCGCATTCTCGAAAGACCTGGAAATAGTTTCTTGATCCATTATTTATAAATGTTACATTGGATATCTGTGATGTGGTAAAAAAAAACATTGTTATCATTTCCGTAGTTCTCAGAACACGCTTCATTGACTTTCATAAAAAAAGGACTTGTGTATCTGGGTAGAGAGAATAGTAAATATTTTGTAACATGTTAGTTGTATAGAAAATTCAGAGAAATATAGATTGAAAAATAGATGGAAACTGAAGTCTATCCAAATCCAAGATAGAGTAAAACAAAACAAAACCGAAGCGTGATGTTCACGTGATAGCCCAGTGTCAGATGGAAAGGGCAGCGTTCATTGGTGAATTCGCCTTCTTGGTACAAGTTCGGTACCAGTACAGGGTTGTAATCAGTCGTTTGCGTGATTGTGTGGCGTGCGTTATAGTATATTGTTTAAAATTGATTTCCAAGATGTCCAGTACCGACACTGCTGATGACACTGTGAGCTATCCTCTGAGTCCAGCCAGGAAACGATCCAAAAAAAGACATTTGAATGTTGAGATGAAAGAAGTGATTTTAAATGTGTTCAAGAAAGAGATGAAAGAAATTGAAACATCGACTGTCGACGAAGTCGTATCGAAAGTTTCCGATAAAATTGAAGCTTCGATTTATAATGTTTTACGGGAATATAAACAAAATGATACATTTTCCAAACCGAATACAAATCAGAATCGTCAAACCATTATAAAATCAATAGGTGATGCTGATAAAAATGCAATCAGGAGGAAAGTGCATGAGTACTTTTTCAGAAATGAAAATTAAATATTATAGGGAACAACAAAGAACAATTTATTATATGGATGAAACCGGGGTTATTGCTAGTCATACTACCCCGTAAGTATGATTCGATGAAACTGTGACCTCATCTAGAAGGGCCTTTCTAGATGGACTATCCACCGGATTAACAAATCCATCAGATAAACTTATATTTATATTAACACCTGCCTCAATCTCGATGAGAATGGGTTCGTTGCTGAAGGGCTGTGGTGTTTCGAGTCGAAGAAAACTGGAGATTATCACGAAGATATGAACGGTGAATCTTTCGAACAGTGGTTTTCCAAAGTTCTACCCCATCTGGGGGATAATGATGTGATTGTAATGGACAATGCACCTTATCTTCCGCGACGGTTAGAGAAGATTCCGACAACGTCTTCAAAGAAGGTTGAAATCTAAAATTGGCTGCGATCAAAGAATATTAGCTTTGAAGACTCAATGCTAAGAGTACAGTTACTGAAAATTGTTAAGGAGCACAAGCTTGAATACCAAAAATATATAGGTAGTCGATGAGATGGCAGCAGGCCAAAACAAAATTGTCCTTCGCCTGCCTCCATACCACTGCGAGCTCAATCCCATCGAGTTAAAATGGGCGGATGTAAAGAATTTTGTAGCTCAGCATAACACCACGTTTAAATTTGCAGATCTCAAAGTACTTTTTGATGAGGCTTTAAAAAGAGTCACAGCGGAGAAATGGGAGAAGTGTGTTCGGCATATGATATCGGAAGTCGAGACAAAGATGTGGAAGCTTGATAACATAATAGAGGCACAAATCGAGCCACTGGTAATTCAGATTGGTGAGGATGACACTACTGATGAAGAGACAAATTCATCCAGTCGAATAATTTTGATTAATATTCCTTCTGATTTAACATAAAACAAAAATTATCAATAAAGTAATAATTACGTCTCTTTTCATATAATGCTTGAGTGCACTGTGAAAAGTTTTCCTAAGTATGCGATCAACAAGATGTTGGTTCTGAATACGACCCTGGCCAATTTTTGGGATTTTCAAAATCACGTGCGTAGGGCATGTCAATGTTCACATCCACTCTATCTTGGATTTGAATTTACCTTAAGTGGAATAGAGTTCATGGAAGTAGAGTGAATTCAAGTAATGATTCTGGTTAGTTTTTGATATCATAAATAATAATCGAAAGTACAGTGTAATAAAAGTTTTCCTAGTCAATAATCTATATCTATACTAATCTATACTCTATACTAATATTATAAGTGTGAAAGTTCGCGAGGACGGATAAATGTAGCTCTTTCATGCCTAAACTACTGAACGGATTTGGATGAAACTTTACATAAATACAGCTTATACATCAGAATAACATATAGGCTACAATTCACAAAGGGTTTGTGTGATTTTGGTAATAATATAACGACAAGTATTAACTAAGTCGGAAAAATTCTTGCTCCCTGAGAGCTATCTTGGCGTGCGCTGCCTTAAACCGTTGGAGTTACATGCAGATGATGTACCATAAGATTGTTTATTTCGAATAGTTCTAAATAAAAGACTGCTTAAGCATATATCTACCTCTCATGTGCTAGCCACTATTAACAAAATACTGAACCATAAACACAATCGAATTGGATACTTTTATTACAATGCTCATTTCAGAATATCTGTCAAATTCATATAAAAATTGATGTAATTGTTGTTTTGAATATTCAATATAGATACATTTTGTCTCACACACTAAGTAATTTGGAATAATCGTTATCACGATAAGATTAATTTGACGCTAAGCAGTAGGCCATTAGGCGTCGCGTCTACTGTAAGACGACAGAGAACGATGCGTGTGGGTAGAGAAGCGGTCTGAGCAATGAAGCGCCTTCGCCGAGAACGAGACCCGGTCGCATGAGAGCAGACGTCGTTGACGGTTATGTTAATTTTACGAATTTCTTAACGGTAACATAATTCGATTTTCGAAGCTATAGGGGTAAAATAGGGGTTTAAAAATTGTAATGAATTTCGTCCGTTTTGAAGTTGGAAACCTGATGTTTTGGTACGATGAAAAAATATTGTTAGCATTTGTTTGAAATGGTCACGAAACTTACTGTGAAAAACCAAATTCTACGAGGGTGAAGCCGCAGGCAACAACTAGTTTTATATGTTTTTCCTCCTAGCAGGGGAGCCCACGATGCAAAATGAGGATTTACTCGAGCGTCATTCAGACATATTAGGTTGTAAAGCTTAGATGATAAAAAAAATGTTATATAATATATACCTTTTCATCGGTGGGTCTATTATTCTATTAAGTAAGTTAAACTCAGTGTAACTGCATACTTTATATTATAATATTGGAATAGATATTAAGGGCAGCATTTGTTGATTATGTATGCGGTTTAGGTCTGCACAGTTTTATTTTACACATTCAGGTAATACCCTCAAAATGTCACTGGATTTCATAAATGTTCCTACGACTCTGAAAAAAAATTGAACAAAAACTCGCGTGAACAAATAAAGAGTAGCCCCGGAATATTGCTTTACCACTATCTGAAAACACTTTGATGAAATATCGTCCAAATCCAACTTGAATATTCAGAGAAATTTTCTTTGCACTAAAGATGAATTATTTCGTAAAGCATCTTTTCCATCAAGTATGCAATATCTATTGAAATTTGTTGCAGATAGAGTTTTTGTGCACCAGTTCATTTTATCAAATGCATCGGTATTTATTGAATTTGTATTTGTTTCTACGTCGTATTCTTTGTGGAATTTAATCTCGGATATGAAGGAAAATCAATTTGAACAAGTTTCAGATTCAAAGTGTCAGAGAAAAGTTAGTAACAGAGCATTTAATGAGTAAACTACTAACTGAAGAGAAGACTTTCTTTTCTTTTCATAACAACAATACCTTCATTCCAGATAAGTAAAAAATTTAAATCAGCATCTAAAGCACCTTAGAGCATTTGTTCTGAAATAGTTCATATCAATATTTCGTGGAAATGTTATCTCTAGCGTGAAATGGGTCTCTCCAAAATACTTGTGCCACGCCAGAACAAGAATATTGTCTCGTTTCGTCAACCAAGTTAGTATCATCAGGAGATGACTAAAATCTAATCCTTCTAATATTTTTTTTTGTCTTTATAGTTGCCCAACACTTGTTGAAATGATCGAGCAGTTTTGATAGCCAATTCATTTTCAATTTTTCAAAAATTTGAGCCAATCCGTTGGTGAATTTCAGTTTGTATGAAAGAATAAACATTTTAAGTCTTCATCTTTTCGAAGGTACTCTTCTAATTTTCTTTTTTTTTAATGGACTTATGGACTATGATTGAAGGATACCCATTACTTGAAACTATTTCTTTGATAACTTTTTTCCCGATATGAATCAAAATACAGTGATAAATTGGTCAACATTTTTGAAACATCAAACATGAAAATGGCTTTATAAACTACTCGTATACACTTCAACAAGTGTTGGATAATCTAAAAGATAGGATGTCTGAAAAACAAGAGAAGTCTGGGATGCACGAAATGATCTGTGGAAACTATAATACATATTTTTTTTTAATCCATAATGCAAATGTCAGAGGGTCCCAGGAACGGTTTCTGTTTATTTCATCCAAATGAAATTCATTCATTCACTCTAATAACAGATTGTATTACTGAAAATGAAGGGCCATAGGGTATTTCCCCATCAAAAAACAAAGTTTGCCATTTTCATCGACTTTTCTAGTGATTTCCACTTTCCACAATATGAAAAGAATGAAATCTTCAAGGAATATCTTCATTTAGGTGTAGAAAGAGCAAACTTCTAGTTCACCTTGATGAGTAGCTGTGTAAAGTCCTTGTATTTTTGACAGAGACAAATTTGCTATTCAACTGTTTTTTTTGTAATTCCTGCGTAGTTTTCTCCATCAAATAATTTTTATAATTTTCTTCAACNCTCCTCAACTTTCCCAAATACGATACCCCTTCAAATTTCATAAAGAAATCCTTCGCCGAACTGGTCTCCAAATATCAGCACTTCAAGCATATATATACCGATTCTTCCAAAACAGTTGAAGGAGTAGGAGCCGCTGTGATAACAGATACCACCACTTACACTTATCGACTGCCGTCTTTCTCCAGTATCTACTCAGGAGAAGTATTTGCTATACTCAGCGCACTACAATACTGTCGTAGATCCGTTGGTGATCCTGTCATTTTCACTGATTCTCTCAGTGCTATCTTGGGCATCCAACAACTCTTCCCGAAAAATGCTCTTCTTCTTCTCATTGAGACTGAACTGGGAAAGTTATTACAGGATGGTAAACACATTGAGATAGTTTGGATTCCTTCTCATATGGGAATAACAGGTAATGAAAGGGCAGATTCAGAAGTTCGAGAGGCCATTTCAAACCCCAACTGTCGAGAGATCCAACGAGTGCCCTATCAAGACGTTTATCTCCAAATCAAAGAGGTCATATGCGACAGATGGATGCAAAGGTGGGAATCCCTATATAATAACAAACTCAGAGCCATTAATCCGAATCTAGTCACTCAAAATTACCGAGCTCTCACACGAAGACAGCAAGTTTTACTTACACGCCTGAGAATTGGACATACGAAATGTACCCATCTACATCTCCTAAAGCATGAGGAGCCTCGCATTTGTGATACCTGCAGTGTGACGATGATTGTTGAACATTTCATCTCTGATTGCCCAGCTTTCAATGAAGAAAGACAATTTTTCGGATAACCAAGCGACCTCACCAATGCATTGGATGTTACGAACTTAACTTCCCTTTATAGTTTTTTGGAAAATGTTGGCATCTCTAACAAAATTTAATGTACCTACTGTAACCACTAATAACCCTGATGCGGTGTTTTTCCTTTTAAATGAAAAAAAAAACAGCACAGTACATACGTTGTGCCTGCCCTGTTGGGGACCGAATCAGATTTTAAGAGTTCGGCACAGCCGTACTCTTACCCTCTGACCTGAAAGATCACTCATCATACGAACTCATCGGCTTCGTTAAGTAGCTGGGTTTATTGGGTCGAGTGCGAATAGATATGAGCCACAATGAACCCTTGCGGGTTGCGGCGGAGGGTCGAATAGACCCAATCACTTTGGACCTAACCTAACCCAACATGTTCAGTTTTGGTTTTACAGATTACGAAAGATGGAAATCAATAACAACTACTATTTTCTTCACAATAAACTGACTTGCATTCAGTTTCCTGTTTTATTTTGATGATTCTATAGTGAAACACTTGTTCACTTGAGTCATATTGGGTATTTTTGAAAATGCTCTGGAAACAAAAGAGTGATAATTTATTTGGAATTGAGACTGCGAGGAATTTTTGGAAAACTGCAAAATTCTTACCAGTTGAGTCCTTAATATAACTCTCTTTTACACCGTTGGGAATATATCATCTTTCATTTAGCTCGAAACTTTCCACTGAACGAGCGTTGGATAAATAATTCAAAACTTCATGTAATATTTTGGATGCATACATCGAAAACTTTCTGAAATAATTGCAGTGGTTTTAATTTTATTTGCATTCCGAATTTAGCCTCATAGGAATATCGAAGTTTCAGTTGACTGTGAGTAAGAAACTTCATGTAATTACGTGACAAAACGAAACTAATAATGAAATAATCCATCTGGAAGAAAACCTATTGATTATTCTGGCTGGAGTATTCATCACAATAAACAACGGAAATTTCAGAAATCACGCAATTCCTTCACCTAAATGTCTCGTAAGCATATTATTCTTATACCAACAACTTTAATGTTATATACTTAGCTGTTAATCTATCAAAACTCCCATGAAACACGAAGACTACATTCAACAAATGAACGGCGTTAATCATCATTTCCAGGGGCGATGTTGTATTTCATCATCAGTTAGGGCAAAAATGATTGATTTTCTCTTCGGCGAAGATTATTCCAGAATCAATGAAAATATTTCAGAAATCATATGAAATTTCTATTTCATATTATTTGAAGAACTATGGTTTACTGAAATCGATTTCTTAGTCTCAAATGATCTTACACACAGGGTGGCCTATTGAGGTTTACGATATTGTATGTATTCATATATCTATATATTCATATATCCATATATCAAAATAACTTTGTATATAATAAACTCAATAGACTTCTTGAGCTGGTATTTTTTATTGGAGAGTGTCATGTGAAGAAATCAATGGATCCTTTCGTAGTCGAAGATCAGCATCATCCTGCCTTGGATATTACTTGTGTACTTGAAACGAAGTCTAACACAAAAATATGCTGCATTCCTGTTTCCAGAATAATTATAATTTCAAAAGAGCCAACTATCCACAACTGTATAATCAAATATCTCTTATTGACTGGATCTTCTTGGAAGTTCTTGATGACTCAGAAGATGCATCCACATATTTCTATGGAAAACTTTATAATGTTTTTGATCGCTCCTGTCCCAAATATACAGTTGAATCCGAAAATGAATATCCTCCTTGGTATAATAGAAGCATTATTAGAGATTTGCAGGCTAAAAGTAGAATCTGGCGCAAATACAAGCGTGAGTGTAACATCTTCGAGCAAAAATAAAGCATGATGTTGATGTGGCATAAAAAAAATTCTTAGGTGAAACTGAAGAAGAAATACATATCAATCCAAACAGATTCTGGTCATTTATAAATAATAAACGAGGTAGCTCCAAAATATCACAAGTACTGAATTTTGAAGGTCAATTGCTGGAGGGGCCCTCTAATATCGTAAACGGTTTTGCCAATCTTTTCAAACAATCGTATACCGCTTCTTCCCCTCTTCAACCAAACTCTGATATTGATAATAATCACTTTCTTGATATATCAAGCTTCAGTGAAAACGAAGCATACGAGGCACTAAGGTCGCTCAAGCCTAAAAAGATCACTGGTCCAGATGACATTCCCGCTTTCATCGTAAAAGATTGTGCACTTGTGCTTGCTCGTCCTTCTATCTATGCTTAAGATCGGCTACAATACCAAGGATCTGGAAATCATCAAAAGTATGTCCCATTTTTAAGAAAGGAGATAGACAAGATATTTCAAATTATCGGCCTATCTCTATTAATTTGCAACATTGCAAAGGTTTTTGAGATTCTGCTGGAGCGAGTTATATATAAGCATGTTAGCAACACGGCAACACGGTTTTATGAAAAATTGTTCAACGGTCACCAATCTTCTGACTGTAACCCAACATATTGCTGAATCTATTGACAATAGGGCGCAAACATATATTATTTACACAGACTTTTCTAAGGCCTTCGACAGGCTTGACCATGGCATTCTACTGAACAAACTAGTAGCCTTTGGATTATCTCCATCCTTAATCGCACCCTTTCAGTCCTATCTACGGGATCGAAAACAATATGTTCAGCTCAATGGTTTCAAATCTACCGAATATAGTGCTTCTTCCGGTGTTCCACAAGGTTCAAATCTGAGACCGTTGCTCTTCAATATATTCCTTAATGATATTGCAGATGTTTTAGATGTGTATTTCCTTTTATATGCCGATGATTTAAAACTATACTGCCTCGTTGAGAACATAGATGATTGTGTGAACCTCTCAGCAAACGTAAGACGGGTTGTAGAATGGTGTTATCGAAATAACTTGTCACTGAACCCGAATAAATGTAAGTTCATGTCCTACAGTTTGAAAACGAATATCTTGATCTTTGATTATTCAATAGAAACCGTTTCCCTGGTGAGACCAGAAACATTTACTGATCTTGGCGTCACATTTGACACTGCACTATCATTTAATAGGCATATCGATAATGTTGTAACCTCCTCCTGTCGTTTGTACGGATTAATTGCACTTAACAGTAGTGATTTCAAAGAAACTTTGACCTTAAAAACTTTATTCTATGCTTTCATCGCGTCAGTTGTGTGGAGCCCCTTTTATCAATATCACATTGATAGAATAGAAGCAATTTAAAGACGGTTTTCAAAACTGCTAAGCCTAAAAACCGATGGCATTTATGCTCCAATAGGAACAACCCACTCTGAATTGCTACAAAAGCATAACTTTTGCAGTCTCGAAAAAAGGCGTGAATATAATAGTGTTTCACCAACCTATAAAATAATCAAAAGCATAGGTGACTGCCCAACATTACTGGAAAAGATTAATATTTGGATTCCTAGAATCTGTTCCAGACAACCGAGTACTTTCTATATAAAAACATCCCGCACAAATGTTCTGGAGAATTCTCCGATCCATACCATGTCTAAAGTGACAAATTCTGTTAGCGATAATTTAGATATATTTAGTTGCAAATTGTCAAATATAAAATTCCACTTCCTAAAATAATTGTTTTGTCACCTATAATGAATATAAAATGTGTAGTCTTTATAGTCACTTGTTTGTTGCGCGTTCATGTGGAAATTTGTTTGGGCTATTTCCTAGGACGTTTTTTTATTTATTGTATTTGAATAATAGATGATTGAGGTTAGATAACATTTGAACTGACTACAAGGATACGCTTCATAACAAAATGGACATGATCAACAGTATTTTCTGAATATATAATAAATAAATACAAATTCATCTCTAATATTTTCATATAATGAATTCACGTATGTTCCATGGACTCAACCTCTTTTTATAATGCTGTTTCACCTGATGATTCCACTTCACAAAAGTTTGTTATCATTTTGTTAGCCATATCACGAGACTTTGCCTCAGCTATACTTTGGAGTACAAATACAAAACTTTTTCCGGAACATTTTTTTTTCATTCATTAACTTTCGAACGATACTTTTTTCTGATGATTACACATTTCAAACACAAGTTCTTGTTGAAGCCACATCAGTCTAATTAGTTCTCATTCATTCAGTCTGTTCTGCCAAATCACCATAAACGAATATAGCTTTCAACAACACGTGCAGATGTTAAAATTGTTTCATCAAAATTGGTGTTCCGTTCGGGCAACGTACTGCGCGCTTCGCCCATTTTACGGTCACCATAATCGTCCCACCAAGAGTGTAGTGGATGAATTTGAGTACACTGGTTCAGAAAACGATCGACCAACACCTGTAAATCGACAAAACACAAGATCTGAACGCAAGAACTTGACTTTTCGTAGACCACAACTTGGCAAATTTTGCGTCGTGCGACGAGAATGAGCGCCAATGAACCAAACGCTAAGATAACCTCAAAAACTGTACATATGTTATTGAGTTTGCATTTTGGGACACTCGTCAGAAATAAATAGGATCTTTATAATGCAAAAACATTTCATTAGATTAATTTTACGAAAAGAATGGTATATACAAATTCTTGTATTGGAAGTTTCAATCTGGAGTAAAAAAAACCATAAGTTATTGAGTCGACCCCCGGAGATTCAGTCCTTCCACGAAAGCTGGGCGAATGTTGTCGTCATCTTCCTTGAGGATGCGATGGACCCGATTTCACAGCAGAATATCGGGATCAATGTCATCATCATTGTCGACGTTAAGGTGGAACAGACGTTCCATCGTGCCGGCGTAGGAGTAGCTCTCTGTGAAAGGGTTAGGGAGCAGTCTCCGAGCTGCTATCTCTAGACACATTTTGGTCTGTGCCCATTTTCGGTTGATTTTCATTCCCAAGGGTGCGGTCTGCTCGCGACCCTGATTTAGGGTCACTGTACGTGAGATTTCTCTTATTGAAAGCTCTGACTCAAAATAATAATTTTTAGCTCCATTCCTGACGCTGTCAAAGCCTTTTTAATCTTCCTGACGAGTTCATTCGTCTATTCTGTGCCTGGATACGTTAGAAAACGGAGGCAAACCATTATTCAAAAGCTTCTTTTTGGGTAGAATCGAAGGAAAGGAGACGTTGGAGTCGGGTTATTGAAAATGTCCGGCAGACGGAACAGGAGCCACATCGCTTTGCAGATCTGTCAAAGTATGACAGCCTGCCCCACGATCTGGCCCTGTTTTGCCATGCAAATCTGACAGAGCCAGAGATGCGATTAATTAGCTCCACAAGTCAACAATCTTAACCCTGCCCTTACCGGCCAGGCTGCGAAGCAGTTCTTCCATCTACTTGAACGTTCAACCCACCCGGAAGTACCAGAAACAGGCTAGAGCAAAATGGACGCTAAGAAACGATATTTTGGAGAGTACTCACCAGAAACGTAGGCAATCGGCTCACCACAACAGAACACACTCACTATCACAAGGCAGAGAACTGCCGGTGAACGGCTGATCATCAACCAGAAATAAAGCTGCTATGTACAAAAATCGTAAAAATCACAACGACGCGCACGAAACGATTACTCAGTTCCTTTGCTACAAACGGAATGTCAACTACAATGTTGGTATTTGACTCTTGTTTCCCAGCATTCCTAGTAGGCGTGGATTAAGCAACTTCACTTTTCTTTAATGGAGGAGTTATTTAATTTGCAGCGGAGGTGAAATCCGTGATGAAAAACTGTAGAACGCTCACTTGAAAAAAATTCAACACAAAGCCAAACTGTCCCATGAATTTATGCAAGATTTTGTAGAAAACCTGTCATTTGCTTTGATTTGGGTTTCAACAAACGAACACTGAGTTTTTGAATTGCAAGAAGAGTTTCAGACTTCTGTCAAAGTTTATGCTGCCAAACAATTGTTATATCAAATTAGGCATGACCTACGTTGTCTAACAGGCCTATTTTCAGGTGACTGTCGTCTGAATCTTCATATAAAGATACTCGAACTGTTGGGAAACATAAGCCGAAAGGTTGGTTCTGGTCCTACGAAATTCAGGTTCTAGGACGTCAGGATCGTGCGCAGTTTATATAGACAGTTCTGGTTTATTGAGGATAAGTTTGGGTTGATGAATACTCTGTTCTGGTTTCGACTGCGAAATGATCTTAAACTGTCTGGAACCGTCCCGAGTCGTTCTTGCTCTCGAGGCTGAACTGTTCCCGTTGCTCATGCGCGTTCATGTGGAAATTTGTTTGGGCTATTTCCTAGGACGTTTTTTTATTTATTGTATTTGAATAATAGATGATTGAGGTTAGATAACATTTGAACTGACTACAAGAATACGCTACATAACAAAATGGACATGATCAACAGTATTTTCTCGTCTTACAGTTTTTTTCTGTAGTTTGAAAATTCTCATCGAAACAGGAGA
>NW_019289626.1:333715-356693 GCF_000500325.1 Leptinotarsa decemlineata | reverse complement strand
TATTAGGTACAAACGGAAGAACCCTCAGTTACAACGTTGTAAAATTTACATGTATAAAAATATTCTTCAATCCAAAAACAGTTACCAAATGTATTAATTTATTTATTTACTAGTACTATGTTGCTGTATCGCTGCTGTTCCAATGTTTTGACAGAATCAACGAACTTAGGCGTGAGCAGCGTTATAGAACAGTGCTTTCAAAAAAATTGTTCTACAGCGCCATCTAGTAGCGAGTAACAGAAAAATTGATAGCCTGAAAACCTTCTTTATGAAAAATTACTTATACATGTCAAGTTTCATCGCGATCGGTTGAGCGATGTAGATATATATATTGACTCTTGAAATGTTCAAATCTAAGAAGTTAAGCTCCTTGTTTTGTTCGATTTCTACTGTGAACTTAATTTTGTTATGCAGACTATTGAGAAATTTTAAAAATTGATTAATTTGTCTGTTTGAACCATCAAAACCAACCAGTACGTCATCAACATATCTGAACCAAACCACAATATGATTCTGGAAAAGGGGGGTTATTAAGGATGCGGGTAGTTTCTAGTGTGTCCATGAAAATGACTGCCAGAATGGGACTTAATGGTGAGCCCATAGGAAGAAATGAGTTTTATATTTGAATAAATTTCGTTTCAGACATGTATCAAGAAGTTTTCAAAATTCGGTAGTTATATATGGATTTGTATGACTCTTATCCAAAATGTATTTCACGAGGGGAAGACATTCGTCTGTTGGAATGTTAGGAAACATTTTTTTTTACATTGAATGATACTAGTTTGATATTATTTTTGATATTCAGATTTAATAATTTGTCAGCTAGGTCTACTGAATTTAGAACTGTGTTTGAAGGATTAAATTTTGTGAGGTCTCGTGATGAGTTTTGAACAATGATATTATATTCCATAAACAAGTCATAAGTGTTTATTAGTAACAAATGGAAAACAAACTCTTACCACTTTGAACTTCTGACTTGAGACTGCTGAAAGAATTCATCCCCAGTTTTATCACTACTGACTTCTTCCATTAGTTAAGGAAAGATTGTTTCAATTTCAGAATGGAAAAGTATAACTTCTCAAATGAGTGAAGACAAGACAAGGCTTACAGTACAATTTTGAATTTATTATCAATACAGAATGTGGAGAGAAATTATTTCTCGTCTTATTGGGTTCAGAAGAAAACAAATCCAAATCGAAAGTAATACATTCTTCCACTCACCTTTGCTTTATTTAATTAACACTGCTGTGAAAAACAGGCCTGTGATTCTTAAATTGTAGAATAAAATGAAAGTATATCAATTATTTTGTTAGCGGCATTAGTTCAACTACTAAATTATTATTTTAAATAAAATTGGAAATCCCAACCAAAACAGATTAACTCGACTTTATTTATTGAAGTGACACTATTGACACTAATGACAGCAACACAGCACAACAATAACACAACCACAGAGTAGTATTCTGTGAAAGAACCACAGTATCATAATACTACTGACACAACTACTAACTCAAGTTTGCCACTTGATATTTTATTCTCGTACTAAAATCATGAAAAATGAAACTATTTTATTGGCGCGTTCGGTTGATGTTCGGAAAATATTGTGCACGCGCGATGAGTACAATGAATCATCCTACTTCAACAGAACAGGACTCGGTACAGAATGATTGCAGAAAAAAAATATATGAGCGTTCATTGACTTAGACAATTTGCCAATTCGAATTAATAAAAAAACGAAGTGATTCAATTAATTATTGTCACCATTATATGTAACTCATTTTTTGCATATTTTTTTTCTGTAACGTTACGGCCAACGCAGTTAATTTCATTTATCAGATGCAGTCTTTAATTATGGGCAGATTGAATTTGTGTCAGATCAATATCGAAATGAATCTTAAGGACACAAAACAATTGAAGAATCAAACAAAAACTAATTAACGTGACCGATAATGGAAGAAGCAAAACTATGTTAATCATTTTCGTTATAGAAATGTTTCTTACCATAATCAAACAAGAGAATAGCTGACTAATTGACACATAATTTGCCTACTTGGAAAATGTATGGACCGCTAAATTTGAAGTTTATACAAATTAAACTGACAGATTTCAAAATGGGAATTGATTATTACGGAATTCTACAAATTCCAAAGCATAGTACTGACCTGGATATAAAGAAAGCGTATATTTCTCTTTTTATGAAATGTCTAATATATATTGTTTAATAATTCANAAAAAAATAAGCATACAGTAAGAAAGACTACCTATAACAATAACAATTACAATAGACACAAAAATAATATAAAACAAACTATTATGAGATTATAAAGATAACATAAAAGATTACAATCGTTTTTGAACATCTAAGAAATTAATTTTCAAAGTACTTTTGAATTGATATATAGACAAATGCATATACGGTAATAAATTATTTAGATACTTTGGTCCAAAGTAAGAAAAACATCCCTCAAATTTGGTGGTAACATGATATGGAATGGTAAATGTATCTTTTCTTAAATTGATAGAATGATTATCAGATCGCTTACTAAGTAATCTGAACAAGTAATTAGGAGTTTTGCTTTCCAATAGTTTATATAAGAATACAGATATGAGATAACGAATTCTAAACTCAATATTCAGCTGATCTAATTTCAATAAATATGGAGTTACATGATCACGGTAGTTTATGCAGCACACAAATCTCATGCAAGAATTTTGTATGCGTTGAAGTTTGTGTTTATTATAGTCTGGCAAGAATTTGTAATACACTGAGCAGCAATACTCAATATGGGGATAAATCAATGATTGAACTAATTTCAGTTCTGTTTCTTGAGAAAGCGGTATAAGGATTTCAGTTTAAAGAAGCAAGTTTTGTAAATGTGTTTAACGTGCTCATTGAACGAGAGAGTGTTATCGATATATACACCTAAATTTTTGCTGAATTCGCTCAGTCAATCGGTTCATTGTCAAGAAAAAGATGGAAATTTGTTTAAACTTCATTTCTTTGTAGGTCAGACCCTAAACATAGGGCTACTGTTTTATTTGGATTTATTCGAAGGCCATGATTTTTGGAAAATAGAAGTGTATTTTCTAAATATAAGTTCATCTTGGTGATAGCATGGTAAATATTATTAGATTGACTTGACTTGATCAAAACTTCTTTCTTCTTTATCCACAACAGTGGTAAAATACTTTTATTTGATAGGCCTCAGCTTAACCAATGTGTAAGCTGAACTGGATTCTACGCTGGATGAGTCTGCTCCTTCGTTTACAACAGTAAAATATTGGGTAGCAGAGTTTAAATGAGGCCGTATGAGCTGCCAAGACGAGCACAGCAGTTGTCGACCAAATGAGGTGACGACTCCAGAAGCGGTGAAGAAAATCCACAAAGCGGTACTGAGTGATCGTCGATTAAAAGTGCGTGAGCTAGCAGACTTTGTAGGCATTTCAAAAAGTACGGTACATCATATATAATCTGAAAATTTTGACACGAGAAAGCTGTGTGCAAGATGGGTGCCGCATTTGCTCACACTCGAGCAAAAACAGTGTCGTTGAAGATGTTTCAATTGAGTGTTTAGCGAAATTTCACAGCAACAAAGCAGAATTCTTGCGATGTTTCATAACCATGGATGAAACATGGGTCCATCAGTTTACAGGCGAGACAAAAAACCAATCAAAACAGTGTACTCAAAAGGGAGAATAGGCTCCAAAGAAGGCGAAGACCGTTTCATCTGCAAGCAAGGTCGTACCAACAATTTTTTGGGATGTGCGTGGGAGGGTGGAAAATAGCTGAATGGTCAAAGATTTTCCAACGATGAAGAAGTGATGTTAGCAGTTAATGACTATTTTGAGAAAACAGTATCGAACTTATTGAATGTCGCTGGAAAAAGTGTATAGAGCTAGCTGCAAAGAGATTATGTTGAAAAATAAGTACATTTTTTTTTCAAAATGTTTGTGTTTTCTTTGTTGGGTCGTGTACTTCTGGGACCCCCCTCGTATATGTATAGCCCAACCCTAGAAAAAAATATAANCTCCTTCAATTCTGTTGCCCTGTTTGTTGGTTCTGTTAGGCGGAAACTGCGGGATATTAACGTGTTGGCTACGGATTGTAGCTGGGTAGGGTGGTGGTGTGATGCTGCTTGTAGGTAGCGGTTGGTGTGTGTGGGTTTTCGGTAAACTATATAACCCAAGTTGCCAGTTGGTTTTCATGTTATAAGTAGGTCTAGGAAAGGTAGCTGTCTGTTCTCCTCTCTTTTGCATCCAGTTCACTACCGGCTGTTCCATTTGAACGCCCATTTTGTAGGCAGCACCACGCAAAAATCTATTTTGAACCTTTTCAGTGACGTTTTGTACACTAAGTGATAGGGACATTACACAACGGTTGCATACTAAAAATGTGACCTAATTAATGAACAATACAGTATTTTCATTGTGCTTGCCGATAAGTCTTTAGCGATAATACCTATATAGCCAAGAAGTTTAAGTTATTTCAAGGTTATTTTATTAACATGGGATTAGAATGACAACTTTTTGAATAGTCTTACAGATTCAATATGCGCTTTTACAGGTTTCTATTTGTCGATGATTTTAAAATTTGTATTTAAATTGACGCTACTTAAGACTGCTTCAATTTACAGAGTGACTTTAACAGGTTTTTTTTCTGATTGATTTGGCCGTTACTTGATGAAGATCCATAGTAATTTCAAAAACTACACCTCACGATTTGATCTCTACAAACTTTATTTGTTTCGCTAGCACTGTAGTGTATACACTTGAGAAAGCTACAGTGCTAGCGAAATATGTTGACATTATATTTTTTCAAATGAAGTTTGTGGAGATGTAATTTTTGAAATTTAACAGTGTTGAAGGATGGTTCAATAAAAATAAAATGTGTGTGATTGATGACTTGTTTATTTTGTGGTAATTCATGAAATGAATAAAAACACTTTTGTCTAATTACCACTAGTTGATTTTATTTATATGACCGGTTTCGGGTTTGACCCCATTATCAAGTATAAAACTGAAAGGTGAAGTTTAAAAACTCGGTTATATCGGGAATTTCAGGCAAGATGTAAGGCCAGATATTTGAAAGACAGGTAGTTGGGCGAACCAGGATGCCAACTTTGAAATTCAACAGTGAAAATTCTAGGGGTTATTAAACACATATCTTTTCACCAGTGTTGAAAGTATCTGAGTCAATAAAATATATTTTTTCAGAAAATGACAAAATGCTTTGCAAAATTTACTGATTCTACTCATGTAGAATGTAAAATATAACATAATTCTTCACTCTACAATTACAAAAAAAAACATAATCATCGGTTTTTCAATATAATCACGATGGCGAATATTTTAGAAACACAAAACAATGTTTCTAGTTACATTTGGAACATATCTTAAATTCATACTATTTTATTGGCGCGTTCGGTTGATGTTCGGAAAATATTGTGCACGCGCGATAATGAGTACAATGAATCATCCTACTTCAACAGAACAGGACTCGGTACAGAATGATTGCAGAAAAAAAATATATGAGCGTTCATTGACTCAGACAGCAGATGTTGAAGCAGTCGAAGTTGTACAAGCAAAAAATAATTTGCCATTTTGAATTAATAAAAACGAAGTGATTCTATTAACTATTGTCACCATTATATGTAACTCATTTTCTGCATATTTTTTTTCTCTAACGTTACGACCAACGCAGATAATTTCAATTATCAGATGTGGAACCTTTAATTATGGGCAGATTGAATTTGTGTCAGATCAATATCGAAATGAATCTTAAGGACACAAAACAATTGAAGAATCAAACAAAAACTAATTAACGTGACCGATAATGGAAGAAGCAAAACTATGTTAATCATTTTCGTTATAGAAATGTTTCTTACCATAATCAAACAAGAGAATAGCTGACTAATTGACACATAATTTGCCTACTTGGAAAATGTATGGACCGCTAAATTTGAAGTTTATACAAATTAAACTGACAGATTTCAAAATGGGAATTGATTATTACGGAATTCTACAAATTCCAAAGCATAGTACTGACCTGGATATAAAGAAAGCGTATATTTCTCTTTTTATAAAATGTCTAATATATATTGGTTAATAATTCATTAACAATTTCAGATATCGGAGTTTAGCATTGGAATTTAACAAAGAGTTACTCGAAAATAAAAATGCCCAGGAAGTATTTATGCTCATTGGAGAAGCATATGACGTATTGAGTAATCCTTCCAGAAGAGCCATTTTTGATCAGTTTGGGGAAGAAGGTCTCAAAAGAGGAATCCCAACAGTTGACGATTACATTCCAGCATATCACTACCATGGAGATCCATATGCTACTTACAAGTGATGACATCTTTTTGTTAGATATTTTATACCTTAAATCACTCGATACGTTTTCATTGTAGAGACTTTTTTGGAACAATTTCTCCTTTTGCTGATCTTCTGGATGTCCTTAAAAATCCTCCACTGCTATATCAGATGGCAGACGGAAACAAATGTGTCCGAAAGAAACAAGACCCCATACGACATCCCTTATATTTAACCTTACATGAAATATTCTTCGGAGGAGTGAAAAAAATGAAGATTCAAAGGCTGGTTTTTATCAGCAGTGAACAAGAACGAACTGAAGTTAGAGAGAAAATACTCAATGTGCCTATAAAACCTGGAATTAGACCAAAAACAGAAATAGTGTTTCCTGAAGAAGGAGACCAAAATCCAGCTCTGATACCAGGTTCGACAATAAGTTGATTTTGTTGAAGAATTTATATATGAGAATGAAAAGATAGAAACAGTTAATACAAAATAATTTAGAAGTGTCATTTGCGTAACGAGCGACATTTTTGCCGAAATGAAAAAATTATTTTATCTTCAAATCATCTATTGAAATTTGAGTTGTACGCGATTAGAAAAAATGGTATCTGCCTTTTCCCCCATAAGATTTCAGGTACCATCAAATAGCAAACAAGTTTCTTAGAAATCAGTCATTAGTTTCGATTTTGTCATTATTTTTTGAATATTTTTCATATGCTCAAAATGAAAATTGGTTTATTTATAGCCGATGTTATATTCATAACAGAAGATAGGCCAGATGAGACCTTCACAAGAGTTGAAGATGATTTGATTATGACGAGCGACATAACTTTGGAAGAAGCTCTTCTAGGAACAACAGTAACGATAAAAACAATTGACCACAGGACAATCAGGGTACCTATAACAGATGTTGTTTAGTAAGTAAAATATATGAATATGCTAACTGAATAGTGAATATTTTTTGTCTTGTGAAAGGTATCACATATATAATCAATCAATTCGTAAAATAGCTTTAAAACCCTACATCAGAGTTCACTAATCAGCTAATTAAAACTTTTTGGCGGATACTTGTTCTAATATTATTTCTAGAGCAGTCCATAGCATTATTCACGCCGGTAACTAGTCCATGACATACCAGATGTTTTTGCAATGTGAAATGGTTGGCGCGGTTGCCCCAAAATTTTCAATTTCTTCATTAGAGGATGCCTTCTTTGAATTATATTTCTATCTCGTCTTTATTTGATGAGTTCAGTCATTATGTCCATTAACTCTGTTTAGATTTATTTCTAGACGATTTTTTGATCTAAGGTTAATAAAATAGAACTACAGTTTTCTCTTATCCTCTTTCTTGTAGTGCGAACTTATGTTATTTATACCCATGTGTTTCTTTCAGTGTTAAGCCGTCTCACGTTTCTGCTGAATTAATAATGAGAAATTACATTAAAAATGCTAAGCCTCCCTAAAACTTGTCCTAGACTCCTTGCTCTGTAATTGTGCACTCGCATTTCGCATTATAAGCCGTTGTCATTTACAAAGTCAGGATTCGGTATTTTGGTGTTTTGTCGAACACAGAACACACATCACAGCCTTCGAACTTAGAACGTCATAACCATTGTACCCATCCCATACCTGAAATAAAATCTTCCTTATTTTGACTAAAATAAAGCTCAGTGAAAAGAGATTCACAGAAATCAAAAACAGAGCCGTAGTAAAACAGAGCCGTAGTATTATGGATCTTATCATATATATTGTGAAACTGAAGAATGTTTTCAAGTAGTAAAAGATCAGTCACAGTAGAATGCTCAGTGCTCTTAACGGTTGGCATTCTTACGCACGTGTGCAGAATTCAAACTTTTTCAGGTGCATTATTGAACACGCCTGATGAAGAAGCTATTGGGAAGAATATCTACCGATGGTGGCGCTTCTCAAACGATAAACGGCCGATCGGAATACCTGAATTTGGAGTATAGTTTATTTTTATTGTTATGGAGTTTGGTGTGTTTGGAGATTTCTAATTGAAAATTTTCTGCCTCAGTTCCAATATTTCCGATAAACGTCGTATTTGGACTATGTATAGTGAAACATAAAACACAGGTTGCGGTTTCGTCAGTATTTCCAAATTCACTCACGAGAAATCTAGTACTATTTAATATTTTTATTACGTTCTTACGCCGAAGCACATCTATTGTTTTCATAATTCAATCATTTTGATAGTGTAATTTATCGTTTTCGAGTAAATTTGGCAGCTTGGATTTGAGTTCTAAAAATCTTAATTCGATATATAGAGCATGCGCACTTACAAATGTTACGAAATTGCTGAATTTATTACTAGATTGTATAAATTTTTATATGAAAATAAAATACCTAACTCAAATACGGACTCAATATACTATATATTCAGTCCATGTCTAAGCTTTTCAAATACATAAAAAATGTATATATTCTGTTTTTTTTGTAGATTTGCAAAAAAGCATTTGTAGATTGAAATGATTCAAATATATATAAAAATAGAGGCTATATTGATATGTATTTTTCATTTATGATGAAGGTATGATTTTGAAAAAATAGGCAATATTTTTTCCAGCCCTGGATATGAAAAACTTGTCGAAAACGAAGGAATGCCTATATTAGATCAGTATCCTAGCAAAGGAAATCTGATCATACGATTCAATATATATTTTCCTTTATATTTACCACAGAGCAGCAAGGAAGTCCTGAAGAAGGGGTTTCATTTAGCCAGACTTGGTGGAGGTACGAGTCAACATGAAGTGATTAATAAGTTAGTTTTAGCAGACAAAATTATGCGAGTTGACCCTGATGAACGATTACCCCCAATGTAATTTATTCAAGTGTTCAAATTATTACCTTCAAAAATAAAGTGATGTTGAGAATTTATATTGTTTTATTGATGGTATAGATGAAAACCAAGTGATGACAGCAATTTGCTCTGGTAATAAATATGTCAAACAAATGATCTTCGTAACAAACGAGAAACTTTCATTCCTATATGTACATGTATGTCATATCACTTTTGTTCGAAACGTGAAGTGATTGTAGATCTCACTACAACTTAAGTAATGATAACTCGAGAACGAATATTCATATATGTAGATAACACTCTGCTTGAATAGATTCGGAGGTCACAACATACATTGAATGTATAAGAAATATAAACATTAATACTATGAAATCATGAAATATCTATAAACGATAAGAAAAATGACAAGAAATTGAAGATCTACAGCTTGTCAAATGTAGGAGACTTGAGAATTTTCACAACCTCCCTAACAGAGTTCTATTGAAGAGGATGGAAACTATATATAAAATAGCATTCGTCAAAAAATAAAATCTTGTCCACTGTACTATCGATGTAAACACCTCAAAATTATTAATGCAAGTGAGGAAAGCGCTCTCACACGCATTCAGTGGGCAGAACGACTTAATTAATGATGAATGTACTTAATAAAATCATGGTTGAACGCACAGAACGATAACTTTAAGTTATAGTTCTGTGGTTGAACGTTACTTTTTTCTTCTTCCTCCCTCTCCGTCATTTCTTGACCATGCTTTCATCTTCATGGTGTTTTCAATCATACACGAAGTTAAATATGGGAGAGTTAAATATTTCAAATACTAAAATAACACAATCAAATAATTTGGAGATACAATGTATATTATTTTGATAGGTACTCATTATATTATATGACGGAATATTAAGACGATATATTTATTATAGTTCTGAAAGGAATAAGATGTGAAGGTCAAGTTGAACCAGGTATTATTTATCATTTTTGAGATGAACACAAAAAGTTTCATTCTTTTGGAAATCAATTTAAATCACCATCAATTAATTAATAATTCGTAACTTTTAAAATTTACATTTCATTCAAATGTTTATTCACTGAATTTGACAAAATGTGTATTGAAGATATAATACACAACAGAAACTTACCCCAATAAGTGTGTGTGTAACACAAGTTATAAATATTTGTATATACGTTTGAGTACCCGAGTATTTTTATAATAATTTATGCATTATAGATGCAAGGGTCGTTTATTCCCCGCGGTTGGATTTATGCACGAGATGGAGCTGTTACTAGTTAAAATTTTTTCTTAGACGAATGTTTCATACATGCAGTCGAGCTGCATTGAAATTAATCGAGTCCCAGACACACTGCTGTTTCGGTCGGATCTTTCCTGTACTGACGAGAGGTCATACTTTGAAATCTGTCTGTAAGTGATCGACTTGACTGATTTTAGTATGGTTCTACTGCTGGATGAACAAGAAATATCTGCAAGACTAACCCTCTGAGGTATCTTACATAAATGTCTTTCGGGTAAAATTCAATGCCCATCGTGGTATTAGTCAAGGAAGTAGGTGTTTTTCGGCAGGTATTCACTAGAATCTATTCTGGATTCAGTATTCAAACTTATTTCAATGACTTTGTCAATTAAATATCATCTTTAGACAATAACTTTTTTGATTCTGCTGTACATTACACTTACAGGGTTTAAGCATTTTCCAAGCAGATTGAAGCTGACAACATTTAGTATAGAAGCAAGTCTTTCGAAACCCACTATCAGTTCTGTTTATTTTTGATCCGTCGAAGGTCTTATCAATTTCAATATGTATTATAATTTTAACATTATTGTTTTTCAAATGCATTAGGAAAATTGATATCTTCAAAGCTATGGAACAGACTGAAAGATACCATTGGATTCATTTCATAAATTTTTTTCACACTCAGAAGTTTTTGTTTTTGATCGATATTGATGTTCATCTTCAGGTAATGTCTATAATAATGATGTTCAAATTTAATTTATCAAGTCAGATCAACACTCCTTATTCTTCAGTTTAATACACTCTCTTTTACAGGCCAAATAAAATTAAATCACATCATCAACACATTAAAAAAAACATGTATTGTTTAGACCACATAATTGCTAATTCGTTGTCTCAGATATGCTACCTCTTACGTTCACCTTTAACAGTCTTGCGTTTTTCCTTTTTTTCTTCTTTGAGTTGCTTCTGTTTCTCTCTGAAATTCGAAGATGAATAATCAACAACTGGACTATATTTTCAAATGGTAGTTTTACAGTTACAATATTAGCAGTAATAAGCAATCCTAAATATAAGTTTAATCAGTCAATGGCTTTTCTTACTACCTTCCTACCCTCAAGACTTACTTAATAAAAAACTAACCAATACTTCTGGTTAGGTAACGTTTGGCACTAAATATTCTATATTGAATTACTAATTTCTGAATAATACATAGACGTGATGGAATTAGCCAATCCTTGATGAAAATGAGTATCGTATACAAGGCAAAGCTTTATTGTAACATTTTCATTGAACAGTTTACAAAATAGCAACTTGTATTTCACTATACGATAACTTCCACGAGTGTGTTCATACTGACAAAATTCTACCCAATTAGTGCTTTATATAATATAATAGAATACATCTGAAGTATATGAGTTGGGTTCTTGCATGAAACTTTATATCAGTCAAACAGAAAGAACCTTCTCCCAAAAAATAAAAGAGCAGTGAATGGTTTCTTGACAATGAAGAAGAATTTCATGTGTTCAACCACGACTTTTTGTAATGTGGAAATTGGTAATTAGTTTATTACATGTCTATTTAATGAGTTCCTGAAATTCCTTTCCTAATGTTTGAATTTTTAATTATTTTATACTAGACTCAGAACATCCCTGAGGAAGCTACTGTTTAGTGAAACACGTGTTGCTGTTTTGTAGTGACCTCACCTTACCTACCTTAACTAAACTACTCTTTTCAGTAGAAATTATTCAACTTTCAATGAAGAAAACAAAGGAATTGAATATAAATTACCTGTCTTCTCTATCTCTTTCCTTTTTTTTCTGACTATCAATTCGAGCTTGTTCTCTCTTGAGCTTTTCGGCTTGGGCAATAGTTTGAGCATTAATGTTTTTTTCCAACCCATTTTCATCATTGCTACTATTTCCTTCATCACCTTCACCCTCATCATCAGTCATTGCACTATATTGGGAGAGAATAGCATTTCGAAGTTCCCTCTCTTCCTGAGTATACTCCTTCTGTTTGGTAGTAGTAAATGATTGAGATTCCAATAACTTAGCAAGTTTGGTGTTAACATCTTCACTAGACATTTGAGTTTCAGTGATTTTCGGTTTATGTAACTGCCACTGTTCAAGTATTTCATTGCAATTTTTTGTAATTTCGTTTTCCTGTGAAATTGAATTTATTGAAGCAGGCTAAACCAAGAATTTTTATTAACATACTGCAAAAAGAAAGACCGACTACACAGCACTTCCTCTTAAAAACACTAGGTAAAATGTCCTTTGGTATTTTATAAGACTTTTTTAGGTTCAAAGCACAAAGATAAAAATACTCGAAAACGGTGAAGAATTGGACACATGTTACGTGAACTCTATTATCCGAAATGAACTCCTCTATTTTCTCCCTCAGTTTAGAACATGACTCGTGAAACATCCTGTATAAAAAATCTTTCTTGAACATCAAAATTTGCTAGTTTCTATATTTTTTTATTATTTTATAAAAAGTACCTTCACGTTATCCGAATTCCTGAGAAAGGTGAAAAATATTAAAAAAAACTCCAAGATCTCCAGAAAAATTTACTTTTCTTCGATATATACCATAAACTGGTCCCTTAGTACATAACAAAATCCCAGATTAATCTGTGCTAAAAAATACTTACGTTTTCTACTATCTCCGCAAGTAGCCCTTCGAGAGCTTCGTTTTTTTCTTCCTGAGTGTCATCACCTTCAAGTATTCCTTGAATGTAAGAGCCGAACACAGTTTCATCTGTCTGAAGTTGTTTTAATTTTTCCTTCAACCAACTTGAAAACTCTCCACTGGCTTCTGCCATTTTCGATTTTCCTAGCTGTCAAATTGACACAACTGACAACTGACAGTGTCACATATTAAAGCAGGATATCCACAGCTGCGTTATTCGATGATCTGACAATCTGAAAGTTTTTTGATTGGTGCAAATACAAATAATTATTTCAAAAAGATTTTCTGAATATTTTAACGAATATTGGCATTTTTTTATTGGTGGACGTACTGAAATTATATTAACAGGATATCCGACTGATTTAATTACTAAAATATGTTCAACTTCATACTTCATCCCATACATTTATTCACGAAATACAAAGATCCAGAACATTTCACCATTTTCTGACAAGGATATATGGGTATTTCATATCGTTCCATATTGAAATGTATATAAATTATTATCCATAGTTTTTACTGGCTCATCAAAACAGTGAAAACGACAAAACCAGTAAAAACTTGAAAACAAATGAAATACTATTTTCATTTCTTACTTCAAAGAGAAAAAAAGGCAACTGTGGATTGGAAAAACATCAATTCACATCATCGCTTATTTTCTCATAAGAATTATATCTAAAGTATTATACTTCTTGTGAGAGAGAGGTAACGATGTTGCTTGATGAGAGGAATTTGGATTTTCTGGCGTGGAATAAATCCATTGGAAACGCTTTTCCTCACCAGAACAAAAGTGCTGTCTCTCGACGTGTGTTTCTCTAACCCAGTTAGCATCATTAGATATCTCCTGTCAACTTGTTATTCAGATAGAATCGAGAGTTCGTTTAATATATTTCGCTCAGTTGACTCTGTGATCAAGTGGTATCTAATCTGCATCTGCTCTCTCGACACCTGATTTTTGAAACCGAACACGCTTAAAATCATGTGAAACTTTCTGTCTTCCTGACAGTTTTTATTTTTTTCTCTGAATATATTTGCAACATTGCTTAAGTTCTGGTGTTCCATGTTTCATGGTGACCAGTCATTCTATGGGGAAGAAGAAACAGCTGAATGGATTCGTCTGTATTTAAGACAAGACTGTTAGTGAGTTGTCGAAATCAGAATCTGGTTAATCTCTAATGTGTGGTTGAATGTATTACTGAGGATATACGTAACTATTCCTAAATTGGTGTATCCAAAAAAGTGATTGTGATTTTTGTTGGTACTGAAGGACAATAATGTTTGGTGAAAATGAGTGAACTTTTACAAACACAAAAACAAGTCGATTATTAATCTGTTAGTGCAAAAAAAATTCAATTGTCGGCATAAATATGAATAATTTCTTCATAGACTTCAAGATTTTGTAATATTTTGTTAATGGTTGTTGTGCGTAATGATTCCCTGTTAATAATTACCGAATTTGGTGCGAGAAAAGAGAAAGAAAATTACAAACAATGTCAACTTTGAAAAGTGGTGGTCTAACCAAAAAGGAAGGCAAAATGAGGATCCGTGCCTTTCCTGTAAGCAGTTTTTGAATAATATTGATCACTTTGTTCCTGGTGTTACATGATGTATGAAAAGTGATATGTATAATTATATCATTTTGTAACATTGCCATATGAATCCCAAATGTGTGTCAGTAAATTTTTGATCTGTCATATTTTTCAAACAAAAAAATATGTGTCATTTTAGGAACAAGAAATAAAAATTCATTGTCATTTTACAACTTTTTATGGAACATTTTAAAAATATAAGATAATTCAAATCATTCGAAAGTTGAAATTAAGTTCATAGGAAGATTTATTCAATAGCTACATATCAATATTTCTCATGATATACCATATATATCATGAATAGTAACTCATATTTTACAAAGTATTGGGATCATTGGGAAACACCAGGAGATAAAGTAATTGCATTTTTTATTATTATTTTCAATTTGTCCTACATCTGATTTGTAGATGACTATGGACGAAAAATATGTCGAGAGTATATGGGCCCTGTTGAAAAATGCTATTCAAGAAATTCAAAAGAAGAATAACTCTGGACTGAGTTTTGAAGAACTTTATCGCAATGCTTACACCATGGTTCTACATAAGCATGGTGAAAGGTTATATACCGGATTAAAAGAAGTTGTTACTAACCATCTTGAACTCAAGGTAAGAAAATCTTTATTTATTGGAATACAGTACAGTGACAGGACTAATTTTTCAGGTCAGAGAAGACGTATTGAAATCATTACATAACAATTTCCTAATGACTTTAAACCAAGCCTGGAATGATCATCAAACGTCCATGGTTATGATTCGTGACATTCTGATGTATATGGATAGAGTTTATGTTCAACAAAACGATGTTGATAATGTTTATAATCTTGGATTGATTATATTCAGAGACCAGGTGAGTTCTAGGGAAGAAATTATTTATTGAGTTCACTTAGTTGTTTTGCAAATAGAAATTGTAATTAAGTGATGTATTTTGAGAAAGCTACAACTTTAGAATGCTTCAAATTTCAGACATTTTTTTAGTGATGAGATAATTCCTATTGAAAATCCTTAGTAATGTAATGTTCCAATTAGGAGAATAATCCAATGCAAAATAATAGAATAGTTAGTAAAAGTTGATATTAATCAAATAACTTGACGGTTCTGTTTTGGGTTGTGAGTAAATAAGCATTTATTCAGATATTCAGTTAACTACTATAATCATATTAACAACTTTTATTATGGGTGTGCTGTTAATAACTTCTCGAGTCACCTAGGGAGCATCACGGCTATTTGTTATCTTGTGGGCCATGTAATAAATGCGTTAAATGAGTTCATGTGAAATGAAGATTCCTTCACATGAAAAATTCGAATTTCAATCCTTATCCTAACAACAATATTTATATTAGTATATAGCCTTGAAATTTTTCAATTTCATTTATCCCAAGGCATTTTCAGAGAATTTACCTACAGAATCAAATATCCTTTTTAATAACTTGACGGTTCTGTTTTGGGTTGTGAGTAAATAAGCATTTATTCAGATATCCAGTTAACTACTACAATCGTATTAACAACTTTTATTATGGGTGTGCTGTTAATAATTTCCCGAGCCACCTAGGGAGCATCACGACTATTTGTTATCTTGTGGGCCATGTAATGAATGCGTTAAATGAGTTCATGTAAAATGAAGATTCCTTCACATGAAAAATTCGAATTCCAATCCTTATCCTAACAACAATATTTACATTATGTTCCTGTATTAGTATATAGCCTTGAAATTTTTCAATTTCATTTATCCCAAGGCATTTTCAGAGAATTTACCTACAGAATCAAATATCTTTTTGCATATATACATCATCATCTCGAAGTATTTCTGTAACTAATTGTATCAAATTCCCTATTGAATGACCAACAAGAGGTTAACCACTTACCATTGTTAAGCCTTTTTTCATAACATACAAATATTTGTCCTAGCAACAATACTTACATTATGTTCCTGTATTAGTATATAGTCTTGAAATTTTTGCAATTTGATTTACCTCAAAGACATTTTCAGGGATTTTACCTATAGAATTTAAAGATCCTTTTGCGTATATACATCATCATCTCGAAGTATTTCTGTAACTAAATAAGGACACTTAGAGCTCTTAGGAATACTGGCCTCTTTCACATTATCAACTATGACATACACTCTCCTATCGATCACACTCTCAAATAGATTAACGACAAAAAATTTGAGGTTACTGGTATTACGTTATCTACATCAAAAAGTAGTCTGTGGTCAGAATCATAACATTTCTTGTGTACTTTAATTTATTGTACTCGTACTTAACTGTCTAACGAAAGGCAGCAATAAGAAGTATTTTAAAAACTTAGTGGGACTCAACTCACAAATCAATTTTTTCAACTTTAAAATTTTGACATTTTATGCAATCATTGTATACTAGGAATTAATAAACATTAGAAAGCATGTGAGCGAAAACTTGGAGAAGTCAGATGTGCAGAACCAAAATTGATATAGTAGTTCCACACAACACTAAAAAACAGGATAGATATCGACCTCTTTGATAGTTTGCCATCTCATTTCTAGAACTTATCATTTGCTTTGTGTAATCACGTGTCTATCTTCTCCTGTTGACCGATTGATTTTCAATCAATGTATTTATTTTCTTTTCAATTGTATTTGGTCTTGTTCCAAATACGCTGTTTGTGTTCAGCTGTCTGCAACTTTAGAATAGTGGGCTTCTTTAGGCTGGTTTTTTCTTTAGAGAAATAACCACAAGNCAGGGTACCCTAGCAATGAGTCGCAGAATATTTTTTTACACCGAAAAACATCTTGCGCTAGTGTAAATACGGTTGGGGTTTGTTGACGGTCATGGAATTTATAATATTTAATTACACCCACATTATTTTAGCTATTGAATTAAATTGAAACTTTATATTATAATGAGACGCTTTCTTTTATATTTCAGGTTGTTCGACACGGATGTATAAGAGACCATTTGAGAGAAACACTTCTTGATATGGTCATGAGAGAACGAAGAGGAGAGAAAGTAGACCGTATATCCATAAAGAATGCCTGCCAAATGTTAATGGTTCTCGGTATCAATGCTAGATCAGTCTATGAGGAAGATTTTGAAAGGCCCTTCTTGCAGCAGTCTGCAGAATTTTATAAGGTTTTGTAATCTAAAGTTAATAATAATTTTTTCTTGTCATCAAAAATAATTCAGTAAACTGTTTCGCATTTTGCTACTGGATTTCTATAGTTCTTTAACTCATACATGCTGTGTTCTTTGAATTGTCTTTAGTAACATTTGTTGTTTGACCAACATCATTTTCTCAATTGCCACTTATGTGGCAATTGTGTGCCATTGAATTTCGACAAACTGTTTGATTTTTCAATCGATTTAATTGATTTGCAGGTTGAAAGTCAGAGGTTTTTAGCTGAGAACAGCGCATCTGTATATATAAAAAAAGTTGAAGCTCGTATAAATGAAGAGTCCGACAGGGCCAAGCATTATTTGGATGAGTCTACCGAATCTCGAATTGTAGAGGTTGTTGAAGAGGAGCTGATCAAGAAACATATGAAAACAATCGTGGAGGTAAAATTATTCTTTCATTTCTCATAATCTGACCTAGTATACAAAATATTTTAACTCATTATTCTTGTGTAGTTGACAGTGTGTCAGAACACAATAGCCCCAATTCGGTGCAAATGAGCTCATAATTAAAATACGGTAACGAAATGATACTGATATATGTAGAGCTTTTCTAAAAATTGATTATGCAAAATTTTGGTGGGCGCTTCCAATTTCATGAGGCATTCAATTAACAGTGTTGTAGTTGCTAATTTATGAAGTAATAATTGCTGTGATCCTAGTATTCCAGAGTTGCCAGTTTTATGATTTCTTGGAAAACGTTACCTCTGAAGAGAACAAATAGGGTTAGACTGACTATTGAAGTTTGAGGTTTATATTGAATAGCTATTTTTGATACACTTCTTGAATAATAATTATGTGTAGTAGAAGTAGTATTTATTGGCCATATTTACATACAGAGTACAATGGGAAATGTTCCTCCTGACGAAAATCAAGTAGTTTTCATAAAAGAGCTCTAAAACAAGGCTTTTTCAACCTATTTCTTTAAAAAATTATTTAAATACTTAAAAAGGAGGAATGAAATAATGCATTCAACATTCAAAGGGATTCGTTTCTATTTCACCATTTGGCAACATCGGTTATAGCTAATAAAGGACAATGAATCNCTCAAGAAAGGCGTGAAAGGGGTGAGTAACATTTTTTTGATGCGTACTGCCTTGATGCTTTTCTTCAGGATTGTGATTGTAAAACTTTTTTTATTTCAGATGTCGGAACAAGACATAGAATTAGTTCTAGATAAATCAATGGTACTATTTAGGTTCCTTCAAGAAAAAGATGTATTCGAACGGTATTATAAACAGCATTTGGCTAAACGGTTATTACTCAACAAATCTGTCAGTGATGATTGGGAGAAAAATATGATCTCGAAGTTGAAGGTGAGTATTTATTTTTTTATTATATTGCTATTTGAAGACTTATTGTTTTTGGGTTTCGTGATTTAAGTAGTACAAGTAGAGAGTAGTGCAAGAGAGACATATAAGAGGGAAAAGGGAAAGGGAGATATTAAAATGGCTTTGTGGGCAAAGTAGAGCAAGAATGCCATAGAGAGAGAAAGAAAGGTCTGTTGATAGTTAGAATATATATGAGAATAAAGTAGTAGGGTATACATAAATAACTATTTAGTAGTGATACGGGCATTGATTGCAAAGAAACCGTTCCAAATTTCTACACTTTTCATACTTTTCTAGTAATTCTGATGCCTTAACATCACAGTTTGTGATTAATTTTGTCACAAGTTATATTGTTTCCCATATAAATTACTGAAAATTTGAGTTAATTTACTCTCAGTTGAAGTATTTGTGATGGAAAATATTAGGAAACAAAATGGCGAGAAAAAAAAATCATATAAAGCGGGCAATTGAGCAGGGACAATTTTGGATGGCCTTGGTCATGATAAATGTGTAGGTTAAATAGTTTTTTTTTCAATGAGAACTCTATACACCCTAGCATTTGGTGGAGAGTAAAATTTTATATTCAAGAACACAATTATGTTGTTGGACAAAATGACTCGTAAATGAGTGACTATTGTGAATAAGGGTTTATTGTTTAAAAATGATTTGTCTCTACAGTCACTTTGATAGGGTATATGCTATATTTACTTTGTAGGATTTTCAGTGTCATTTTATAAAAATCGTAGACCCAGCATTCTAAATAGGTACCTTATTCCTCAACTTTATTCTCTTCCCCAGGTGAAGAGATAATGAAGCTTTTGTATTATTATTCTGTGTCTATCTATAAAGTTGATAAATAACCAAAACTAAAAAATTCATTTTTGGGAAAGAAAGTTTTTGGCTTTCTACTACTNTAAAATAAACTGATCACATTAAACCTGGATGTAGACGTTTTTTAAGCCCAAAATATCATACTTATTCCTAAACACAAACGGCCTATCTATGCCTATGGAAATGAACAGTTATACAATTACTTTACAACTTATTTTCAATAAGCTGTCTCGATTGCATCCAAATAAAGCTCCAGGACCAGATGGGATGCTGCCAATGCTATTGAAAAATTGCAGATTCACTCTAGCAACCACAATTTTTTCAGCTTCACTCAGTCTGGATGATTGTCCTCTTGTATGGAAGTGAGTCGATAATATTAGGTTAGGTTACGTTGTTTAGTCCGTTTTAATGTCATGTGTTTTGTAGCTCCATATCTCAACAAATATATACAGTAGTATTTTTATTAATTTCGGCTATTGAAACGTATAGTCATTTTAAAAAGTCAATGTGACAACATCAATCAAGTATATGGATACACATAGACTAAAATTTATTATCTATTTCGATGTGCTGCAATAATACTACTTTGAAATTATGAATACTTTTGTTTCAGTGTTTGGATTCCAATGCTAGAAATTCCTCTTTTTAAAGCTGTTATAGCCATTGATATCCTTTATATATTTTGGCAAGTTACACTGTTTTCAAAGTCTAATTTTTTTGAGTTGCTCACATGAAAAAGAAATATGATAAACGTTTGGCAAAACTGTTAGAAAATGTTCCCATTGGTTGATCCATTTTCTACTTCATTCGAAATGGATAACTTCTTTGAAAATTTGTTTTGTTAATAATGATTTGAGAAACAAACCTACCACTTTTTCTACTGTTATGGAAGTGTTGCTATTTTATCTGAAAGTTATTGAGTTATTTGTGGACATAATGTATCTTTATTGTCCAATCCATACTTTCCTATTAATATTATTCTATCTTCCATTAATATAATTTGGATGTAATGTTACTTCTTTTCAGATGGAAAATTCTGGGGTTGTACATATGCTGAAACATCAAAAAACCGAAGATCTCGCCTGTATGTATAAACTGTTTGGGCGGGTAATAGACGGTTTAAAAACGATGGCAGACTGCGTAAGCCTTTATCTGAGAGAGCAAGGCAAGGCATTGGTCCAAGAAGAAGATCACCAAGTAGCGACCAATGCAATTACTTTTGTGCAATCACTTTTAGACTTGAAAGACGGATTCGATCACTTCCTCAAGAATTCGTTCAATAACGACAAAATATTCAAACAGATGATTGCCTCCGATTTCGAACACTTCCTCAATCTCAATCCAAAATCTCCGGAGTATCTGTCTTTGTTCGTTGACGACAAACTCAAGAAAGGCGTGAAAGGGGTGAGTAACATTTTTTTGATGCGTACTGTCTTGATGCTTTTCTTCAGGATTGTGATTGTAAAACTTTTTTTATTTCAGATGTCGGAACAAGACATAGAATTAGTTCTAGATAAATCAATGGTACTATTTAGGTTCCTTCAAGAAAAAGATGTATTCGAACGGTATTATAAACAGCATTTGGCTAAACGGTTATTACTCAACAAATCTGTCAGTGATGATTGGGAGAAAAATATGATCTCGAAGTTGAAGGTGAGTATTTATTTTTTTATTATATTGCTATTTGAAGACTTGTTGTTTTTGGGTTTAGTGATTTAAGTAGTACAAGTTGAGAGTAGTGCAAGAGAGACATATAAGAGGGAAAAGGGAAAGGGAGATATTAAAATGGCTTTGTGGGCAAAGTAGAGCAAGAATGGCATAGAGAGAGAAAGAAAGGTCTGTTGATAGTTAGAATATATATGAGAATAAAGTAGTAGGGTATACNAGCTTATACTATACTATACTAATTATTATAAATACCTTTATGTGTGTAACAAAAGACAATAAAAACAGACAGTATTAACTAATAAAATACATTTATATGACTAATGAGCGAGAGACTTGTTTTTTAAAAGTATTTTGATTATCACAGAAAAAATTGACTTTATCACAGTAATTATTTCCCAGTCTCAACATTTCAGATAAAGGAGAATGATAACCATAGTTAGTTGAGTGATATGGTGTAAAAATTAGCTTTTTTGTCTAGTGGACCTCTGTGGAATGTTGAAGTTGATAAGAGATAGAATTTCCGGACAATCAATGTCCGGAATATCAATCATATTAATTCATAGTATAAACAAATTCAATTTGGCCCTTTTACAGCATATAATTCAAATGAATATTTTCGAAGGTACTACAGATTTAAAATGCAGGGATATAGCGGTTGCGGAGGTACCGGCTGGGGGGCCGGCGGCGCGTGCCTATAAATAGCGCATTAGAGGCCGCGCTTCGCCCTATAGCACTTTATGATTAGCAGCGTTCTCACGCGTTTATATGTATATTTAGAATCAGCATTGCACCCGTGCGGAGTTTTGGCAGATCGCTAGGAATTTTGTAAAGTTTAATTCACGAAGTTCTTTGCAGTTTTTGTCTCTCTCCAAAATTTCGAAAGCTGACCTAATGTATTTCATGATTTATATAAATTTGTCGTTGAAGTGATAGTTCCAAACAAAACTTTTTTTTTCAGACGGAGTGTGGTTGTCAGTTCACCTCGAAGTTAGAAGGAATGTTCAAAGACATGACAGTGTCGAACACGATAATGGAAGAATTCAAAGAGCACGTCTCGAAATCAGAGGTAGGTTATTATTATTTGTATCCCATTTCAATTATAATGGACGCTATTTTGCTTTCAGACAAATTTGGGTGGAGTGGATTTATTTATGCGAGTCCTGACGACTGGTTTCTGGCCTACCCAAAGCGCGACTCCGAAATGTCACATACCAGCTGTACCGCTTGCTGCCTTCGAATGTTTCAGAAGGTAATAATAATAATATAATATATTACAGGGTATGCTTTACATTGTTCTGCAACATAAAAACATGAAATGCAACAACTTCAGACAGATTGTAC
>NW_019289626.1:280142-333508 GCF_000500325.1 Leptinotarsa decemlineata | reverse complement strand
TCACACTGAAATGGGGTTATTTGAAACATCAATTTGAATACTTTTCGAAGTGAATTTGAAAAACTCATGAATTAAACTCTACTTTATTTTGTTCAAACTTGCATTTTCTGTAATAACCCAAATTGAGGAACATTTCCCATTTCATATTTTTCAAGTTTTTCCAATAAATTCGTGAGATTAAGGTAAATGTAAGAAAAAAATATTTAGTAAAGGGGAGTTATTCAATTCTGATTGATCATTTAGTAAATTACCCGAATTCCTAAACATGAGTTTCAAACTCTTCTCTTCTAAATGTGATACATCGTATTCATGATTGAACTCATGGCCTTCTGCTTAAAGGTGGTTTGCAAATGTGGAATTGGTCTTTCTATTTAAAAAACTACTTCTATGCTCTTTATATCTTTGAGAAAAATGTTCTCCCTGTTTGGCCAATATAAAGTTTTAGACAAGAGCCACAAGTCATATATTTGTAGTTCAGCTATCAACTATTTTTGATGTCAATTAATTTTGTTATAGTCACATTAAAATGATTTGTTTGAAAGATTTCGTTTCTCAATTCTCGGTAGAGAATTTGTTTCTGCGAAGGTTTATTGAAACGCGTCTAGAAATGAAAATGTTTCTAAAAATTGTGTGATTATTATCACGGATAAGATTATTATTTGTATTGTAACATTACAGGTTTTATTTGGCCAAACATAGCGGGCGTCAATTAACACTACAGCCGCAGCTAGGCAATGCCGATCTCAACGCAGTGTTTTATGGTTCAAAGAAGGATGACAGTGACAAAGATGGAGCATGCTCGTCTTCTACCAGCTTGGTATCGTCCAGAACAGGACCAAGAAAGCATATAATCCAGGTATCTACCTATCAAATGGTAGTGCTGATGCTATTCAATAACCACGATAAACTCACCTACGAGGAAATACTGAATGAGTCTGACATACCAGAACGCGATCTCATCAGAGCGCTGCAGTCCCTCGCCATGGGAAAAGCGACTCAACGTATTCTCATCAAAAACCCCAAGACCAAGGAAATCGAATCCTCTCACGAGTTCTACGTCAACGATTCCTTCACTTCAAAGTTGCATCGAGTGAAAATTCAAACGGTAGCTGCCAAAGGAGAAAGCGAGCCAGAACGTCGCGAAACCAGGAATAAGGTCGATGAAGACAGGAAGCACGAAATAGAGGCCGCGATTGTTAGAATTATGAAGTCGCGGAAACGGATGGCACACAACATCTTGGTTACTGAAGTGACTGAGCAGCTCAAGAGCAGATTCCTGCCTTCGCCGGTTATCATCAAAAAGAGAATAGAAGGTCTGATCGAGAGGGAGTATTTAGCTCGGACGCCCGAGGACAGAAAAATGTACACTTACGTTGCATGAACTTTTTATTTTTCGAGTGAAGTGTGGGTTATTTTGAAACTTTGGATAGACATTCAGTGAATCCTCATAGCTAATTAATATTCATATAAACGTAATATTAATTAAATTATTCCAAACGATTTTTTTTTTCATTCTCTAAGTTGTAATTTTCATTGACATACAAGTAATTTTCTCTGTCCAAAGATGTTCGAGGAAATTTTCTGAATTGTAAAGATAACATAAAAAATTATTTTATTTCGTCNAATAGTGAAAATAAAGATGTAGATAACTTTTTCAGTAGAGAGACGATTCTCGTACTTTTAGAGTTATATAAAGTATATAAACCAAAACTTCCGCAGCATTTTGAATTTGAAGAATTGGTTCATTATCGTTAAAAGATGATGAAGATGATAGAATTTTGTTGATCGTATCCGTGTAATGTATCCTTGTAGTGGAATATCCAGTTCAAATGTTACCTAACCTCAATCACCAACTGACAAAATTGAATAAATGTGTCCCAGAAACCAACCCAAATTTCGTGCGTGAGCGCAACGAGAACAGTACTCATCAATTTAGTCTCGAGAGCAAGAACGACTCGTGGAGGTTCAGGAGAGTGTCGAATCATTTCACGGATTCGTCAATCCGAACATATCCTTAAAAAAAACAGAAAGCACTAAAAGATTATTTTTCGGCTATGGTCAACTGCGCCTTTGAGGCCTTAACGAACAGGAAATAACGAGTATCCAATCAGAGAGAGAGAGGGAGATAATGAAACCCTAGTACTTTTTGAAGGTGTGCGTTGGTAATCGTGATTGAATTTGGCATTTATTCATTCAGAGGTCATTCATTTTCCGTCATTTTGTGACCATTCTACGCTTCGCCGTTAGCATTTTCACAAATCGCAAACGTTTTCGTACAATTCTTTAGAATGAGTGCTCAACTATTATTCGCGTGTTCTCGTTGTTTTGCTCGACACCCCTTCGAGGAATTATCTGCTGGGCAACAGCTGTGTAAAGTAAGTTTGAATCAAAAGTTATTCTTGCCTAGATTTCCATCCCAATTTTTCTAAACACAGAAGAATGCATGAATATTAAAAGTTCAGGGTACTAGGTTACTTTTTATTTGAACAATGTTTTATGTATATGGAAGTATTTGGTGAAAGTAAGACAATTATTTATTTTCTTCAATTAGGAGTGTCGCGGGGCTTTTCCTGTGGTAAAATGCACTTATTGTCGGTCCGAATTTCAACAAACTTCGAGAGGAAACACTAGCACTATTTGTAAAAAGTGTGAACAGAATGTTAAATCTTATGGAAAGCCTACGGCATGCGAGTATTGTAACATTATAGCAGGATTCATCGGAAATAAATGCCAGCGTTGCACAAATTCCGAAATTAAGTATGGTCCCCCCGTCAACTGTGAACAGTGCAAACAAAAATGCGCTTTCGATAGACATGATGACGATAAGAAGGTAAACTCCAGCATCATCCCTGTGGATCTGTCCAGTATCATTGGTAACTTCTGTTATTTTAGGTGGACGGGAAGCTTTTGTGTTGGTTGTGTACTCTTTCTTTCAAAAGGGCTCTGGCTAAAACAAAACAAGGAGATGCTGAACGTAGAGCGCATTTGAAAAGATCTCAGTTACATAAAAATAAACATAAGGAGGGCAAGTGAGTCTAAAATTTGTTTACAATACCGAACACTTTTTTTATTACCAAAATTAATCAAAATATACCAACTCATCGTTTTTATAGTAGTTTGAAAGATTGTGTGTATCACAACATTGTTATTCAAGAAAGATTTTAGTTAATTTGGAGAAGTATTTTTCCAGACCTCCCTATTTTGGTTTTTTGATCACAAATCTGGTGCTCCTATACTTCTGTGCTCTAAACGAAATATCTTTCTATTTTTTGAGAAGACTTGTTCAGCAGAACGAAAATGCTTTCTCCCAATCCTCTATTCGCTAACCAGGTTAGAATCATCAGGAGATGACTATATTTTGTAACACCTCCAATATAACCAATGAAGAACTTCCTTCTAAAAGTGCCATTTAGTTTCATGATTAATTATGATGTACTTTGATACATGTTTTGCGTGATTAAAAATTTGAAGTCACCAGTAAATAAGGTTCCAAAGAAAATTCCATGTGCACCCCTAGAAACTTATTACATTGTTACAAGATTGGTGGTGGTTGAACGTCCTTTCATGAAACCGTGTTGATTGGGGCTAATAATGTAGCTGACATGACAATAGATTGTCTTCTTAAGAAGCATCTGAAACACTTTACAAAAGTTGCATATGATAGAAATTGGTAGCCACTATATGCAAAATACTGAGCACATTTTAGAATATCTGTCAAATTGAAAAAAAAGTTGATTCAATTGTCATTTACACTAAGTAATTTGGACGAATCTTTTAAAAGTTATCACGATGAGATCAACTTGACGCAACGCAGTAAGCCTTTACGCGTCGCGTCTACTGTAAGACGACGGGAGACGATGAGTTGGGATAGAGGGGCGGTCTAAGCAATGAAGTGCCATCGTCGAGAACCCCAGCAGACGCTCGTGACGGTTGTGTTAGTTTTGCGAACTTCTTTATAGGTCACATAATTCGAAACTCGAAGCTATTCATTACTTAGTGCAGTTGGCATATTTTTTTAGTTATTGTATTTTTAAAGTAAAAATATAAATTACTAGCTGTTGACCGCTCTTATATTAACATACAGCCGAAGCTACCTAGAATCTTGAAATATGCAGGTAGGTTCTTTGTATAGCATAAGTGAGCATCATGAAAAGGCGTCAGGAATTTCCACCCCCCAAGAAGGAAAAAACTTGAATTTCGTCAGTTTTGAAGTTGGAAACCTGAAGTTTTGGGTTGATAAAAAAATATTATCGGCTGATTTTTTTTTAAGGGTGCTTCCATTTTAAATGGGTCATAATGTGTTAGGACATCTATAATCCTAAGTGTTTTAATGCACAGGAATAATAAGATATGACGAAATAGTTCTAAAATAACAAAAAACCAATTGAAATCGACTTTTTCCACCATCATTGAAAATATTGAGGATTGTTTTGTTATTCCAAATAGAAATCCTCGTAAAATCACGTTCTATAAATTCGTTTCTAAATGTTCACACACCTAATTCATATGATAAGGATTATGCAACTCTTGTTTAAAATATGCCTACTACTAATGATTGACTAACTTATATTATTTGTACTTGACCTTGATCTCATTGGTTGTTGATGAATGTTGAATAATTTAATATTGCGAAAATAATGACTTTTGAATTTATGGATGTTTAGGTTTTCCCAGATGTCCATAGGGTTTCCTTTATTGACTTGTTTTATGAGTTTGATGTTTTCTGATGGGGGAAAGTTATATTTGTTTTGTATGGCGTGTCATAATTCACTTATCCTCATCCGTCAAATCCTTTTTGAAAAACATATGTTAATATTAAAATACTGAAAATAAAGTAAAACGTTGCACAGGTGCCTGAAGGTTTTACTTTAATTCTCTGCGCGACCTTAGCTGGGTTAGTTGTTGTTGTTGTTCCGTTGGGTATCCGTCACACGTACCTACAAAGTCGTAGGTGTACATGAGAGGCAAGGGGAAAGGTGTTTTCACCTGAACCTGGAGCATGTCATATGCACCTTTCCGGAGTATATGTATATGTGTATCACATTGTATTCATCTATATTCCTTTGGATTGATTTTAGTTTATAGGTTCAATTTTAATATTGATATTGATCATAAGTATTTATGTACACCTACGTAAAAACATGTATGCATATTGGGTGCTGCCCGTTAACTAGATACATAAATAAATTCAATAGTGATAAGCTGAAGAGAAGCAAAAAATGGAAATGTGTAAAGAAATGAACAGGATCAACGTATCTAGTACAAAATTCTCTATCAATCACTATATATTACAACACAGTGGAATAAATATTTAAGAAGATATGGGAGCACAAAAACACATAACATTAAAATGTATAACCTAATTAAACGCTTCATAAATTGATTTCAATAGGTTCTGAAATACCACCATTGATATCAACTTGCTGGCTTCTACCTGACAGATATGAAATTACCCAGTCGGAACAAGGGCCTCGAACATCTATTTGATGAAGTTTAGCTACCAACAGATGGTCAACTAGGTCGAAAGCTCGGTTAAATCGAAGAATAAACCCATAATGTTTCGGGTACAGTACTTGAATCCTTTTTGGAAAACGATAATGATAATTTGATTAGCACTATGTTCCGTGCTGTGAATCGCACGTTGAAAGGTGGGGCCTCGTTAATCCTTAGTTCGCACAATTTTCGAATTTTGAGAGTTTTCATTTTTAGTGGGTCGTTGGCTGGTTAACTGAAAAACAGATTTTTTTCAACAGAAACAGATTGTTTTGCAAAAATTACTCGTAAACTGGTATTCATGCATTCTTCTACTTGATATCACTTTGATAATACTCCACCTGAATTCACTTCTTTCAGACTGTTACATTGTCACAATGTTTTTTTACAGACTGCGTGGCCACAACAAACGACCGAATCGACCAGATGTTACCAAAATGCCACCTCAAGATGAAGCCCCTCCCAACAAAGTAGCTCGCAACAATTCAGCGCCCGTGATGATTAGAGGCGATGTGGATCCTAACAGTTCGGATCATGTCGTCGCTATGACCCAGTTGAAAGAACAGATTGCCAGTCTTCAGAAACAGATGACACAGAAGAATTCGGAACTCATCAACAAAGACAAAATGGTTTGTATAAAATAATTCAAATAAGCAACTACCATACCAGAACAACATATTTAAATTGATGCTACTTGTGGATCAGTTGCGGGAACTGTATTATTTGGGAAAGAAAGGTTTCGGCTTTTTACTTCTCCATCTTTATATAGAAAAATGTGGGAATCTTCCAAAGAAAGGAAGAAAGCAGTTCTCTTTAGAAAAAGGAACAGATTATGCAAAGAAAGAACTTTCAATCATAAATTGGGAGAAAAAGCCCTCTAGAAACAATAGCGAAAACTAAAAAAATGTTCTTGTTGATCTGTGTCCTTATACAACAAAAGAATTTAATAGCAATTTAGCTTTAATTTAGTTATACATTTAATAGATTATCATATGGAATTTTAATTGTATGTTTTTATGACTGATAGTATTTGTAAATGTAAAACCTTTTTACGCTTTTACTGCTTTTATTTACTTGTCATATATCACATGTGATCTATATCACAAATTCAAAATTCAAATTCTTATTTGGTTCATAACAAAGCTACAGCTTTAAAACATGTCACAAAATACCAAAAATTAAGATATGCTCAAAAAGTAAAATATAAAATCTTCCGAAGATACAGTGCAATAAAAATAATAATACAATACATACAATCGTGCAAGGCATCTTTGCTCTATGGTCGAGGGAATGAATGGAAAAAGTCATTAATACCATATAGGAGATTTTCCGTAAGTAATGTCTTTAAATGTTTTTTGAATTTAGTAAAGTTCAGAGAACGTACTGTGAGAGGTAGGGCATTGTACATTTTAATATCAATAGTATCGTCCATTTTTTGTAACCGGATTTGAGGTATAATCAAATTATTTTCATTTCTAGTATTGTGACTGTGTATATCGGACAAACAATGTTTTGACATATAGTAACTTTACAAAAATTATCAGAGAGTAAAGTGTCACTATTCTCAACGTTTTAAAGATTGGTTTGCAGGAGTCTTCAAAATTAGCCCCTATAATAGATCTTACAGTCCTCTTCTGAATGACAAATATAACATTTAGATTAAACTGTGCTGCCGAGCTCCAAATAGACAAGCCATGTCTAATAATGTATTAAACAGTGCATAATAAGTCTGATTGACATCTAACCTACTGCTGTCGAAAGCCAGCCTTTAGATGCTTTTACTTTTTAATCTATTATTATAAGACCATTAACTAATTTGTATATAAATATGAGATTAGCATTCTCTCATCTTCTGCTCAACAAGTCTATGTCAAGACTTCAGTTGATGACAGTCATCACCCGAAGACGATTGTGGATACTAACAATCAAAACGTCATGTGAAGTAACTTAGTTTGGTATCTTTTTAATTTATATTTAATTTTTGATAGTTCAAATTTTAATTTTTTGCATATTTTTATTTTATTGTAATTTCATTTCACGTTTCATTGCTCAATATAATTGCTATTTTCAGCTATTCATTTTGATTTTATTTGTTTTTTTAGAGATTTCAAATCATATTATATTATATAAAATTTGTTCACAAAATCTGATAAGGCAAAACAAGATTTGCAGAGACTCCACATGAAAGAATCCTCTGTATTTTTTAATCAGTCAGTAACTAGTCATAGTTACAAATTATGTCTGTAGACAAAATGTTAAGTCATTTTGAGAAATCTGAGTATATGAAAAAAGTTTTCAATCATTTATTCTCAGACAAAATTTTCGAATGACACTCAAAAACTGCCCTCAACAAAATTATCATTTCTTTTTTTTGACTGATGCCACCATTAACAAATTACAAAAGAAAGTTTTATTCATTTTTCTACAGATCATTCAAATATAACCTAGTTTTTCTCTAGTGTAATTGACATTTGTGCTATCTGTGAATGTCCTAATTTTTAAAATTTTCCATGACTCCGCCTATGTAGTTAACAATATTACAATATAACAATATTATTTGTTGTTGAAGTATACCAGAATCAATTACTTGGGCAAAAAGGGATCGGGAAACAGTTTTTGTTATTGCATTTAGGAATTTTTGACTCTAGGTTTTTGTTCTAGATTACCGAACTGAAGGCAAATAACTTCACAACAGAAAACGAACTCAGAAACAAACTGAAGTCCATTCAGAAAGAACACGAAGACAAAGTGAATTTTTTGAACAATCGAATATCTGGTTTATTGAAAGAAGTTGCTGGTCTATCCAAGTCCGCTAAGAAGGGCAAAGGATTCACAACTGTAGCCAATTCAGGGGACAACAACAGCAGCGGGACAGACAGCCCGAGTTTACAGTAGTTTCAAATTATTTCATATCAGTTGTTGGATTGTGATTGGAATAACAATTCTCCAGAAATGTACCTTTTGAATTTCAATTATTTACATGATGGTAAGCCAGAAGAGTTGATAATTAGTAGCCTTGAATTGTTTTTTTTTTCTCTTTTGAAATATGATTGGGAAATGAGCAATGTTTCGACTTGACCTCCAAAAACTAAAATAATCAATGAGAAACACCATAAATGAAAACCAAGTTTGGATATTTTATATAGAACTTTATTCTGAACTCTTGTGTAAAGTCTGTTGACAAACACTCATTTTTAGAATTTCCGAAACTCAACGAAACACCGAATTAAAATTTTCTATGCAAAACAATATATTCTAATAGGGTTCTGTTTTCTTATAAACATCTTATCCAAATAATGGCGTTGAATCTTTCGTTGCTCCTCTTTCGAGCTGCTTCCATTTGGATACAGTTGTCCGACTGACTAAATTAAAGGATTTACTAAAATTAAAGGGATCAGTGGTTTTGTCTCTCAATATTTTTTATGGTTTCCTTTATTTCTGCCGCATGTTATCGTTCTGAGTTGATATAATAAAATCATATTCAACAGACTAATTGAATTTTCCAAATCTGGGTCAATAGAAAAGCTTCAAACAGTGACACAAGATAAGATATGGAGTTTAACGAAATGATTAGTACTTTTTTCAGGAGGTACTAAACAAATTAAGTGAAAAATTTTGAGTTTCCCCTTCAAATATTTGCCAGGTACATTGAACAGGCAATGCTTGTACATATTTAATTTACACTTAGAAATCAATACAGAGATAACAAAGACGAGGCTCAAATTATCAAGTATGACTTAGTTAAGTTAGTTATATAATGGAGTATTTTATTACAAGGTGGACATTTTGTGAAATTCGATATGCAGCCTTTGAGTTTTCTAGCAATGTTTTCTTTTCTGCTTAACATTGAATGAACGTTGCTACCTTCAGATATTTCAATTAATGTACTTGTTAAATTATGTTTATACTTTGCAGGTAGCTTCTTGACATTTTGTGAAGTTAGATATAATTTAATTTAATTTATTCTCACTTGAAAGGAAATATTTTTGTAAATCTTTGTAGTTCGTAATTTTTATTGTAACATTACATTTTAATAAAAGGTAAATATAAATATACAATCGTTTTATTATTGATTTCGTCACAATTCGAATTAAGCAAACATGGCTGTTTTGCCTGCTTAAGTTATGAGGAAGACATTTTAAAATTCTCTGATACTGAAAAAAAATTACACACGTTTTTCGTCAAAGAAATAAAAACTTATTTATTGCACAACAGTAGCCTCTTGGATAATTTTTGGTTTTTCGATATCGAGTTTGCTTTGCACCAACTTCAACTCGATATTCCTTGGGGTCAAATCACGATCTGAAACCAGCAAGTATGTAAAACTAACCAAACAACCACCTGTATGTTTATATTTACCTTGAAGGCCCTCTGATGTACGTTTCAAAACGGCCTGTAATGTTGCAATAGTCTTTTCCAAAGATTCCTTCAAGTTATACGAGCTTTTATGCATCCAAGACAAAAACAATGCTGCAAACAAATCGCCTGTGCCTATGAAGTTTATAGGCAACTTTTTCAATTGCATTGAAAGCTTCTGAGTCGAATCACCTAAAATCAGTATTCTTGTTTCAGATTCATTTTGGAGGAAAACATGAAATGCAGAAAGATATTAAGGTAGAGTATGAGGTTAATTCTCTGATTTTGATGACATTACGGGAGGTATAAAATAAGGTAGACGGGTTGACTATTGCAGAAACGCCAAATTCAGCCTCATTTCAGAAATAATTTTTCAATCATGAGAAACTTACACATATTGGAGGAATGTGCTATTTTGTAAATTTAGTAAACTGAACGCAATGAAGTTTTGTGTGAGGTTGATGTCGAAAATACACACAATCTGTTTGTAAAGTGTGAACCTACATTCATAAGGAAAATAGATGCATTCTTGAATGGTGGTCTCGTAAAACTATTACCCAAATAGATCGAATGGTCATGATGTATAGGCTTCCATTGTAGCTGTATAACAAATTACTTGCTGTCGCTATTGCTGACGAAACATCAGGCCAAAATCCTGCCAGCCACAGCTAATGAGTCCGAATGATATGTTTTGACTTATCTTCTGTCTGTCACTATTCTACACAGGCTGTTTTTTTGAGAAAAATGCATAGCATAAATCGATCAGTAATAGATACGCAGAATATAAGAGGTAGTTTTGGCAATTGGTTTGGATGTCATCCGATTCATCAAACCATCAACACTGAATAGTGATGGACCTGAGGCACTCTAAATCGAAAATTGTATAAAAACCTGGAAGATACAGGAAATATGCAGGTTCTGCACTTTGTTGGCACTGGCCATGTGTTAAACCGTAGTAGTTCAAAAGCGAAGTGTTGCCAGAAGGCATAAAATGAATCATAGTTCATTAGAAGTCATAATTGAATCTAAATTTTTCACATAAGTAAGTCCATTTACTAGGATCTGCTTTTTCAGTTGGATAGCAAAATCCCATACTGTTCTAGGTAGTTAATCTTCCTTCTAATCATATATTCTTCAGTGATAGGCTTTGTTTTGTAACTTGAAGACTGCCTTCAGGGCTGTAGCCTCGAGTAGGTTCAATGGGAGTGGCTTACAACTATGCCTTGGTTATTCTCATTCAGTTGGAAAACTTGAGAGTGGCGGCGCCTATGAATGTTTGAAAGAAGAACCACGAAGATGAAATGATATAATACACCAGAAAACACTCTTTCAAGGAAGCACATTTGATTACAGGTGCTAGAAATGGATCATGCTTCAAATATCTGGCTTAAAAAAGTTAAACTTATCAAAATCATAGAATTAACCATATTTTTCACCTTTTCTGAGAAAAGATGAGAAGAGGTTCTTGTGTTAACGTGTTGAAGTAATAAATTACTTTTCATTAACGGTTTTTTATTGAAACTATACCAACCTTTTTTGGTGCTCGCGAACACTGATAGAGTATCCTTATTTTGTCCAATTTCCGCCGATGAAATGACTACTGTCTGGCATCCTTTTTCATGTAAAATTTCAATAGCTTTCCATACATCATCAATTTTAGTGATACGCATGTCAGTCAACAACTCAGTTTCAAACAAATTTGGTGTTATGATATTAGCAAGTGATAGTACCGTTTCTTTGTATATGGGCACAAGTTCCTTGGGAACATACAATTTTCCATGATCTCCCATAACAGGATCACAGGCTGTCAACAATTATTCATCAGCATACTAATAATATAATTACACTTTGCACTTCAAACTATGAATTTTCATACAGATTTTTCTGGTTTAAAAGAAAAGAACTTTATTTGTCAAGTAATATATAAGAGAAAGAAGTGTTTTAACAGCATTTCTTTCTATAATTCTGTTATATTTCCCATTCTCAATAGTACCTATTAATAGAATCAATTTCTTTTTAACTTTTTCTATTTGCCTATTCCATATCAATTTATCAAATGTTCTAAATATTTGCGTGAGTGGGGTCATTAAATAATTTGCTATTCCCATTCAACTAATGATAATGAATTGGTATTTACTTTGATTACCCTTGACTTCTTTTTCTCAGATACTACCAAGGACTAAAATTATTAGATTAGATACTAGATGAATTTCATATAGGATTATGTATCAACAGCAAACAAACTGTTGAAAGTTCGTTCAGTTATATACTTGTGAAAAACCAACATACCATAAACAAGATCTGGATTTTTTTCCTTCAAATGCTTAATGACTGTGATGACTTGTTTCAGAAACGATTCTGATCCAATATAGCCAGTTAATAAATGAGAATAAAAATCGATATTGTTAGCGACTAAGCCTTCAACCAAGTCTGCCAAATCTTTTTCAGATAATATCTGTCCTTTGACACATTTATAACCAGTGTGAGTAGAAAGTTGAACGGAATTGATAAAATCCACTTCCAATCCTAAAAGCTACAACTAGATTTGATGAAATGAAAACAAAATCAAATCAATCTCACCTGCATGGGAAATACAGCACTTTTATTCCCAACGTATCCAGAAACAACATGACTCTGGATTGATAATACTCTTGGGGTGAAAGTCATCTTGTATTTGTGGATGTATTTTCCTATGAACCTATTACACCCTAAAGCTCTGTGCACAATATGAATGAATCACTAAATGTAAAAAATAAAAAACCGATTGCGGTGAAATCTTATCTCCTTTCTTCACCATGTTGACGTGCTTAAGGATAATTGAATGAATAGAGACGGAAAATTTGTTTAAAAAATTGGAATTTTCCACTTAAATTATCATAAAACAGCAAGAATGAAATTACAATTTGGCAATATTGACTAAAGTGTATGACATTGACATACACTTCTGTTGTTTTGTGATTTGGTTCTTTAACCTTGGAGCTTTCCACTTAAATTATCATAAAACAGCAAGAATGAAATTACAATTTGACAATATTGACTAAAGTGTATGACATTGACATACACTTCTGTTGTTTTGTGATTTGGTTCTTTAACCTTGGAGTCAAGGCACAGAACTCAAAAACTTATATTTTATGACTAAAAAAACTTGGCGTTCTGTATAGTTCTGTGCTTGAAAATGGACAAATCTTAGCAGCTTTGAAGACAACCGTAATGTTCATCTCTGTCACAGAATATTGGCAAGTGGAGTGAGTAGTTCATAGACACGTACCTATGTTAACGCAAAAAATTAAAATATTCACACACTATATAATTTTTACCAACTTACGGAATACTGGAAAAAATGAAGTCCCACAAAATGATGAAACAACTTTGAAATTTGAATAAACCCAAAATCAAACATATATAACATAAATAAAAACAAGATAAGAATAGAATCAGTCGGTCATCGAAAGCAGTAAACTAATCTACTCTTATATGTATTGATGAAACCCAATCTGATATTGTGTATTGTTGTACAGTGACAGAGGTTTGTCTACAAAAAAACCCGCTGATATTTTGGCTGCTAGAAAAAGGATAGAAGGGCATCTTTGTATTTTTTCTACCACTGACATGGCAAAAGGGTCAAATTTTAGCGACCACGGAGTGAGTAAAATCTAGGTTCGATGATTCAAACGTCAAACCTTAGGAAAACATGGATTGATACCATGAGGAACCATAGTTACAAATATTCTTTGTTCTATTGTAATATTTTTTACAGATATGTAGATTCAGCTCTGCATAATGATTAGTAAGTCCAAAAAGATTTACTCAGTGAACCAGTGGGATTGATAATCATAAAATATGCCCATTCACAGCTTTTTCCAAGATTTGAAATCAGTGTAGAAGTGAAAAATTTTGGCGCTCCAGTCTATTTATGCAGTCTCACAACACCAAAAATTACCAAAACTGTAACTTTGTGGTAATAATAAGCGGGGCATGTTGAAGAATGTAAGTGTATAAGAACCAGAATTTTATTACATCTAGTGAAAAATTCGCTCTTTTACAGAACTTTTTTGTGTGCCAATTTTATTGTTGTTATAAATTAATGACACTGAGTTTCAAAGTTCATGCACGAAAATTTTCAGGGAAATATTGATGTTGGGAAATTTCACTCCTCCACTCAATTGTCTTCTTACATTGTACCGAAAGTCCGCTTAAATACCTAAAAGTCACTTCACCAAATGACAACTGTTCTTTCTAGATTTATTATAAACTATCCATTCATTGTAAGTTTGTTGCAATCATGTATGTGATTAGATATTCCAATTAACTTACCTGTGCCCATTGCGATAAATTGAAAGTGTTTTCTCAACTGACAAGGCATCCCATGCACTAAAATAGGTACTTTGTTCTTTTAGATATGCACGATTCATCCTTTGAATCATCATAATACTCGAAACGGTAATGAATTTACAATGTGTACTCTGGAACTTTTTAGTCATTCAGAATGCTTGAATAAAGTGCATTTTTGTTGTCAAAGTGTTGGAAAATTTATATTATGTCAATTTAGGATGGACATTAATACACTGCCGGAAATTAGTTACTCTATCCTTCAGCAATGCCATTAAATGTTTTGAATGATTTTTGTATGGTTAAGAACAGAAATCCAAGAAGAACACGTCATCTTTAATAATGATTTAGGCAATTTTCACTTTTTCAGAGTAATTCTAAATATCATTCTCTATATCTCTCTCTTTTTCCGTAATAAATATTTAGTTTCAATATGATTCCTATGGTTTCCGATACCATTCCAAAATGGCTTTGTTATAACTAGAGTGGTTCAAATATACATAAATACTGGAACAAGGGCGCACCTAAATAATGTTGTTTCGGGGAAAAGGGGTATCGGCTATATTATTCTGGTTGTTGTGATTTTGGTAGTTCAATTTAAAACAATCAGATATTTGATGATTAATTAGCCTTCAGTCTATAAACTCAGATTCACCAGACTTAGTTCGTTTTAGCTAAGTTGATGGTACAACAGTTTAATAACAGCCAAGTAAATTCATTCAACGATTTCAATGCGTATTTATGATCAAGCAATGATAATATTCAAATTTTATTTAAAAGAATTTTTTGTGAAGGAATCAAGTTAATATTGGTTCCAGAAAAGATGAATAAGAATATAATATATGTTCTAGCTAACTTGAAAATAGGAAACATAGAATTCGCTCACTCTGTGACCTTAACGAATCATTGTCTGAATATTGAATAGACAATGCTCGAACCGAATATATATTCAGAATTATCGAAATGAATGGTAATGAATTATGTTTGACTGTGATGTGAACAGTAAGCATCACACTGCCTTTTGGTCAGGAAATACGGAACGCGTCGTTTATCGTTTTTGTTCAAGTGTTTTGGCACATATTAAAAAATCTGAACACACCTTTCAAAAATAGATGCTTTCGCTTGTCAATTCTGTCAATTTTTGTCGTTATTCTCGCCTAATTCTATTTCAGACAAAAATTGGTTAAAGTTTAAACACTCATGTAATAATCTTTTTATTATTTCACGTTGATGTTAGTATATCGGTTTTACGATATTTTTGTTAAGTTCTAATGTTGATGTATGTGATCGATTTTTTTTGTGTTTTTATGAACTGATCGAATTTCCTTTCAGCATTTGACAGCTCAGTGCTGCTGAAAGTCATTCAATGGATTTTGATCTTAGTAAAGAAAATATTCAGCCCCTGAGAGGAGGCAGAAACGTTCATCAGTTGGGAATGGCACTCCAGGCCCAGACCAATAGAGAATTTCAGTTAGAGTTGTTGCAACAAAAAGAGTGAGTTTTGTTTCATTTGTTGTGATATAGATGTAGATACTCCAAATTTTCTCATCTCATTTTAGATAATTTGTTTTGATCTCATTTTACTATTACTTTCATTGTTAAGGTCAAGATTTATTTATCTAGGAGAAATGTCATGCGTTTGGTGTTCCACAAGGTTCCACATTAGGTCCCGTGATGTTTTTTATTAACCTTAATACAATTTCTAATTTAAATTTGTTTGGAGTCAAATGATAATATCATTAATAATACTTCAATTTGTAGGCAACAAAGTGTTTTTCAACAATTTTAAACTGAATATATTTATATACAAAATGTAGTTTGAAATAAAGACATATGTAATCTAGCACCAACATCACTGTTTCATTTTCGAATTCTATTTTATTCTTGAATAATATCACTGAATGGTGAACAACTTTATTCATTCCACTAGACAAATTTTTATGGTAATCAACACTTTCAAAATTTATTTATGCCTTTACTTCATACATACAAATCATTATGACTTCTAAAGCCATATTTAATTTATTCTTATATCTTATATATTATCTTATATATTGTTGGGAATATAAATGAAATATAAATTGAGTTTCATAAACACTTATGCCTCTGTGTAATTGTCTATGTCTGGTTGTCAAGGGATACGTACCTACTCTTGGGAACCAATAGCATGGGTCCTGTTTTCTTTACCTCTCGCTGAAAGAGTACCCTCGTTCGACAGTATGGTTTTAGCATAACATAAGAATGGTCTAGTTCTCATTTGTACAAGAGGGCAGTTTTAGTACTTCTGTAACCCTGGATTGCTTGGTAATTGAAATTCTGGTTTCTATTGATAAATCTATGCTCATTTTATATAAAAGTATTGTTACATTCAATATTGTTACTATCAACACCATAATCTTTCAAAAAATGCATTCAAAAGATGCAAAAAAATGTTTTCAGGTTTTGATTCACCCAGTATCATTGAAAAATTTTTGGTCAAACTATTATTTGATGATTTTAGGACTTAATCCTCCTAACTTTTGCTAAAAACAATGTGTTGATTGAAAGACTCTTGAAATTGAATCATAAATACAGTGAATAACCGGTCTTACAGACTGGGTGCATCTACTGGAATGTTAAGTTTATTTACATTAAAAAGAATCATTTTAAAACTACTAATAGTTATTACATTTGGAATAATATATATTTAAAGCAATGTGTTACTATGTCATAAATAATTAATAAAGTAAATATTGAAATAATTCACTTTCAGGCAATTTGAGCATTTAATAAGGACATACACTGGAGAAGATCCATTGGAAAATTACTATAACTATATCTCTTGGATTGAACAAAGCTATCCAAAACACGGCCATGAAGGTAATCTCGTTCCTCTGCTTGAACACTGTTTGTGCCGATTCGAAAATGACAAGCGATACACAAATGATAGGCGTTTTTGTAAACTGTTGATCAAATATGTGAGTTTATATATAATATAATGATTATATTGAATAGTTATTCATATAAATTCATCTTCATTAGTTTCGGAAAAAATACTATAGTGATCCTTCAAAGTTATATGCCTGCGGTATCGTAGTAGAATATAATATGCATGTAGTTTTTTATGATTTGACAAATATTCTCAAAGGGTAGATTTCGGCAAAATCAACTTCTAGTTGAGTGAAATTAAATTTAAGTAAAAATATATACTTTCAAATTGTTCCTATTGTATTTTATATTAAATAGTTGGTTGGTACGAGTGGCCTTCGGTGCTCTATTCTGGATACCTTCACTATCATCACTGGTGTCTGTATTACTTTTCAAGACCATAAATATTTTTTCTTGATCATCACATAAGGTGACTCGAACTAATTTGGACTAGTTTAGATCATCTCCTGATGATACTAACTTGGTTGGTGAAACGATTGTTGAAAGGAGCGTAGTTCTGCTGTATGAAAAACTGCTTTTATTTTAACGTATAAAGTTCAGGTAAGTTCTCGGGTAACACTTTTTTTACATACCGCAAGTTTCGTAATATTTGCCCTCGTGATACTAACTAGGTCAGCAAGATGAGTATGTTTTCGTCATTCACATTCTATAGGGTATAGAAACAGTTCTTGAGTCATTGCTTTCAACTTTAGAGTGGTAAAACTGTTTAGATAATTAGTTTGAATTTAAGCAATAGTATATCAATCTTGAAGGCAGATATTTCAAAAACAACAGTGTGTTCCAAACATTTTTCGTTTCCATCTAAGTAAATTACTTTATAGATGCTCCTCGTAATATTGAATACTTTCAGCCTGGTAATAATTTTAGTTAGCAACGGCTGCCTTTTCTTGCTGAAATATGAAACAGTATTTGCAGAAGAAAACTGAGCCTCTCTGTCTTTACTACAGAAGATTCCTTTTGCCAAAAATATTATTTTTTTCTCTGTGACAGAGAGAGAGGGTGATAGAGAGAGAGAGAGAGAGGGTGAAAAAAATGTATTTATTTTTCAACATTATCTCCGATAGTTGATTAGATTGGCGCAATATTCTAACATAGTTTGTTATATTTTTTATTTGAAAATGACGAAGTAGAATTGTAAAACAAGGGGTCATACATGTTGAAACATTTTTTGATTTTGAATTTGACTTGGTAATTACCTTGCTTCTTGAATATTACACCTAATAGGGAGTGCATTGAAGTGGATACTTCAACAATGAATTTGTAGGATCCTATACAATGCAAACAGTAGTTTTGTAACATTATTAAGTAACATATGATTTTAGGCATTTGAGTTTATCGAAGACTTTAGTGTACCATGTACTGTTCCATTATCATACGAGTTAATCATTGTCAGACAAAATTTGTTTTCAAAAACTGGACTATTCCCAACCAACTTATAAGTATGACATCGATTTTTTTAAATTTGAGTATGACATCGAGTTTTTTAAATTTAAGTATGACATAGATTTTTTTTTTAATTTGAAGGGTATATTTTGATATCAGAAAATGGAAAACCCATATTTTCTGAGTTCAGCCATGCCACTTCAAGTTACAGTATAAAGGAAAAAAACGGTGTTTATCAATACATAGTATAAAACAACGTTGCTTTCCACTGCCTGTCCCTATCTATGCTCAGATCTTCAAAACTATGCAACAGATTTTGATGCAGGTTTTTTTAATAGATAGGGTGATTCAAGAGGAAGGTTTATATGTATATGATATCAGAAAATGGAAAACCCATATTTTCTGAGTTCAGCCATGCCACTTCAAGTTACAGTATAAAGGAAAACAGTGTTTATCAATACATAGTATAAAATAACGTTGCTTTCCACTGCCTGTCCCTATCTATGCTCAGATCTTGAAAACTATGCAACAGATTTTGATGCAGGTTTTTTTAATAGATAGGGTGATTCAAGAGGAAGGTTTATATGTATATAACATGCATAATGTAGTAGAGAATCACTGATCATTTTAGAGGTAACTACTAATAGTTATTACATTTGGAATAATATATATTTAAAGCAATGTGTTACTATGTCATAAATAATTAATAAAGTAAATATTGAAATAATTCTAAATATCTTGTAAGGGCTGGGAAGAAAATTATTTTTGAAAAAAAATGGAAAACTTGAGTACAAAGTCGACCTTCAAAAATCATTAAATGATAATGAAGCGTTTCCACACTTCACGAAAACTCTGTATGATGATGATACAATAATTACCGTTTTTCATTATTCCCTCTCATGAGATACAACAAACAAAAATCTATTCTAGTTTGACCTGCATCCGAATCCATTGGAACTATATCACATGTTAAAGGCTAAAGGGTTGTGCATAGGTTGCGCAGATTTGTATCGGGCCTGGGCGTATTATCATGAAGCTGCCGGAGATTTTCATTCTGCCAATAATGTCTTCGAAGAGGGAAAACGGAATTTGGCTCAGCCATACGAAGATCTTGATACCGCACATAAAAACTTGATTATGGCTGCAGGACAACACGTGAGTTGAAGGTTGATGATAAGCGAAAGTTGGCTTGTCACCTCCTTTTGTTTTGGGAAAAATTATATCATCTGTGTGGAAATCAGTCTGAACCGAATGTCTAAATATGATGCCTTGAGGCTATTTGATTATCTAAATTTCGATATACTTTCTCAAGATGGATTTTCCCAAGTGTGATGATGGAAATAAAAATACCATAATAGTGGGGTTAGGATTCAACATTGCCTTTTTTTTTTGAAGAGAGGATTTCTCAGAGAATTTCAGGTTTTCGAATAAGAGTATAAAACAAATTGTTTATAGTGACAAAATATTTAGTTATCAGATGCCGAGGGATCTAAACAATTTTTTTTTCAAAAGATGATATACTAGATCTCAGGGGCCGATCAAACAAAAAATATAGTGAAAATTGTCCAAGTTTTAGACTTATAAAAATATAGGGAGACATTATTACTTGAATCCATCGATGAATCCTTGTTGGAATCTATTCTAACCTCACTATTATGGTACGAGGTTGGTCCTATAAGTACCCGGCCCAACAAAGAAAATTTTTGAAAAAAATGTATTTATTTTTCAACATTATTTCCTTGCAGCTGTATACACTTTTACCAGTTACGTTCAATAAGTTCGATACTATTATGTTTAAAATAAGAACTGTCTTGCCCCTCAAAATAGTCATTACCTGCCGACATCATGTCTTCATCGTTGGAAAATCTTTGACCATTAAGCCATTTTTTCAAGTTGAGGAACAGAAAATGAGCTGGGGAGACTAAATCTGGCGAATAGGGTGTATGAGACAGCAAATGAAACTTACATTCGTTAATTTTGGTCATTGTGATAAAGGATTTGTGAGCTGGTGCATTGTCTTGATGAAACAACGGCTGTTTTTGCTGGACTTCTTCACTCAAACGTTGCAATAAGTTTGCATAATACTCGCCGTTGATAATTTTACATTTATTAAGATAGTCAATAAAAATTATCCCACACGCATCTCAAAAAATCGATGCCATGACCTTACTTTCAGATGAAACGATCTTCGCCTTCTTTGGAGCAGGTTGTCCCTGTTGAGGTTAGGTCCAAAGTGAGTGGGTCTATTCGACCCTCCACTGCAACACGCAAGGGTATTGTGGCTCACACCTATTCACACTCGACCAAATAAACCCAGTTTCTTAACGAAGCCGATTAGTTTGTATGGTGAGTGGTCTTTCACGTCACATAGTAAGAGTAAGGCTCTGCCGAACTCTAAAAACCTAATTCGGTCCCGAGCGGGGCAGGCACAAAGTATATGCTCTGCTGTTGTTTCATCATTAATGAGGTACTCGGATAGTCAAGGTGCAAGTTTCCCACCTTGAGACCCGCGACAACCTTCCCATATGAGGGTTTTTGCACGTCAGCTACACCTGACGATGCCTTAGATTCAACTATGCAGGGCTTTTTCGCCTCTGGTTTTGGTAAATCGTCACTTGAGCGCAAACGTTTGCTAACCTGTTCATGAGAGACAGATTATGCGTACGCCGCTCAAGAATTTGGTGCAAGGCGGTTTCATAAGGTACCCTGCTCTTGAGGGAGACGACTCAGTCGTTTTCTGGCTGCACCACCAAACCTTTTTTTTAGGTTCAGTTATTGGATCAGGAGTTGGAGAGTTGAGAAGCTCTCGCTTCTGAACTTAATTTATAGAGAGGTCAGTTGGAGTCGTAAACTCGGTATCCATCTCCTCTGTAGACTCGGCGTCAGAATTTTTAAGTTTACTCTGTCCATAAAAATCCCACGAGTAGCTAGGGAAAGAAGGTCAATCACGGCAGAGCCCTGCATTACCGTGACAAGGCGATGCTACGACGAGCATCAAATACGGTATCTCGAAGGTTCCGTAGAGACAGCTGATAGGCTCAGTGTCATTCATCTTCTCGGCATGGATACACACAGCTTAGGATTAAGCCATCGTTGGGATGCCATTCAGTTAGGGAATAACAGAACCACAAGTGATTCTGTCATTCCCGTATCCAGCGGGGCTACGTGGAAGCAGTCATCCGATGGCCGGTTTGCTCAACCCCCACATCCCAAGCCAATGCACTCGACAAAAACAGCATGCACAGTAGTTCAGGCAGTGAAAGATGATCAAGGACAGCCAACCCGCCTCCCCCTGTTGAGTCTAGTGTTTTGATTGTTACTTGTCTCGATGTAAAGTGATGTACCCATGTTTCATCTATGGTTATGAATCGACGCAAGACTTCTGGTTTGTTGCTGTGAAACTTCGTTGAACACTCAATTGAAACATCTTCACGATACTGTCTTTGCTCGAGTGTGAGCAAACGCGGCACCCTTCTTGCACACAGCTTTTTTTTGGTACCTTGGGAGCTGTCTGACTTGTCCATTTAGTCAAGTCTCCAGAAAACACTGCAGCCTCTTGGGCTTATTGCGTTCATTCTCCCATCTTCTCATGACACCCATTCCATCAGTCTCGTTCCTTGTACTAGTTTGTACAGGTTCCGTGTTGGGTGTTCGTCATATTCTTCTGGACGTAATTTCGTACGTCCATATATTGCCTGCCTCCTGTGATTCAGTGCCTCACATTCGCATAAGATGTGTAGAGCTGTTTCTATCCCTTCGTTGCTTAATCTGCAGCTGAGGACTCAATTGTACAGCCCCATTTTATTCAGGTGTTCTCTGAGTGGACAATGACCGGTTAGTAACCCTGTAATTATTCTGAGCCGTTCCCTACTACATTGAAGAAGTTCTTCGGTTCTTTTCTCGGACGGTTCCCTAATGAAGGTTCTACTGTGTTTGTTGCCAGGTACTTTTGTCCAGTACTCTGTACGCTTCTCATTGGTCCATGTCCTAATCTGGTTTCGTACCCAGAGCTGGTTTAGGACCTATATATGAAGTTGAAGATCCGCGTCTACCGCAGTCATCAGCTTTATCATTACCTGTGATTTCTGAATGCCCTGGCACCCAGTACAAAGTTAATTTGTTCCTGTTCGCAAGTTCATTCAGTTCTTCATGGCATTCCCAGACCAGTTTTGATGTCACCTTCGGGTTTGTCAGAGCCTCTAGTGCGCTCTTGCTGTCTGTTAAAATATGGATCCGCTCATTTCTTTGAGGTCTCAATTTAATAAGCCTTGCACACTGCAAGATAGCATACACTTCCGCCTGAAAGACGGATGTGTATAGTCCTAGCGTGTGTACTTCGGTGTCATGTGGTCCGTGCACATATTCAATATGTGCTCCTCCACTTGTTCCGAAATTTCTGTTCGGTCCGATCTTTTGTAGTTCGGCGAGTTTTCCAGTCTGAATCCTGGCCTCCTCCAGTGTAAAGGAGGTAGATTCAGGAGTGTCTCCAATGCAGCTGTTGGAGTAGTTCCCATTGCTCCCGTCATTCCCAAACATGCAAGTCTTTGCCTCTTGCCTAGTTTGTTGATGGCGGTCGCCTGCTTCATCTTTGGCCACCAGCCCAGAGATTGCACACAGCTTGAGCATGTCCAAATTTTCAGATAATATAGATGTATCGCACTTTTCAGCTCGTACGGCCTCGTTTAAACTCTGCTACCCAATAATTTACTGTTGTAAACGAAGGAGCAGACTCATCCAGAGTATAATCCAGTTTAGGTTTTATATTTGTGGGCTGAGGCCTTTGAGTAAAAGTATTTCACCACATGACGGTTACCAATTTTCTCCATTTTCACAAATTCACCGAAAAAGTTGGCTATTGATGGCTGCCTAACAAATACTTAACAAAGCAGCGTCTTCAAACTTGAAACATATGTTTTATAGATTGTGTACTCTGTAATACAGCGCCATCTCTAGGTCAGGCCGGGTACTTTTGGGAACACGCTCGTATATGGGAACTATCATTCGTATTTTTCATCTCTTCATTATGTTTAATTCTGTTTTAGTGTATATTCGGTAGAGATGAAAATCAACTAGTCGAAAAACGTCAGGCACTAACCTCATTGCATACTTACAGACCCGGCAGGGTATCTAGTATTAGGGTTCCTAGTAGCAATGGTGTAGTAACAGTTCCGTCACACCCTTCGGTATCGAGACCGAACGCTACAGTGCATATTTATACAGATAAAAATGTCGATATGTCTGGACCGTCAACTGAGGCTGCCCCTATAAGTATAGTCACGGCCGCAAAACGTCAGGATGTAAGGAAAGAAAATACTCTGAAGCCGGGACCTTGGACCACTGTTCCGGTGAAAAAAAGGGTTGTTGGACCTATTACTCCAGCATTTGTGGGTGAGTAATGAGAAGTACTGCTTTTCTTATTTGCATCGAAGCAGATATTTACCTAAGGTATGTCGTCAGTAAAATTCAGTTGTGCACTGTTTAAAAAAAGTATAAAAAAATTATTCCCGAGTTATAAGGTTTAGAGCAACGGTCAGCAACAGGCGGACCGTTTCCAGACCGCGAAAAGTCGAATATCGGACCGCCAAATATTGTAAGCTAGCTCCGTTTCTTAAATCATCATTTGAAGTTGATGTAGCTGCAGAATGGACAGATGTGTCTGCCAAAGGCATCGCTTCAAATAGAGATAATTGATTTGCAAGAAGTTGTATCTTTGCAAATATATAAAACGGTATCCACTGAAGAATTTTGGATCAAACATGTTCCAAAAAAAATATGAAAATTGCAAGAAACTAGCTATAAATTTGGCCACTATGTTTGGCTCGACATATGTATGTGAAACATCTTCCTCAAAGATAGACATTGATGAATAAATAAATATTTTTTGCTAAAAATGAAAATGCACCCTATTTTTTTTAACAGACCTCGTATATGTTGAGTTTTCCCAGATTTCTGGTGAGACGTGCAGTAATAAAATGAGTAGCAAACTGAATTTTCTTTTTTGGTGAAAACAGTTGTATTCTAATCAAACTCAAAATATTTTCTGAATTTTTTTGAACTTTTTGTCTTCACGATTTGTCAAACTGTATCATTTTCAGTCCACCAAGATGTTCCGGAGGAACCAGAAGGTCTTCGCCTCCCCAAAAATCATCCAAAGCAATGTCTGGAAGATTATTCAGACTTCATAGTCAGTATTACTTATCCAGAGCCACCAAATCCAGCTCATATTCCCATGTACCCAAAAGCCCAAGTTTATAGAGACCCGAATACAGAATACAGCATCGAAGAAATAAGGGCTCCCAAGTACAGTCAAAAAGCCCTAAGTAGGCAGCTACCCCAGGAAGAACAACAGATATTGGAAGATGTCGAATTCATGCAAGAATCTCTTCATGAGGTGATTTTCATAATTGACTAGACATGCAGTTGTTGTTTTTTTTTTTTCGTTTACTTTCTTGATATTTAATGAATCATGACTTTTAGTTATGTTGTTATAGGGTTTGCTTTGATGCACTTGTTATATCGGAGTAGACTTGAAATTGTTGATTTAGGTTTTTATTTGCATTTGATGAATATTTATGTTGTTATAGGGTTGCCCATTATAAAGTGAAAAGAACTGATATAAACAAATGTTTTGAAACTGTAATTGTTACTTTTCAAAATATTCCCTCTAATTCTCAATGCAGCTTTTGCCGTCTCTGAAAGTAGGTTTCGTTACAAGTTTTTGAATAACGATTTAGATATCTTCAGAATATGGCTGGCCGAATTAATAGCTGTTTTCATGTCGGTTTCTCAAGCTAAAGGACAAACTGAAGACAATATGTTCATCAATGAAACTGGGCTTTACCATAATATGTGGGAGGACAAAAAGAAAAGGGATAAAACTGTTACAAGACTTGTTAGTTTTGCTCGCTTCGGATATATATATATGGAATGGTTCTTTTGGGTACAAAATGTATATTCGGGGAATTATATCGTACTGGCTCATATTAATTTCCCTCTTTACCAAATCATTGATTATATGGGCGAAAATGATATACATTTTTTTATAAAACCACCAATTTCCAGATCAGTATTTGAGGATATATTATATGACTTATTGATGTTTGCTGAATTTTATGATTACAGCGTTTTTACTTTTTCTGTATATTTTTTTATAATTTGACTTGAAATTCTCAGAAAAGGGGAATACCCTGAGATGCAGTCATCAACAGAAGATAGATAGATAGATATATGTTTGATGTCATAGAAAATATTTAATGACAGAGCCGAGACTCGGTTTTGTGCATTTTCATAAAAACGCCCTCATCAACTGGCTTAAACGACTGTTACATAACGACTGTGCGTCCAAAATGGCTGAAACTTTGGTGAGCAACTGTCAACAGATGAAAAACTAAATTCACCAGCTGTTATTTACGAGTGTTGCCATCTTCATGTGGAGGTCGGAAACTTTCAGACCCATCGTAGTATAAGTTAAAGTCATAGACGGTCACATATTCAAATTCATCTCTTTGCTTTGCTCTGCTCTGCTCTAAGTTTATTCTATGATCATGAAGAATAAATTGAAAACCTTGCTTCTCTCTGAAGCTTATTATTCGCTGGAAGAATTCTTCAATGATAATTTAAACTGATGTTCGCGTTGAATATTTCATGTGGTATCATTCTGCATTTTGATGTAGTTTAGTCTCTTTTGAACCCTACATATAGATGTATATGTTCGTGTTCTGTATCTAATATAATAATATTACATTAGGTATACTGACTGTGATAACCTTATTATTCACACATCTGTGGCCATTTATATTCTTATATTCTTAACCAATATTAATGATACTGCCTCATGATTTTCTACTACTACTGTAATGTTTACTGTAATTGACATGTTCTACATCTGAAAAGGTTTTTTTATTACAAAGAACTAGTAAAGGATATCTATCTATCTATCTAATTGAAAGCTGAACAAAGGGATAAAAAGCAGCCAGTATGCTTTAGTATCTACCTTAAATGTATGTCAAGATTATGTCCAGTGTAATATTGGTGAATATCATGATTAAAACAAATAGTTTAAGATATGTTCTAATTGAATCATTAACAATTTTATGCACAAATATCATTGTCAGGTATATAAGTCTCTGGGATACCGAAAGCTAATTTAAGATTTCCTCTCAATATTTTTCTAACTGGAATCGAATCACCCGAAAAAAATACACTAAAGGAGATGTAGTACAATGGATTTATGCCAAATACAAGAAACATATTAGGAACTATGTTGAACCATGTGTTTTGTTTTTCCAACATTATTTATTTTCCAGATAAAAAATGACATATTTCAAAGATCAATGGCTTTGCAACAAAATGAAATTTTCCAACGTTCCTTGCAAGAGCATCAAAATTCCTTCCAGCAGTGCCCCCAACAAGATGACCAGGATCCGAAAGGCTATCAACCTCGGTCTCCTTTTCAGAAACAAGAGCAGCTCTTAATGAGCGTTAACCAACCGTCATCGCCTTATGTAGTACAACAGGAAGTTACGCCATTAACTATTTGGACAGAGAGTCCTGTTACGAGTAATTTCGAAATTTTCAGTTCTCCTCAATCATTTTCCAAACCAGTTCCCACAAACTTCGTTGTATATGAACAGTCTCTGCAAGAAATTCAACCGCATATGCAGGCGAAAGGTAAATATTTGTTTCAAACAAAATTTTCATGTTATTTTGAGAATCATTTTCAATAAGTGGTCGAGAATACTTTTTTAATGAGAATACAAATTGGTTGATTTACTGAACAATTAGCTGAATCTCAACATTCATATCACAATACACAGAATCGAGTATTTTTGTACCAAATTGAATTTTTTGTAGTTTTGTGTGATGTTCTTTCTTTGGGATTCCCTCAAGTCATGTGGTTCTGCTATATACTACTCTGTTCAATAAATAAGGTGAATATTCAATTTATATTGTGTTCTCTCCAAAGTAGTCCCCTTCAGATATAATAAACGTATACCAGCGTTTTTTCCAATCCTCAAAGCAGTTCTGATGAGCACTTTTTGGTATGTCCTTGAGCTCTCTCAGAGATTCCTTGAGCTCTCTCAATCGTCGCAAAACACCGTCCTTTCATGAATCTCTTCAATCTTGGAAACAGGAAAAAGTCTCAGGGGGCCAAATCTGGTGAATACGGTGGCTGAGGCATGTTGTTTTTGGCCAAAAAATTATGAACAAGCAATGATTGTTTACCCGCTCGATTTACTTTCTGAACTGCCCTCTTGGGTCGGGAAGCCGGACTTATATACTATAACGGTTCTGTCTAGAAATCTGTAGTCGGTTCGGTACTAAACTAGAGTTTTACCGGCGGTTGCCGACTGCATTCTTTCGCGGTGATGTCATGTGTTTGTTACATGATTCGGCCGGCATACTGGTCAGGGGCGGCTTTAGATTCGTTACAATTTTTTTATAAACAAAAAATAACTTTAAACACCTTATGAGGTTGTTGGAATTGCCATATGGCAGTTAAAAAGAAATATTTCTAGAAATATTGACTCGTTCAAAAACGAATAAAGAAATGCACTGTATATTCTTGTATTTAGGGAGTTGGGTAAGTTAGCAGTTTTGGTTGTATGATGGTGGAGCATCATCTTCTGACGATACTAACTTGGTCTTATCATTACCTGATGATGCTAAGTAGGTTAGCAAAAAGCGTCGAGAGACTAGTGTTTTCGTTCAGGTGTGGGAAAAGTGTTTTCTTTAGATCCATCTTATGCTAGAGGTTCCAATTTCAACTATCAGAATATTATTTGAACCATGAATACAGAAAAAGGTGTAATGGAATTCCATTGTTTGACAAATTAACAGCTTTAAGTTATATTTTTCCACAGGAAGTGCTATGAAAACTGCGTTCAAGGTGTTGAACGCTGACGAATTAGCGGAAACAGGTTCCCGAGGGGGCATGGACATCGCAGATACCGCGCAAGCTAACGACAGCGCTAAACCGATGCCGCAGTTCAGCGATAACAGTGCTTCTTCATTCGAAGACCTCGTATGTCAAGATCGGACAGATTTTGAAATTCCGTGTGATACTTATGCATTCAATTTCAATTTGAATGCCATGCAAGTTAGCACGCCACAGAACAAGAGACCGGTGCTGAATACCATTTCCAATGAAGAGGAATTCGGAAATACAAGAAAGCAACTGTTCACCGAGCCAAAGATAATGGAGAAACACAATGCTCTCAGTACCATTCTTGAGGAAACGAAAAGTTTTCGGTGAGCAAAATATTTCAGTTGAATTACAAATTGAATGTTACCGTTGTAATCATTCGAAACAGTGGAGGTTATTTCCTACGAGTAGAATACATACTTTTTCCATAAATTTAATGACAGTACTGTCAGAATTGTTTGTTTCTTTGTTTGTTCATTTGCAATAGATGAACTCTAAACCTACTCAATCAATTTCAGAAATTCTTTCGCCTGTAACATGGGCTGTAATTTATATTTACAAAAAATTGGAGATCCCTACGAAAACTGCAATAATGTAAAGTTCCACGGGGTCTCTCAAAAGGCGTGCATCGCCTGGCTCCGACCGAAGTGAGTGGGAAGAAAGCAATATTATAGTAACAAAATTGCAAAAAAGTAATTCTTCACAAAACTTAACTACCATCTCAACTTTCAAACATATGTTATAGTATTCAACGGAATAGGAAAATGAGATTGCTTTTGAAGTGTAACAGATATATCCCCATTAGGACTCTCCTGCTAGTATTGGACTGGCTTTCTGTCCAGGACAGGATACAAACAGACCTCGAGTCAAATATCTGACATGTTTGACTATATAGATGTACCAAATTGAGGAACTTTACTGGTAAACTTATCAATGGATATCACTCCAGCTCTCTTTAATGGTAGAACTCACTGTGGAAAATTTCTTGTTCAAGTACACTGTAATATCAATATTTATTATTGAAAATGTCTCATAGTAAAACATCAAAATCGGTTTTCAATTAACGCAAAGCCACTCGCCAAAAAAAAACCTTTAATTTGCCCATCACAAAATATTCCCCTATTAAGGACTTTTTCATTTATAATGGGTTGGAAATATTCAATCGCTTTCCATCCCATCTTAAAGGTGCATGCCCTTAACTGGAACTTTAGGGAAGTTTTGAAAGATTAGAGTTCGGCAGAGCCGTACTTTTACCATCTGACCTGAAAGACCACTCACCTTACAAACTAATCGGCTTCGTTAAGAAGCTGGGTTTAATTGGTCGAGTGTAAATAGGTGTGAGCCACAATAAACCTTTGCGGGTTGCGGTGGAGGGTCGGATAGACCCACTCACTTTGGACCTAACCTAACCTAATATAGTTTATGAAAGAGATAAAATTTCAGTGTGAACGGAGTAATCCATCTTCATCCATAGTACAAGGCAATGAATAGAGTCTACTGCTTTTTTTCAGAACAACCTCATCATTTGAATATTTGATCTCTTCGGAAAATTGAATTCTCTTTTACGATAGCTTCTCTGCTGACATAATTTCCCGTTTTTCTAGTTCTTCCACTTTAAAAACTGTATACTTATCTCAGTTCAAAGTGGAAATATTGTTCAACAATACGGAAGCATGCCTGTACCACATGCATTAGGATCTAAAATGTGCATAAAAAGTTCCTCAAGTTTCTTTTTCAAAGGAAAATCAATTGATAATTTGCATCATCTGAAGGAGGACCCTCAAGAATTAATTTATTTCTTCGAATATTTCGTTGTCCTCCGCAAAAGCTGAAACATTTTTAATTTTTCAGATAGAGAAAAGTATATTGTAGAAAAGCAGTTAGGTAAAGGTACCTTTGGAACAGTTTTTAAAGCTCTTGACTTGGATAGTAACGCTACAGTTGCATTGAAATATCAGAAACCTGCTAATAAATGGGAATTCTACATTTGTAGAGAGCTACAAGCTAGATTAGCAGAGCATCCACTTAGAGATAGATTTATGGATATTCCCTTGGCGTACTTTGGTGAGTTTTGTTAACCTTGATATCATTTATGTGATGCCTTTTCTGTTTCCGTACAACTCAAATGATGTAAAGTAATAGAAAATTGACATATTTTTACTTATATACCGATAAATTTTATTTTTAGGTGATCAGGCATCTATTTTGATTTCTGCATATATGCCTGGTGGATCCTTGCTGGATTTGGCAAACTCACACAAGCTGAAATTTGGAACACCGATGAAAGAATCTCTCGTAATATACTTCTGTATTCAAATGCTCCAGATAATACAGGCCATGCACGAGGTTAAAATAATCCATGCCGATATCAAACCGGACAACTTTCTAGTGTTTGTCTTACCCGACAATACAGTCGGCTTGCAATTAATCGATTTTGGGTGTAGCATTGATATGACATTATTTCCTGAAAAGGCCTCGTTTACTAGAAGAGTGACAACGGAGGACTTTGTTTGCTGCGAAATGATGGATGGTAGACCGTGGAACTACCACACCGATTTGTTTTGTGTTGCAGCCACGGCACACGTTCTGTTTTTTGACGCTTACATTAAATTGAAGAAACAAGATGGATTGTGGTCAATTGTCCAACGTTTCCCTAGGTATTCCAAAGTAGACTTGTGGAATATGTTTTTCAGTAGTTTGCTGAATCAACAAACAGGACCAGCTGATACGGCAACGTTACTGTTTATGCTAGGAGAGAATCTTGAAACTAAGGATTCCAGCACAGCATTATCAACGCAGATGAGGAATGTTGTTAATTTACTTAAAAACCGATAGTCATTTCACTCAAATTAGGCCACTTTTCGGAATTACTTCTATTTATGTATTTTATTTCTAGTTTAGATGTAATCTTTGAAATATTATTTTTACAACAGATGGCTGTTTTTTCTTTTTTGTTAACATTAGGTTTGTTAAAAGTATAGCTTTTCTGAGAGATTATATGCATATAGATAAGTCAATATATGTTGGACGTCAAGCTTTAATAAACTATAATTTATCCCTATCTCGACTTCGAAACCAAACTGGGTGATTATCCAGCTCAAGTTCAAACGACTTCTGTGAAGCCAATGTGTTTTTTCAATTGAAAATCGACGAAAGTAACTGACCAAAACAGTTTTTAAAATTTCTTTTCTGCTGAAGATTAATTCCTCATTACCAACTACTCTGTCTACAGTCACAGCCCTGGTATTCAAAATCAATATATATGTCTAAAACTAATTAATGGAGTTTTTTGTATGATTTTTCACTATGAAGGATTTTACAAAAACTGCGACACATGTTTCGCTATTGTATAGCAAGTGTATATTTCTCTTCACTATTATTCAGTTATCTAAGTATATTTGGTTGGTCGGTAGCAAGGCGGTTCGACGTGGGTGCTTTGTTCACTCAGTCAATCGGTCGATGTGTGAGTCGATGGTTCAAGCCGAAGGTAGAACGCTCGATTTTTACTCGCTATCCTCCAACTCGTGTTAGGAATCGCACGTTAAAAGGTAAGACCTTGTTAGTCCTTAGCTCGCACAAGTTTCGACTTCTGAGGGTTGTCGTTCGTAGGTGTGCGATAGGTGATTAATGGAAAAAACATATTTTAAACATTTTTTTAACATATGAATGTATTGAATAATCTGTCAAAAATGAAAAGGGAAAGTCCCAACCATAATAGATACAGTCAGTTGAATTAGGAAAAAGTTGGTTTTTTAATAGTACCATGGTAATGAAGATTTTAGAATCACCGAACCACATTTCTGGTTAATTTTGAAACATATCTCAAGTATGAACCACATAATTATATCTTGGGCAGAACGCTCGATTTTTACTCGCTATCCTCCAACCCGTGTTAGGAATCACACGTTAAAAGGTAAGACCTCGTTAATCCTTAGCTCACACAAGTTTCGACTTCTAAGGGTTGTCGTTCGTAGGGGTGCGACAGCTGGTTAACGGAAAAACAGATTTTAAACAGACAGATTTAGTTTGGATATGGATAGAAATACCATGGTATAATCACTATTACTTCTGCCTATGTAAAATATTTTGATGAAAGCACTCGATCTATGGCACTCTTGATTCGTTCATAGAATAAAGAGATCCAACGTACTTCTGCATTCTATTCATAGAGGCACAAAGATCACACCAATGTTCACAATGGGAAAGGATTCTTGTTCCAACTATAAACATAGTAAAAATTGTATTATGTTACAGTGCTATAAACATGTATACATAGTTGAGTTAATCTCATTTCAAGCGTCGAGAGATTTTGACAAAAATTATCAAATCGGTTTGAACACCAGGGTTTCTATGCATCTTTGAACAAATCACGGGCCTAGAAATATGATTCATAGTTGAATAATGGCATTAATCCAACTTCAGCTTCTCAAATCTAAGAAGAGACTTGAGAAATGTTTCTCTCTCTATAATTCTCACTGTTTTCTAATCAACGCAAATCTAGTGGGCTGGACATAACGGAATTCAGAAAGCTCTTCCTACATTTGATAAGCTGTATACGTCAATATCTATCTGCTTGAGAAGTATGTATGACTCGTGTCATATATACCAGTTGTAAACAATGTTTTGAATTGTGTTCACTCATGTTGAAAGCTATAATTTTTGTAATATTATAAAATGATATTGTTGTACCTCGAATCGTGAAAATCGTTTTAACTATTGTATTATGATGAATTATTTCGTGATATTTGTGATAATTCGAGGAGAAGAGAAAAAAGGATCCAGTTTCCCTTATTTTACACACATTGATTTATGTGCCGCCACTGTGAGTGGATCATTTATAACGTTTTTTATTGCTGAAACCAGTGCACATCTCATGTAGTTCTATCTTTGTTTCTTCAAATTCTTTGTTGGCAACACTGGTAAATCTAAATCATATAACCTACAACTTAACCTAATATATTTCAAAATTATATTTTGAATATCGTTATTTATAAAAAATAAGACTGGTTTTGCTTAGTTTTATATCATGTTTAAATATGTGATGACTAGTTTGAAACCTCTTCACACATCAAGGGTTATCTGTCGCAGTAATGTTGGTGAAATTCGAACTTATGGCAAGTTAAAAAAATTTATCACTGCATTTCTGATTTTTCTCAATTGATGAATTATAGCCACACTTCCAAAGAGATTCTATAAGGAAACAAATATTTTAAGAAGCGAAGGGAAATTTGAAGTAACTCTAGATCAGAGAAAGTTGAAAACTCCAATGGGAAATGTTTTTGCTGTGGAAAGTGAACCACTAGCATTAGCAGTTGCAACAGAATGGAATTCACAGAAAGATAAAATAATCCAAACTAAAATGCATCTGGTGAGCCAATCCATGTATAAAGTTAGATTTAAAATGCTATTTTTTTATACTACTTTAAACAGTAGCCTGATTACCTAAAAGGCAGATCTCAGCCATGACCAAGCGAGCAAATTTTGGAAAAATATTGTAATATTTTTCAATAACCTAACGGAATAACAAAAACGCAACACCTCATTCAACCCAAATCTTGTCCAAGATATCGTCAATCTTTGCTTGCAAGTCAAAAATCAAATAATACCACAGAGAAAATTTGTATCAAACTCCTGTCTACTATTGCTCTACATTCATATTTTCATTATTACAAAAGAGAAGTTTTGTATTTATCAGTTATATTACGAGTAAAAAATTGTTTATATTTCTGTTGGACTTTTTACACTATCTAGACTCACCTTTATAGGGGCGTACTTTCAATTATTGGCCTAGGATGTAGATTGAAAATAATTCGGACCTGTCTATAACATGATTTTTATTTTCCAGACAACCTTGTGCAATACAGTAATTGATAATCCCAATCACTTAAATAAGCATGATATAGTCAATTACATTGTGAATTATCTAGATACTGACACAGTTTTATTCCAAGCCAATGTAAGTATTCCACATTCATATTCATTGTGAACTCTATATGATACTTTCTATTAAAAGCTACCCCTTTCAAGGAAGACGAAGAACTTCTGAAGTTTCAAGTAATGCAGTGGGATCCAATAATAGAATGGTTCAACAACAGATTTGAAGCTAATTTAAAAAAATCCATTCAAATGGACATACCTCCAGCAAGTGATCAAGATAAAAATCTTTTGACTAAACATCTGATGTCATATAATTTTGCCGCTGTAAATGGTAATAATAATAATTCACTCCCAATAATCCTATTTTCAACCAGTCAATTTTTTCAAATGTAAACAGAAATCTGCTCCAAGGTACCAATAAGTAGCTGAAATAGGGAAGACGCATGTATTTTTATTCTTTCAAATACTTGATATGGGCTTCAGAAATCTCAAATAGTGAAAGAAATTTCTTTGCGAAACATGCTTGTTGATCCATCTATGATAATTTTGAAAAATAATTATAATTTTCAGGATTCATGTATTGTGTGGACACATTAAAGTCAGTTGTGTTGAGTTTGGCTTGCACTGAACGGTTCATAACACCAGAAAGAGCAGTTTTATTATCTCGGTTGGAAGAAGAATATCAAACTGGTCATTGGGGAAGAGTAGAATGGGCTCATGACCTCAGTCAGCAGTCTCTTCAAGCGAGGTTATCCGCAGCAGTATTGTTTGTTCATTTCAATTCTCAGTCAAATAAAATTCAGTCAAAAACGAAAAATTAAGAAATAAGGCATTTCATTTATTCAATTACATATATATTCCAAAATCATGTGAGAATAAAATTATTATGGCTACATAGCAACTTTCTGCTCACTTAAGAAAACAGTTGTGAATGGCATCTGATAAACTGAAAGTTTGGCACTGCAATAGTTGGGACTAGATGGCGCATCTTTATAATAGGAGTTGTCATGCCCACTTTTTACTGAGGATTATTAAGGACATCAGAGTTCAAAATTTGAATTTATGGCCTCGTCGAGTACCACTAATAAGATCTGTGCAGATTGAAACAGTGCAGGTTCTGCTATCATGAAGATGGACATTTGTAGTGAAAGCTGCAGAGAGGAAGGGCACTTTTCAATAGACGGTCGATGTTGAAGCTTGGCTTTTAGCTGTCCTACCCACTCCTTACTCAGGATTGTTTCTACTGAGAACAGCTCAGATTCAAACGTTTCCTTTACAACCTTCATGACTTTTGAGCTCGTGTTGACCAGTTGCAGTGATAGCTGCAGAGATATGGAGAGTGATTTTTCATTTGGAGATTGGTACTGAAACACCACTAGAACTCTCATTTCCATTCAAGATCCTTTGTTAAATTTTGGAAAAAGGTATGACAACAAACGCATTTTATTGCTAAATATTAGTTTTTATATAGTTCCACACATTTTTTTCATAACTTAGATTAGTTGAAAATTGACATCAATAAATCCACTTAAGTTTCCTCATAATCTCCAAATCGGCAACACAAAAATAATAACCTTATGACAAAAACAGTTGATTTTGAAAAATATTACTAAACTAAAAAGTTCAAGCAAGCTATGTTGAAAGATGAGAAATAACTTTTTTTTTCAAATTACTCTTTAAAGATAAAACTGGAACCTCTGGCATAAAATGAGTCCAAATTAAGTACTTTTCCCAATCACCTGAAATGAAATACCCTTCTCGATGTATGTTTCACTGACATTGCATCAAAAAAAGTATTGCATTTCTGGTGATTAAGAAAAGGGCTTGTTTTGGAGAAATGTAGACACAAATATAGAAACTATTCGTAAAACATGAAAATTGATTATATTTACAATATTTTCGTAATATAGTGTGGTTGTAACATTCACATCACAATCGAGTTCCAACCACCATCTGATCTACGTTCGTTCATAGTATTGACAAAATTGGTAACCAGTGATACAAAAAAAAAGTGTAAAATCAAAATAACTACTATCCGATCTACTTTTAGGCTTTTATTGCTCTTCAACTTCCATGTATTGTCCACCGCCCCAAAGACACTTGTTTGAAAATATTTCTTAGTCAAACATCAATTTTTATTTTTGTTAGCGAGGTACGATTCTATAATTTGCATATACTGTTTTTGGCTTTTAGTTAAGACATATAAAGCATCGGTTTGTATTCCTAGATCTTCCATCTCTTTGAGTCTTTTTTCGATAGTTTCCACACGGTGCAATAAAATTTTAGGTGTTCTGCATATATGAACAGGTTTGAATCCATTATTCAATAAGAAATCTATTATTTCATTCATCTTCTTCAAACTTTTATTCTGCAAGGCTGGCTGTTTTAAAATAACGGCTTTTGCTACTGGAACTGAACACTCTAGCCTTTCTGATAAATATTCCACCAACGAGTTTTCTCCCAATATAGTTTTTTTTTCTGATTTTCTCTGGATATATCTGGAGGGAAGACATATATATAACTAAACAATGTTTATTTTGCATAATATCACTCACGTATCGAAAATGTCGCGTTGAGCTCTCACCATCCACGTTTTCATAGTTTCTACATTATAACTTTTGGCCAAATTAAGCCTTTCTTTTATTGCAGAAGGGCTGTACTTGAGTACCCAAAGATCTTTAATAACATCTTCAACTGTTATACCAAATTCTGAAAGAACAGTTATCAAATTAATGAGGAAAGTTATCATGCTATGTTAGTAAAACAAACCTGATAACAGTGCCAGATTTGTAGTCAAGTGGTTTATATCAATTGAAAGGATAAAAGGTTTTTCAGCCATCAACTCGCATACTTCACTTTTTTCAACCTGAAAATAGTTGATATTTCATTTTTATTGAAAAATATCTATCAAAATTGTTGTTGAGCTACATGCTGTAAACTATATTTTTCATCATTTCACGGTATGAATTATATAGCTGAATAAGTTTATTACGGTTTTGGAGACAATTTTACAATAGACCATATGTAATAAGTTCATAAGAAAGCAAAACAAAATTTAAAATTCTTTACCTGAAATAAGCGAGAAATGATTTTAATTCTTCCTTCAACAACTTCCTTAAAAACAAAGTTACACAGTACATTATAATTCAGCAAAAGTAATGGAGCAGTTATATTTATGCTGAGTGGTAGGGACTTGAGTGTCATTACTTTGAGGGAAATGTTTTCTTCAGCTAATATCCCTGGATATTTCAACAATGTATTTTTTGAAATACCCAGACCTATGCAGGAAGAGTAATTTTCATTTATGCAGTTGGTAGAAGTTTTTGCAAACTTTTTATATTTTCCAAATATTTCATTAGCTTCTGGGGTCTGGAGGTTGAAGAGATCTTTTAATTTTTGAATTTTTGTTTTATCAGTTTCAGACTGTCCCTCATTTTCAACACTGTTAGCTTTCTGATGAGAAACTTTTTGGTATGAGGAATTTTGTAATTTCACTATAGAATACTTCCCAGGAATTTGTCTCCTAGAAATCTTGAGAAGTCCTAAAGACTCCACCATACTGAAGACGTTTCTTAAAATCATTTTTACTTGAAGAACTATACAAGGGAAACTACATCACAATGTGAACAAGTCAATAATATATCAACCAAAGATAAAAATGTTATTATAAATATACATTCAACATAATAATAATGAAAATAAAATCTCAACACAGAACACATGGAAATTGACAGTTTTGGAAGGTGTTCATGACTTCAGGCGAACACCCCTATTAAGCTGATGAGCTTATTGACAACTGATAAATTAGTGAATTCTACAAAGACTTTCTACAATGGAGAAGGTTCATTGGCGTTTGGTATCATCAGCTGTTGACATAAAACTGGCAGCTATTCAAGTTTTTTATTTCTGAGTACAGTTAGTAGCTCAATAATAATTACGAAAAGTAAGATATATCGAATTTTTTCAGAAACACAACTGCTTTAAAAATTGATGTGACACCGACAGCTGAATTTACCTCATGCAAATCGAGAACGCCTATATTTTTTGATCTATGAGTGTCTCGTAACACTTGGAACCTATGTTTGGGATGGGGAAAAATGATATAAGCTCACAATTTGTGAAGTAATTTGAAAATCCTGCTTCAAATTCAGAATTGAGACATTTTCGTTATTATAACACAATCTAACTGGCCCTCATTTATATTATTCCGTGTTTGAAGTCGAATTTTCTGTGTTGAATGTTGGAAAAACGAATCCGAGTTGAAAACCACAGGACCCCTTCTCTTAAGCCTTATGCTGGGACCAGAGCCCCAGCATAAGGCTTAAGGCTGAAAAAACTTTGTCATCAACATCTCAGAAATCACATTGTCATATAAACATTGACACGGAGAGTTCCTTTCGATATTTGGTGAAAATCCATAATGTATTCAACTGTTGACACTTCATTGTGATATCACCACTAAACAGTTTATCAAACCGCAACACGTATTATACAATAGCTTTCTCAGACGTAATTCCAGAAAGATATAACTTTTCAGGAATCCATCGAAATTATTCACCTCACGCCATATATTTCACATAATTTACCCTAACAACTACTTGGCTTTTGACTAACGGTCTAGTACTTTTTTCAAATAACGCATCATTTCTGGCAACAATACTTTCAAAATAGTTATTTTGTGAGGAATTTTGATGAAATAAACGTAACGTTTTTGTAAATTTTGATACAAAATATTATTTTAAATTTCTTTTTTATTTCCTTGAGTTTTGCCGCGCCACCTTGCTTATTGAAGTGTTGAAGGAACATTTTTTTTTAAATTCAGGAATTTTGATACAAGGTTATGGTTGATAGAATGGAAATGTTATGATAATAAGTTTTTTGAAAATAATTAAGAGAATGACGAAAAGCCAGCTGTCTTTCAGACTCCGACAAAATGCTCCTAAGTCAACGCGTAAAGAATCCCGAGAAAAGGGGCACAAGAAAACAGTTAAAGCTCAAGTCAGGTATTTATGTAAAATTTTAAGGTTATATTTTGTATGAATTTTTTTAAATTTTAGCAAAACAGATACAAATAACACTGGACTAATTTTCCCATCTGGTGATACAGCTTTCAAGTTTCTCTTGGTGGCTAGATTTTTTGCTGCAATATGGTCACACATATCTGACTGCGACGAGACTTTCAATTACTGGGAACCCATGCACTATTTAAGTAAATACTAAAATCAGAAAGTTGAATTTTTATTGCATTTATAATGTCAGTTCAAAGAACTTGATCAAACCGTCAATCAAATTTTTGTTCAAGTTGCCGTTTTGTTCTGCTAATCATGGATAACTAATGTAAAATCGTATATTTCAGGAAGTCACTTCTGGTAATGAAAAACTCATGAAATGACACCTTTTTACCAATGACATGCGGTAAACCTTCATTCACTTATTAGGAATTTAGTGTGTTTGTTTTCTATGTAGTGGTTATCCAAATCTAAATCATCTGGTATTTAGTAATTAGTTTTGTTTTGTTTAGGTTGAAACACAAGGGGTTCGCGCTGCAACAGGCTCGAATTATTAATTAAAATGAATATTTATTCAAATAATTCAAGCCCCTGAGGTACTTCATGTTTTATGTAACTGAGATCAGACTGCCCACTTCATGTTTTCACCACCTGTTGACGTCCTGTCAAATATGAACCAAACCAGGTCAAATTCATCCCAATAACTACCTGTTATTGATCCTGTGCTAAACTAACTGTTTTCAATACCTCTAATTCGTTATGTATTTCCTCTATGTTAGTGATTATCTCTAATATTTATCTTTTTTTTTTTAGAATTATTACGTATAAGACCAAACAAAGGGCTGTTAGAAATAGGACCTTCGTCGCTATTCATAGAACTCAAATGTCCAGTTTATTGCATGTGTTGATACTACTGAAAGGGAATTATTTTAGTATCATTTATATGAATGTTATGGCCACTCCGCAAAATTGTGAATCAAATGATCATTGGGTTGAGAATAGTGTGCATTTATCTGGTAATATTTCTGTCAATTTGAGGCAAGCTGTTTTGCAAACATGAAATTAATTGTGGGAGGCACTTTCTAACTAATAAGTAGCATTCCTTATTTCCACAATAGCCATATGAATTCTACATTGTCATATTCATTTCTAGTTTAATTTTGTAACGCTTCCAACCGAAATAACGAAAAAGCTATTTGTGAAAGTCCGCAGTATTTGTATTGAAAAGAAAATGTTATTTGGAGTTTTCATTACCAAAAGTGACTTTCTGGAGTAGTTTTGACTCTAGATTGGTGATTAGCAGACAAAAAAACATAGTGGTGATTAGCAGACAAAAAAACATAGGTCTAATCAAAATCTTTTGAAAAAACTAGCATGAGACATTAAAACGAATACTGACAATATTAGTACGCAATAGCTCTATCATTTAAAATATGCTTTTGTTATGTTTAATCATTGCACTACACTATCTTTTTTCTGTTTTAGTATTTGGGAAAGGATTGCAAACATGGGAATACAGCCCCGAGTTTGGATTGAGATCATATTTTTATTTGATGCTCCATGCTGCACCTGCATGGTTTTACCAAAAGCTGTTACAGCCTAATCCACTACTGATGTTTTATTTCATCAGGTGCCTTCTTGGTTTGATTTGCGCCTCTGCTGAGGTTTATTTCTACAAGTAAGAATTTCATATAGTAAATAAATAAAGAATGAAAACAATGAAATTTGGAATTCTGAAAAACCATTAGTCATCATTTGACATTGAAGGAAGATGAATATATTTTCAATCCTCTCTTCGAGCTTATCAAAACTGTGAGGATAAATGTAGTAAATTGTATTGAAAAATTAACACATTTTTTTGAGATTCATGAATTTTTTTTCATCTTTATTTCTGAAGAATAATCGCAAAATGATACAAAAACAGAAATTGTAGTAATACATACTATTTTCATCTGTCTGTTAGCAAACTACATGTACAGAATAAATATAAAAAAATATAAGATATGTTTTCAGCCTTTTAATGTTAATAATCTTCAAACTACTATATTTTTCAGAGCTGTTTGCCGAGAATTTGGAGTACATATCGGAAGGATTTGTTTAGCTTTTCAGTTGTTTTCGGCAGGAATGTTCATTTCAAGTACAGCTTATTTGCCTTCTAGTTTTGCTATGTATGCAGCTGCAGCTGCATGTGCGGCATGGTGGCAACAGCAATTTGAACTATCAATATTTTTCACCGCGCTTGGTTCACTTTTGGGTAAGTTGTGATTTAAGTAAGAGTTATGCTTATTGTAAAAGCCTTGCCTTCGCTACCTTGATCATTACTAATATTTCAAAGTCATTTGATATTGTGGACACTGAAGTAACCCAATTTGGAAATATTAGCACTGAGATGAAAACTTGATTAAAAATCAATGGTTTTTACAAGTGGTGAAAATGATGCCTAATATTGTATGTCATTTGAAGGTCATTAGATGCAACTTTTGAATCTAGTGAATTCATAGTTTTGATGTTAAACTGTTTCCTTTCCTGTGTAGAAATTGATTTGAAGTTGCTCTGAGGTCTAGTAGCAACTGTATTCACTATGCTGTTTTTTTTTACACTAACTGTAGAAGGACCCTTATGACTCGGAAATAGTGGTTTTCAACTATCTAATACAGGATGATTCCTTTGAATCACTCTTATTTTACCTCCAGAGTATTTTATTCCTAGAAGTGTTATTGTGTATTTTTTCTGTTTAACTCTTCCAGCTGAAAATAATTGTTGAGGACGGAAAAAAAATCTTGAAAGTAACTTAACGCAGTTTAAGCTGCCCCAGTAATAACTTCTCAGGCGATGATGTGTACAGAGTACAATCATTGTATGCCACTGTCAACATTTGGAATATTTTTACTCTCTTGGTTTTATTTTTCAAACAAAATTCATGCAGATGCTTTGATACATTTTACGATGGCATAAAATCGCCAAAGAAGCAAACACTTCTACTTTTTATGCCTCTCACCTACAAACTAAACATGCTAAACAGCTGAAATTGTGAACATGTCGGGACAAGTGTACCAACACAAAAAACTAAAAAAATCGCTAATCGATTGTACGTAGCCGCCAAAATGTCTGCAAAATATCAATTTTAGTAAAATCTGCCAATGTACAATGGGCTTGTTTCATGATTTTTGGTTTACAGTTCATGTGGTAGTAATTTCAAATTGAATAATATGTTCTTTGTTTCAACTCTCTAAATAGCGTTGTTTTCCCGTAATTAATTATTAAAAATCGGATTTTCTAGGCCCGTGACGTCACGGGCCTAGTCACGGTTCTTGTTCGATTGACCATTAGAAACAATACAAATGATGAACGTTGCCAAATTGTAAAATTCACGGAGCATATAAACAGTTTCTGATTCATTCGTGAATCAAAGTAAAATCACACTAACTTCCGACAACTGAATCTAAGAAGAAAGTGTAAAGAATGCATTGGAAGGGAGAATTAATTATACATGTGATCCAAATAACACAAAACGCAATAAAAACGTTATTTTTGAAATATCTCCGGCAGTAGACATGTTCATGTCAATATCACAGAAATTTTAATAATGGAAGTGTATATGAACCCGTTAACGTTTAAATTCATGAAAAAATTCTCCATATGAAATAAAATATACTCGAAAACCATGGTTCTAAATAGTATTTACCAAGCTATATTTTTAAATGGTTCTCGAAAGCTCATGAACCCTAATAAAATTTATCAGTTATACATTCATGTCGCCCACCAAAAATAAGAAATTCAACGTTATATATTAGCGATATTGCCATATTCGTATATTTGTTAAAATAATTGTCACTTGGCAACACCGCTGTAGACACGATCCATTTTATTGGTCAACAGACACGCGGCCAATTTAAACTCTTGCTTCTCGAATTTTTCTTTTTTCTGCAAATATAAAAAGGTATTGGGACCGATTAGGCTCGATAAGTATAATATACCTCTAACTCGATCAGTCTAAGCAAACCAGTATCATTTTCGATAGCATGTCAAATCTAGGAAGAAACTTCAGAATGAATTCTCTCTCTGTCTCTCTCGCTCTCATAGTCTTCTAACAAACACACACCTAGTGGTCAGGACCATAACGGAATTCAGAAAGCTCTTCCTATCCTATTTGACAAGCTGTATATCCTCTTAATTACTGTTGTAATTACTAGAATCTAATCAACTAAAATTTATTTTCATATCTTAATTTTTAGGTTGGCCTTTCGCAGCTCTACTGGGAATACCAATTGCTTTTGATATACTAGTTAGAAAAAAATTGATAATTGATTTTGCTGCTTGGTCTGCATTATGTGCTCTTGTCATTCTAATACCGATGGTAATAATTGATTCCATGATATTTGGACGTTTTATCATTGCCCCTCTTAATATTGTGAAGTACAATGTTTTCGGAGGTGCTGGTCCCAGTTTATATGGAACAGAACCATTCTCATTTTACTTGTTGAATGGATTTGTGAACTTCAATTTCATTTGGGTGAGTAGCTGAAAGACTAGTTCATTTTTTAAATGGTTGGTGTAACGATATGACCAGTATTTTTCAACACCCCCTTGAATATTTCATTGCTCAAGAACTGATGTCTTCTTCATCTTTCAGGTCTTTGCCCTTTTGAGTCCCATAGCAATAACGATGAATCATTTCTTTGTACCTGCCAAAAATAAGTGCACCGTTTATCTGCCTTACTGGCTATCGCTGAGTCCTATGTACCTGTGGTTGTTAGTTTTTATGTTTCAAGAGCATAAAGAAGAAAGATTTCTATTTCCCATTTATCCACTGATTTGTCTCAGTGGGGCTATAACTGTAGATGTAATACAGAAGCTTTGCTTTAGAATTTGGAATATGGTGAAAAAAATTCCGGTAGGCACCCATTACTTGGATAAGACAATGTTTATAGTGGTACTGACTATTGCGATAACGTCTGTGCTGGGTAAGTCATTTCCATTCCGTCTTTGAAACTAGCAATTTGGGAATAAATACGAAATTAAGTGGATCAACTTCTTAATTTGTTAAATAGTTATATATTGGCCAAACAGGGAAACCATTTTCCCAAAGAATTAAAAAACATAGAAGTAGTTTCTTGGATGGAAAAATCAATTCCATATTTGTAAACCATATTTATCGGTATTTCTAGGGGTTTCGAGAGTGTTCTCCCTTCATCAGAATTATCATGCACCTCTAGACTTGATGATGGAACTGAACAGATACCCATCGGAAACGAAAATACTAGAGAGGGCTCAAGTTAACGTCTGTTTTGGAAAAGACTGGCACAGATATCCAGGCTCTTTTTTTTTACCAAACACTAATTGGAATATAAGATTCATTAAATCTGAATTCGATGGTATGTTACCAGCCCCCTATTCGGAGGGACCCAATGCCACAACGATCATTCACGAATATTTCAACGATAAAAATGAGGAAGTTCCTAGCCTCTATTTTGATCTCAGTAAATGTCACTTTCTGTTAGACCTGGATTTGGGAAGAGAAACAAAATTAGAACCAATATATGCAAAACAGAAAGATAGGTGGAAGACTATCAAAAGTTTTGAGTTTTTGAATTCGGAAGCATCAAATCGGTATTTTAGATCGTTTTTCATACCATATTTTACTAATAAGTACGTTGTGTATGGGAATTTTAGTTTGTTGAAGTCAACCAAAGTTAAAATTAAGTAGGTGAGTTGTGTCCGAGCTTACAATGGTTGAGATATGACCAATTTTCTAAAATTTTTATAGCTACCGTCTCTATTACATTCCCTGTAACAGTGAGAATTGATGCATTGACTGATATTTCAGGTATCAACGATTTATTTCAAATGTAAATACCTTTCCAGGGAGTTTCTAGTCATAATTATTTTTTGTTGACTTATTTAATATCCGACTATGATATAAAACCGATTGATGATGTGAATTGACATACTACTCAAGATGTTTTCAAGGTTTGTCTCACATGAAATATTGGTATTCTTGTGCTTTGTTCCTGTCGACAAATAATATATCTGCTCATAGAAATCATTATTTTCTAACCTTACCTAGCTTTCCAAATGGCTCTTTATCTTTCAAAATTATTTACCATTGCATTTGGATTAGAGAAACAATAACAAAAAATGGAAGTACTCAAGAATCTGCCAAGGTGAAGAAATCTGATTTTAGCAATATCTTGTCATCCTTAGACCAAACTTCCCGGCAAATAGAATATTTCAGTGAGTTGAAAGTCGAATCAGAAGAACACGAAAAGCCAATCTAAAAATAAAACACATGACATTGAAATGGACAAAACTTTTGAAAAAACTCAATAATTACTAAGCAAATTTTGAAGCTTCAGACATGTATGCAAGTCCAAAAAATACCAATATTTTATTTGGCATAGTTCTGTCGATAACTTAAACTTTTTCTAGCGTCCAACCTTGGATATTATCAGGTTTATAGCAGATTGATCTGATCCATTCTATACACTTACCTGAGTAACTTTTCTCGATTCTTTACATTAGTTTACTAAAACACTGATCTGTTATTTGGTGAAAATTAATAACACTTAACACTATCCACGGTCGGTTCGACGAGGGTGCTTTTTTCACTCTCTCGAATTGATCGCCGTGTTGGTCGGTGGTTCAAGCCCCAGACTGAATGATCGACTTTCACTTGCTATCGTCCAACCCGTGTTAGTAATCACACGTTAAAGGGTAAGACCTCGTTAATCCTTAGCTCGCACAAGTTTCGACTTCTGAGGGTTGTCGTTCCTAGGGGTGCGACAGCTGGTTAATGGAAAAACAGATTTTAAACAGACAGAAAAACAGATCCATTCCGAAACAATGTATTATCATGGATTCACATTAGTGATGATTAACATACTATAGTGAGCTCACTGCTTTTAATGAACAATATCTTGTTTTGAATATGACCGAGCCCGTCACCAAAGTTTTTTGATGGAAAGGAACAAGAATATTAAGAGTCTAGACAAAGTCAATTCGAACATACTTTCACGGCCGGAGCTATTTTCGTTTTTTTTTGCTGTGGTCTGTAGGTTTTCATGGCTGACATTTCGTCTACTATTGCGGTATTTGAATCTGGTTTTATATTATCAGCGGGCGTAGCTTGGTTTCTCTTAATTGGATTGCCCGACTTTGTGTACCATTAAGGACAGGTAGCCAGATTTCATTAATGTTAATTGCTTCTTCTTTTCTACTGAAATTATCCACCAAGTAATTGGCCTTCAGACAACGTTCATTTCTTTTTAGTTGATTACCATATATAGTGACGTCCAAAAATTTGTCCCGAGATAAGATACATTGTAGCATCGACAGTGATGTCGTGATTGTTTGCTACAATAACATTGCATTGAAACACTTGAATATTGTGTATGATCCTAATTTCGAAAGATATGGTTGAGCTACAAGAAAACATTTTGGGCATGTTCTGGACTATGATGAACTCCAATACAAATAATTTATTGAAAAATCACTTGAAATATAAACAGTTTCAATAGACTTACAAGACGAATTCTTTATAGTTGACATGATGAAACGAATATCCAACAAAAGCAGCATAATAAATTTATACAATCCAAATATCTAAAAAAGTCAGTCAACCATCAGAAATAATACTAAAGTAAGATATTTACTTATTTTGAATTGAAAGGGTTATATTTTTAGGAGTGATTAATTTTTGGGAAAGAAAGTTTTTGGCTTTCTACTACTCCATCATACAAAGAAACTGCCGACGTTCGGTAACTCTTTAGTTTTTTGCCATTCGAATTGACTTCGTATATGCTATCAGATGGAGTAGTAGAAAGCCAAAAACTTTCTTTCCCAAAAACCAATATTTTATTTGGCATAGTTCTGTCGATAACTTAAACTTTTTCTAACATCCAACCTTGGATATTATCAGGTTTATAGCAGATTGATCTGATCCATTTTACATTAGTTTACTAAATCACTGATCTGTTATCTGGTGAAAATTAATAACACAACACTATCCACGGTCGGTAGCCTGTCGGTTCGACGTGGGTGCTTTTTTCGCTCACTCGAATTGATCGCCGTCTTGGTCGGTGGTTCAAGCCCCAGGCTGAACGATCGATTTTCACTTGCTATCGTCCAACCCGTGTTAGTAATCACACGTTAAAGGGTAAGACCTCGTTAATCTTCAGCTCGCACAAGGTTTTCGTAGGGGTGCGACAGCTGGTTAACGGAAAAACAGATTTTAAACTAGACAGAAAATCAGATCCATTCATGGATTCACATTAGCGATGATTAACATACTATAGTGAGGTCACTGCTTTTAATGAACAACATCTTGTTTTGAATATGACCGAGCCCATCACCAAAGTTTTTTGATGGAAAGGAACAAGAATATTAAGAGTCTAGACAAAGTCAATTCGAACATCTAACTTTTGTACCTCCCACATAAAAATAATTATGAAACCTCGTAATTATACCACGCCGCCCATGCCATACAAAGAAACTGCCGACGTTCGGTAACTATTTAGTTTTTTGCCATTCGAATTGACTTCGTATATACTATAGCTTCAAGTGAATCAATAATATACAGTTTTTGATAAAACAGGTTTCGAATAACTATCGACATAGATAACAAATGATATATCATCATATTGAATTAGTAGTCTGATCCAAAAAAGTAACGTAATGAACTTTGAAAAGATATTGAATGTTGAAAAGATATTAGGTAAGAAGGTTGAAATTGTAGAGTTTTCTAATTTTAAACTCAGTTTAGCACATAAAAAATAAATAACAGTTTGACAATCGAGTTAAAAAACTGTTTTTCAATCAAGTGGAAATCTTTTGACAAACAAAAATGAAGGTTTATTTATTTTTAATGGGTCCGATGTTGGTATGATAACTGAAGTCATTGAAATTAGAAAATGAAATTTTTTATATTATATATGAATTGTTAATATACTTTGATTTAGATGAATTTATCATTATACTTTAATTTTATGAAGCAATCGGCCAAAGTTAAACCTGACATTTTCACGATATACTTTTATTGTTAGATAATCATCACTTGAAAGTATTTCTTTGATATTGTATATTTTCGTTTATAATAAATATTGTCAATACAGGAGAATTGTTATTTATATACATTTTCATTTAAAATAATAATGAATTTTTACATAAAGAATGCAATAATTAAATTAGTTGCAACAGTTTGCAACAATGATTGATTTTGAATGTTATAAATATGGGGTGCAGAAACCGGAAAAACTGTACAGAGAGAGCAAAATAACAAAATTGTAGTGGTCAAATGTCCTCTTTGAAGATGATCATTTGGTGAACGAAACACGTGTCGAGGTGTTAAAAATAACGATTTGGTGTTGGGAAAAAACTGCAGCAATATTCATTACTACACCAAAGGTTCCAAACAGTGCATCATAAGTAAGATTATGATGTTTGTATCTTTTGTGGGTTTAGCATAAACAATGGAGGCACTTTGATTTTATATGGATCATAAGATCATGACAATCACTGAATTACTGCTTGAAAAATATATCTATTCCTCTACATTTAATTGGATTGCCTGACTTTGTGTACCATTAAGGACAGGTAGCCAGATTTCATTAATGTTAATTGCTTCTTCTTTTCTACTGAAATTGTCCACCAAGTGATTGGCCTTCAGACAACGTTCATGTCTTTTTAGTTGATTACCATATATAGTGTCATCCAAAAATTTGTCCCGAGATAAGATACATCGTAGCATCGACAGTGATGTGATTGTTTGCTACAATAACATTACATTGAAACACTTGAATATTGTGTATGATCCAAATTTTGAAAGATATTCTGGTTGAGCTACAAGAAAATATTTTGGGCATGTTCTGGAATATGATGAACTCCAATACAAATAATTTATTGAAAAATCACTTGAAATATAAACAGTTTTAATAGACTTACAAGACGAATTCTTTATAGTTGACATGATGAAACAAATATCCAACAAAAGCAGCATAATAAATTTATACAATCCAAATATCTAAAAAAGTCAGTCAACCATCAGAAATAATACTAAAGTAAGATATTTACAAGGGAAAAAGTCCTCAAAATATATAAAGCATCAGAACGATTTGGGTAATTTGTAAAAAATATACAAACCAAATATGGTTAAGGATACAATTTGGCAATATCACTGTCTTCAACGGCTTTTTTGCACGACATTCCAAATATTTACATGACAATATACAAACAATATATACATATGAAAATTTTCATTTAGATACATTATCAACATGACCTGATGGAATTTCTCATGAAACTAGCGCAAATCAGTCACAAATGAAATCTAAAAAACAGTTGAAAAGTGTGTTTCAGGCAAGACAATCTTATTAGATGTCACCAACTCGATAATATAAAAAGAATAGTGATTTCATAATACATATTTGACTTCAGAAAAAGTGAAACAGATCATATTAGATTTTTCGGGTTGACTACCATGTATTTGTAATTAGTGTTAGTTGACTGGTTAATTGAAGAATGTATACTTTCATGACTTGATGTTTATGACATTACTTCAACTGACTATTGAGAAAACATAATAGAGAAAATGAAATCAATGAAAACAGCAAATGGAACTCAATAATGGGCAAATACAAACTTTGATACCTTTGACAACTGGCACTATTGAGAAATACACAAAGTAGTCAGCATAGTGCTTCAAATGAAGTCTGTCTGATTGGCATATATATTATTCATCAGCTGGCAAAGGTTTATCCAGAAGAGGAACCTCTCCCAACAGTTTTTATAATGTAAATTGAAAATTTCTGCTCAAACTCAGAATTTAGACTGGTTCTAACCTTTTAACTCAACCTTATTCACAGTTCACATTATTTCGAGTTTAATGTCTGAATTTCCAATATACAAACCGGAAAAAATCCGTGTTTGAATTCTGGAATATAAAAAAATAGCACATAACACAAAAGCTAAGTTGCAACTGTCAAGAAAAACTCCATTCAGTAGCTATTAACTATTCGAAGGGACCATTGCCACAAGGTGGCGTCAATGTCAACTGAAAACTGAAGGAAAACAAAAAATTCAGTTGAATATTTGTTAATTCATATTTGAATTTCCCATTCTTTTACTATTTCCGGAGTTTCTGGAAAACCGTTCATTCATCAGGATATATTTATTGCAATGGGTCAGTGAACAATATTTTTGAAACTTACTATTCATTATGAAGAGCAGACTTATAACGATTTCCTTTAGTTTGCTGTTAAAATTATAAAATCCAGATGACATACACTAGTAACTTTCGGATTGCAAATAAAACGTACCTGAACCCTAAATAATCAGGTTTTAATTGGTGGGAATTTGAAATATAAAAATTCCTTAATTTTAGTAGAAATTCCAATGAAACTGGAAAATTAATGTCTTGTCCAAAATACATGAAAAATATGTAATTCCGATGTCAAATTTTCGAATTAGTCTCTAAGTGAACTCCATGATGGTAATTCATCTAATGCATGATCAGACGGGAAAATGTCTTTGAAAAAAATTCGAACTTGCTAGGAGAAAAAAAAACCTAATTTTCCAACTGGCCAACAGATCATGTTGAATCAATATTTACTATCAATCCAATAAAAAATAACAGTATTCCTATCAGAGTTATAAAACTTAAAGTATGAACTACGAAATTTCAAGACTGACATAACAGGGAAACATTGGAATAAGATACCATCTTTAAACTTACGTCTATAGTATCATAATTTTTTCAAACTTTCAGTGAATGTTCGTTTTTAAAATAACAGTATAGTGATATTGTCAAAACCCAATTCAATCTTGAATGATAAAATCCCTCGGCAGATTCACTTCCTAGCAATGAGCACTTCATCACGATATCGGGTCTATCATGTCTACATTTTCTTGAGAACAAAAGTCACAGTTGACAACTACTCAGAACTGAAAGCTCATTTTCAAATAGAGTTTTCTGTTGCAAAAACTCGCTGCAGGTAACTGTCCTAGTTCTCGTCCACATCATTACTTATCGGTGAATAGGCTAATCTACTGGGAGGTGTTCGCAATGCAGAGGAAGTTGAAGGAGTAGGCCTGGTAGAACTACCCATACCCCCTGGAGGTAACGTGTAACTGGTAGAAGGAGTAGCATTCGTGTTTGTAGGCTTCAACTTCGAGTTGAGAACTGCCGAATTAGATGAAAGATATTTTCCAGGTACCATTTCAAAACTTGGTACTGTTTCGATGACCGTTATGTGGTTGGCTGGTGAAGATAAATTCTGAGAAGAAAATAAGTTTATGTAATGAGAAATAAGTTGATGAAATATTGTTATGATTTTCTATGAAACTATAACAAAATNTTTTCAAATTTTCAGAATTTTTTATGTTTGCTGATAATCTCAAACTTTATCGAGCAACTACTGGCCAGGAAGATGCTGAATTAGTTAAAAAGATCTCGAAGCCTTTTCCATGTGGTGTAGAAATAATTTGTTAGAGGTAAACATTGACAAGTGTCAAATCATTACGTTCGCCAAAATTAGAAGTCCAATATTCTTTGAATATATATTGAATAATAGAGCTCTTAAAAGAGAAACATTTATTCGCGATCTGGAAGTTAAATTTGATAGCAAAATTAATTTTAATCTTCAAGTATCAGAAATTGTGGCAAAAAGTCTCAAAATGCTGGGTTTTGTGTTGAGAATTTCTACTGACTTTTCAATTAAAACAAAAAATATATCATATTGTGCTTTCATAAGATCCATTCTTGAATGTTGTTCAGTTATATGGAACCCATACTATAATGTAAATATCGATTTGATTGAGAATGTTCAAAACAAATTCTTAAGGAATTGTGCTTTTCACTTTGGTATTTAACGAAATGAACAGTCAACTCTTAACCAAGTTGAATATAAAATCATTGGAAGATAGGAGAATTTCTATGAACTAGAATTTCCTCTTCAAATTAATAAATAGTGAGATAAACTGTCCAGAACTATTTTAACTAATAACTTTTCATATCAAACAAAAAGATACGAGAAATCCAGACATTTTTCATATACATTTTTTCCATACCAATTATGCTTTGAAAAATCCGATGCCTCTTATTTTGAAGCTGAGAAATCAATATCATAATAGCTTAGATGTGTTTAATTTATCACTTCAGGTCTTTAAAAATCAATTGAAAAGGCATGGCATTTTCAAAGCTTTTCTTTACCTTACCATTTTCCTTGTGAGTACCAGATTTATTACATCTTTTTTCTTGTAAGTACCAGACTTGTTTCATCTTTTAGTGATATAGTCACTGGACATAAGAATTTATTAATATTTTGTATTTAACACTTTGCTAAATGTTTTGTAAAATTGTAAATTGTAATGTAGACACTAGACATGAGCATTCAAAAATACTTTGTAGTTCCCCACACTTTGTTAAATATGTTTTTGTAAATTGGCTTTGCCGTTTAATAAATAAATGAATTTTATGAATGGACTGGGTGCTTCAACTTGTTATATTATCCAGAATGGTGCTGAAGAGGCAACAAGGCAAGTGTTTTATACCGAAACATCGATATCCGCCATTGTGGATGTTCGATATAGAATTGAAATACCTATCAAAAGAGTTATCATAAGACTCCCCTTTCTATTTGTAAAAAAAGTTGGTAGTGCTATCTCGTCGACGAGTGATGCAACACTATTGTCTTTTCCAGTAAACTTTGTCCGATCTTGAAATCTTGTTCCTTTCAAAAGTTAAGAGGGGGGGACTATTCACATCCGCAGTGTATATGTTGAAAAGGTGAATTTTTTTAAGCTATCATCGAAACTAACAACCCTGATTTACGCTCACATAAGACTCTAGATCAGGGGTCTCCAAACTACGGCCCGCCAGTGTCATCAATCCGGCCCGCGACAGCCAATGATTTACTGTCATCAATCTGGCCCGCGACAGCCAATGATTATCTAATTGTTGTTACTATTGCTGTGATAAGTTGAAGAAGAAAACACAGAATGATAATTACTCGGTTTTATTTACTTGCAAGGTAAAACTTAACGACAGAAATGATGACAAAGAAAACTTAACT
>NW_019289626.1:222698-279639 GCF_000500325.1 Leptinotarsa decemlineata | reverse complement strand
GGGTAGCTGAAAAAGATAGTACATAGTACCACTACTCGCCACTAGATGTCGTTAAGTGTCACAATACACAATAATAATTGAAATGCAAAAAAAGCGTAAGTTTGCTTAGGTCACGCACTTTGCGACTATCCTAGTCTAGAAATATAGTTAAGGGCAGAAATTGGCCCTTGGAACAAACTGAAAAAATCATTATGGCCCAAAGGCTTCAAAGTTTGGGGGCCCCTGCTCTAGATGTTATAGAGATGTCAATTTGCTTATATGTTTATGTACAAACATAAATTACATATTTGGTTAAATTAGTTCTAATTCTTTTATTTATACTGTGGATCATATTTTCAACTTTCATGTCTGTATTTATTCAAATTGTCATATTCCACACCCTATGAAAGTACTATATTTTTGTATTAATCGACCCCGTCAGCAAAGATATTGTATTAGTGTGTATTATTATATTATAAGTAATAAGGTCATCCTTGTAATTGAACCTATGAGGTCTGTTAGGGTGAATAAAAAAAAATATATGGAACCAAAAACTGTTTACTTCTTTACTTAGCCAATTTCTAAAACTTGAAAACGGAATCAATTGATATGGCATAAATTCGGTATTGTATAATACCTAAACATAAATATAAAAATACACACAAATATCCCGCTGACTACAAACATTAATCAATGACCCCCTCAAATGTTATGACAACATTACTGAAATCAACAAAAATATCAGCATAAAAGTTATCAAGGTGATTACATATTAAACATGAATAACTGTATTCATTACATGGATTGTGAGTCAGATATCTCCATTTTCAAAAATGCCTAAAAATATTATAGGAACAGTAATTTATTTTTTGACAATTTATTTTATTAACGGCAATGCCTATTATTCAACAGGTTCATACATATGTATTTAACAGTACCTAATCTAAGCTGGGTTTAAGGAAAAAATATATAATTTAGAAGCATTCTTTGTATATTGAATGTTTATTTAATTTTTCGAAGCTGAAGAAAATTGAAAGTATAGTGTTGAATAAAATTTAAGATATCTCTATAAATTACAAAGAATAAAATAGAATGTTGGTCTTTTTATGACCCGTTTCAACGTATTAAATAGTTGTCTTTGAACAATATTTCAGTATCTTCAATAATGTGTATCGAAAAATACAAGTCATATCATTTATGTCTCGACTATAATCTTGAAGGATCAAGACAAGTCTGAAATGTGTTTTATTGTATAAGTGAACAGACCTTTTTCTCAACAAGCAGAGTTTTATTTCCATTCAAATGTTAGTTAAAAGTATGTGTTGTGTCAAAACAAATTTTAGACTGTTACACATGAATATTTTTTTTCTGTCCGAGAGCATGCATTGTCAAAATATTATACATCAAAGAACCACTTGGCCACTGGCTATACAGGATGTCAACTTTACAACTCGTCGAAATAACTTACAGCCTTTAATATACACCTTATATTCAGGAATAAGGCTTCTCCGTTAACTCGTCTCAATAAAATATTTAAAATGAATTGAGAAAAAAAATAAACAAAGAAATTAATGAAACATTTGCAATTTTTGTGTGCATGTACCATGAAACTTTTTTTCTGTGCTCAAAGAATAATATTTCAAGGCACACAGGATCTCTTGAATGGGTTAATAGTCTGAAGAATTTTGTCAATAAAACATAAATAGATAAAAAACACTCACGTCTTTGCACTAGCTTCAACAAACATCAAACCATTTTCTTCGGCAAATTTACTAGCCTCCTCATAAGTTACATCCCTCTGTCCTTCCAAATCACACTTATTTCCTATGAGGAATATAACTGTACTGGGATTGGTTAAGTTCCTGGTGTCTGTCAACCAACTGCTGAGGTGGTTGTATGTAGATCTCCTAGTAATGTCATACACCATCAAAGCACCAGCAGCGCCACGATAATAAGACCTTGTTACAGCCCTAAAGCGTTCCTGTCCAGCAGTGTCCCATATCTGGAGTTTTATTTTCTGTCCAGACACTTCAATGATGCGGGTGCCAAATTCTACCCCTATGGTGTGGGGGCAATCAGCCATAACTGAAATTAACATGTTATGATGCTGCTGTTTTCTTCATCAATGTTAGACAGATGAATATTGGTTTTCATTCGATCACACTATGAATATACATTTGTATAGAAATGATGAGTTGATAAAAATGGAGTAAATGATATAAATCATCAACATTAAGACTTAAAACATTTCACAATATGAATATCAAATAGAGGTATAAAAGTTTTCTCACATATATAAATATATCTGTACGTATGAAATAGAGAAAATATCATTAGTATATTCAGTCAGAATATATACTTTGCATGGAGTCAACTATAAGGTAATCTTTGATTTTAGTTTTGAACATCCTGATATCCAAATAAGTTAAAAAAAGAAATTTCTCTCCAGATGTAATCCATGATGCAAAAGTATTTAATCTGATAAATTAACATTCACCAACACTGCGTGTTCTGAATAACAGAGGTATTACAAGAATGCGTAGTTATTCCTCTAATACCACAAAATTCAAGAATCTCAAGTAATAAATGATGGTTAGTTAATACAGTTAAAAGCTTTGGTCAGGTACCAATATGCTATAGCAGGGTCTTCGTTTTCCAGACTTATACTCAACTGCTAGATGATTTCAATTACTGTGTTGGTGGTAGAATCTATTTTTGATGAATACAAATTACCATTCATGAAGAATATTAGTTTCATTTAGAAATAGCTCTGTTATTTTCCACAAAACCATACAATTTGAATAGGTCTGTGATTATCAGAGGAATTTAGATCTTCTTTTTTGTGAATTTCTTTTATGAAAACTATTAGAAGTTCTGCAAAGAAGTTGTTCATTTTTAATGTTATAAATGTCACAAACTGTAATAGTAAAAAATATCAGTATTATATGCTGGGGAATTGATATTTCTTGCTATATTTCAACAGAAAAGTAATTTGTTAATGTGTGTCTTTTACTTACACTTTTTCTCAGTGAATTGGTGGAGGAGACATGACTTCCCCACTCCCATGTCGCCGATTATGATGTATTTGAAAATGTAGGAATAATTGTAAGGACCAGCTGACATTTTGTCTGAACTGTAAACAAACAAATCAGAAAACACAAAGAATCAAAAGCAATGACATACTATCTCGCAATTGATTATCTAAAACATTAAGGATGTAAAAAATAATTATGTGGTTAATGACTAATAAAGGGTAATAGTTATACACAATATACATTGAAGCTAATTATTTGAAAGAACTTGAGCTAAATGTAGTCTAGAACAGCAGTACATTACCATTTACCTTTCAATCACTCGAATCTAAATGAAACAAATTTTCAACAGTTCAAAGTGAAAATTAACAAGAATTTTATGGTGATCGAAACCTTTCTTTGACACGATGTGATAAACTACAAACAGTGGGTAGCCATTTTCAATCCTTTTGACAAGAATGACAAGTAATGGAGTAATTAATCTAGATTCTCAATTGATTAATGGTTTGTGGGGGCGAATATTCAAATTCTACAGAAGATAAATCCCATTTTAACGACTTTGATTAAAGGATACTTCTGGGATCCAGAGAAAAATGAATTGTAACATCGGTAAATGATCTGTCAAAATGCAACTGGCGCCAAATTTGAAAACAAACTTCAAAAACGGAACAGGGTTGAAAGGTTCATTCCAAAAAATAAATAAAGTATATAATGAGAAAGGATATGTCATAGATACTTGATATTTAGTGAAAATCTTGAATAAGAAAGGAGATTTACCGATTTCATTGATTTGATTCGAAAAACTGTTATTAATGAGACGTGAAATAATCATGTAAGGACATAAGGGCCTCAGAGTGATAAAAAAGTATATTATTATTCTGAGTAGAAGGGCCACATATGTGGCCAGGGCCGAATTTAGGGGAGGGCAGACGGGGTTACTGCCTAAGCGCTTCCCCAACAATAAAAAAAATATCAAAATTTTGACGGGTCAGCTAGATTTCAGCGAAATTATCAACGACATTTCGCCGAAAAGCTCACAAAGTTCCATTCGTAAACGCGGTAATTTATTTTTTAATAAATTGTATTTGAATTCTTTCATGACATAATTTCATTTGCTGACAATACATTTTTGAAAGACGACTGAATTTTTTTTTAATTTGGAAATATTTGGGTTAGGTTAGAAGCAACAAGTTAAAAACTTCTTTCATACATGCAATTCTATTTTAAAATTCCTACTTTTAATAGTTATGAATTTTCAGAACAGGATCCAAATTTTCACTAATCCAGTCAGAAATAGATAATTCTTTCTGCATGTGTGAAACTCGGTGAAGAAACATGTTTCAGTGAAGTTTGATAGAACTGACCGATACTGGATGAAAACCCATTATAACATATTCAAAAAACCTACTTCCCAATAGGTCTGTGAAATTTATTAAATATTTCTCCATGAAATGAAACAACAGGATCGATTATCGACATTTTATTATTTGTTACATTTTCTAAACAAAGCTCAGTATAGTATAAAAATTGAAAATAGGCCTATGGGAATATTCCCTCCTCATAAATATCGAAAAATACTGGACGTGCTTTGAAAAGCTGGGCGGTGCACTTTCTACACAGCATTATTTAGAAATCTCACTTATTTGGAATGGATAAATAAAGTTTTCGCCTTTAGATTTAATTCCAACAAAAACAGGGACTGAATTCAACAAGAATTGAGATCGAAATATCGGTGTGCAATTTACTGATAGAGTAAAAAAAACTAGTGATGGTGAAATATATACACTTTGAGAGCCAGTTTATTGTTATTTATTGCAAAAATATTTTTGTGTCAAATATATGCCTAATTCTGTGTTTGTTAATTACGTAATTACGCAAAAAATCAGCAATGTAAATTAATTCAATACAAAAAATATATTCAGCGCAGGTCTCCATTATTAATTTTCCTTTTAACAATGAAACTGTCCCTCAATTCCGCAGTGCATTAATGAAACAAAATCAATTGGAAAAATTCTACCGACTTTATAAAGAAATTCTCCCTAATCAAATTCCCTATGTGGAATTTTAAAATTGTAGTTTCAACTAAGTATATTTGATTACAACATTCCGTTTGGTTGAATCTAGTTATGTTCAAAATATGACAAGTATAGTTTACTGAAACACAAGCCATGTATGAGGAAAAGTCACAGTGAACTGTACCTGGTAATTTCATTCACATATCAACAAATTCCATACAAAATCATTTTCATATTCATATTTTCACTTAGTAGGTTTTACAATGAAATATGTTTATTGAAACTTCGAACAAATATTTCTAATAGAACTATGCTGAAACCAGTTCTGACAAGTATGTAAATTTCCTAAAAGGTACTTAATGTACTCAATAAAATACAAAAATTTTCATTTTGGAAAAACGGCAGTTGATTACTACAAGAACAATTCAATTTTCTTTTCTGTAATAATCTTGGCACTTGATTATGTGAGATAACATTCAATTTTGCTCAAATTGCACTTGAATGAGTGCAATTTTTGCCCTTTCAATAATCACCTCGTATATACATATTTTTTGAAACCAAAGAGAGCATTAATTACATATTTCGGAATCATAAGTTGCTGGTCTACAATAACCATTTTTGGATTTTGTTAAATAAAATTAAATATATACAGATTAAATGTGCAGAACAAAAAGTTAAATGCTTTGAAAAAAAACTAGAAATCAGGAATAAAAATATCCCAATTTATATAAATAGAAAATTTTCTAGGAATTAAAGCTTATATAGATTTTCAATTGAATCAGAGTTCAAATGAAATTCATGAAATATCATCTAACTTGTTCGATTGATGACCTATTTATTTTGTGGAAAGAGGATAGAGAATATAACTTTTGGCTAATTTCTACAGAGATTTTTATTTGTTATGTTGGGTTTGTGTTTATTACACTATTCCTAAGTAAACTGACCAGACAATTATTTTCTCTATCCTATAGTTAACTATCATCTACAAAAAACTCCTCTCATCAAAATAATTTGTTGATATTGTCACTGTCTCAAGGGTAATATTGCTTGTAAATACAGCAGCAGATTGACCTTAGGATTTTGAGATGGGAGCACATTTTCAAGTGGTGTAACCACCAAGTGGCTCATTGAAACATATTTCTTCTGTAAACAATGGCAGATTTGAATCAAAATCTCGGGAAGGAAACATATGTTTCTCATAAACACAAAGTAGTATTTTGGTGTTCTTAAATTAAACATATAAATTGAAAACTAAGAGATAAATATACTAGGAGATAAATCCCATTTTCGTAAACATGTTCAAATAGTTGCCGCTTCCAAATGAGAACATCCATACTAAAACTTGAGAATACAAGAAACTATATTCAAGTAACACAACTGAGATTTTCACTAAACAGTTTACAAAACCGCAACACGTGTTTCATATTGAAGATGCTATTGTATAGTGAAACATGTGCTGCGATTTTGTAAACTATTTAGCGAAAATCTAATCCAATAAAGTGTAACATGTAAGATGGATTTTCACGAAGTATCACCCAATCAAATAACATGAACTAAAATATATTAAATGCCTTCAATAAATGTATTAGTTTATAGATGAAACATAAGACATCGAATTCTTCTAGTTTTAAATTATTTCAGTAAATTTGTTGAAAAAGTCAGCATAATCCATGTTTAGTATCAGACATTTCATTTTGTAGGGACGATATGGTAAAAACTCAATTTATATATTTAAATTTAGGGTAGCGAAGTTACTCCCTCTTCTTTATAAATCTGCTTTTGTGAATGAAGGTCACAGAGCCAGAAAAAGACACCTGAAACTGTAATATCACTTTCGATAAAGTATTATTTTTTTGTACTTCAGGGGCGTCAAGCTATTCAAAAATGCTGACATCTTACACCTAGATCTTGAAGTTTTTTGCAAATTCTCACCATATCTTCTTCACTTGAAGCTTCAACTGAGCCACCTGGTATATTATTGGTTAACTTCAATACAATTGTTCCGCTCATCTCATTCTTATATCCTTAATAAGATTCTGACTTAAATATTTCTTCAAAAGCAGGTGATTTTCAATTAAAACACAATAAATATCATAATATCCGATATCCAGAAATGAATACAATTTACTTGACTAATATGAAATGCTCGAAGCAATTTTTGAATCTGAAAAATTCCCGTTCTCAATTCTTTAGTGACATTAACAACACAATACTCAATATGAAGAGGACACGAGTTTTTATATTCTCTAAAACCTCTTGAATTGCACAGATATAGACAAAAGTCAAAAACTATTCATCATTTCAATATATCTCTCTCTGTAAATAAGTTTCGTGTAGATCAGAGATACTTCAAGAATAGCTTCCTCTCAGTAAAAAGGAAAGAAACATAAAACATTGAAAAAATATATTAGTAGGCCATATTCATCAATGTAAAATAATCCCCAGAAAAGACCAGACACTAATCTTGACAAAAATACTTTCAGTTGAATTGGGAAAACAGATGTTCACAATATTGAACAAGGTTGCAAAATTTTATCAGAGATCTCTAAAATCAATGTGTATCAAAAGAGCTTTCAGTCGGACAAAATTTCAGAAAAACATTCGTAACATGTTGAACAAATTTTTGGGAAAGAAAGTTTTTGGTTTTCTACTACTCTATCTTGATACAAAAAAAAGGATGAATTCATGAATGAATTGTGTGTATTTTCTATAATGTTATCCAATTTGGTACTGAAGAGCCTTGGGGCAAGTGTCTTAAGGCAAAACATCGATGTATACCAGTGAGGATGACAGTGTTCTATGTAAGTGCAATTTGTTACCATTCATTTAAAGTAGACCTCATGTGAATGATATCTGATTTTTATTCCACAACGAATGTTTGAAATACAAACTGAGTAGAGAAAAGTATCTTCTGTATAATTCAGTATTCATATAGAAGTATTTGTTTCGAAAGAATTTTTTCTATCGTGTAATTCAATGTTTATATGAAAGTAGCTGTTGCAGGAGGACTTTCTTTCAGTTTGTGTCTGAAAGTTACTTCTTTGCATGATCTACACATCCATGTATAGAGTTACTTCCTTCCTTTCTTTGGAAGATTCCCTCATCCTTTTTTTGTATCAAGATTGAGTAGTAGAAAGCCAAAAACTTTCTTTCCCAAAAATTAATCACCCCTAAAAATATAACCCCTTCAATTCAAATGTTGAACAAAATTTCTCATGGCTAGAGCAAGAATGCTAAGGTCAGTTATATTGGTGACATTTTAAAAACTTTGTCGCAATTATAGTACATATGCATGAGTGCGGGTTTTAAGCGTTTTTGAAACAACTCTTGTATAGTATATTCTGAAAAGCATTTGTACTAAGTCTGAGGTTCAAATTTGAGGTGGAATTATAATGCATGGCAATACCTTTTTGCTGAAAACTCGCAAGCAGTTCATCGGAAAATTTTCACTGAGCCATTTACAAAACCCCAACACGTGTTTCGCTAAACAATAGCTTCCTCAGGCATGATGATGATGATTTTAGCAAAATGACATTTTCTCCAAATTTGCTCATTTGTATTGTTTTACTGAAAATTATATTATTTTACTCAAAACTGAACATTAGTCATTTTATATGTAGTATTGATAATAAGTGGCTTGGGGAAAGTTGAAGGCACGGCTAAATATACATGTTCTGATAAATGTTTCAACCAATTCAATCCAGATCTATTTTTCAAAAGAGCAGTGTCAGGTCTTTTCTTTGAAAGACATAAGTTTAAACATACAATCATTAATAGAAATGAATATGATATAAATAAATATTCATATGAATTTATAAAGTATAAAAATACATCTCATTAACTTGAAAAGCTCGGTAAATAATATTGTATACAAAATACATAATAATATTTAAATAAAAAGTAGATCTTTATTGAAATCATTCACTAGGAATACTTTGGTAGATCATGTGAAGCACTGATAGACTGAAGAGTAAGCCTTTGAGGTTGAGGCAATAAGTAAACAAATTGGAGCGATCAATTTGAAAACTGTAAAAATCAGGAGATAGTAAAGCCTGCTGACAAAACTAAAAACATGTTTATCAATGACTCTTATACTAAATTAGGGGCATACGTGGGAACTTTTACATCATTACCAATTCTGGTTAAAAAACCAAATAGAATTTTTTGAAGTTTATACAAAATAATGCCTACACCAAATAGAGTTTTTTTAGTGTATACAAAATCATGCCTACAAATATTGACTGGAAATATTGTGCAGCCTCAAAAATTTGAATGAGCAACATTCAGGACGAATTCTCAATGATATGCATGAGAAATATTGCTTTTTCCCACTAAACACATTAATTACTTTGAATATTTCATTGTTTCTAAAAAATGTCAATAGAAAAAACTGCAGTAGTCCTGATATCGGATAAAATATTGCTGTCAAGTGGGGTAGCTTCTATTTGTGTATTAATGATAGTGATAACATCAGTTGCTTGTCGACTAAGTCTGTGAATCATTTTGAAAACTACTAAGAGTTAAGAATCGCACGTTAAAAGGTAAGCCCTCGTTAGTCCTTAGCTCGCATAAGTTTCAATTTTTGAGAGTTGTTGTTCCTAAGGGGGGGGGACTGCTGGTTACCGGAAGAACAGATTTTAACAGACAGATATCTACTTTGTATCTATTGCCACGTGTTATCATTAGAAAATTATTCAAATAATCAAGTAGAACCTCGAAACAACAAAGTAATTCCTTTAAAAACCTCCATTTAAAAAGACCCACGAAATTGAATAATCTGCAAATTCACTGACAAAATAAAAACACCTCAATCGAAATTCCAAAGAAACTAACCCAAAACCTATCTCTTCAATCAATTGCAGAACTTCACTGGAAACATAAATCCTTAATCACGACAAGATAGCTACACTCCTTCGAGCAGATCCGTTTGTGATATTGTCAAGACTGGACCATTTCTTCAGACTATTCTTTATAGATTGTTGGGTGTATTTGTCGGCCATGACCCTAGACATTGCCTCAAGTTTTTGGGCCCGATCTATACTTAGCGGCTCACTGGGGAATGTAAGATCGTTTGCTTCAGCCAAAGTACGCAAATCAAAATAGTATTTGGCGTAGACACTCGAAGGAACATTAATGTTGAATTGTAGCAGTTCAAGAAACTGCCTTTCTAGTTCGTTCATATCTTCCACTGTTATATCTTTCAATATTTGGCAGTAGTCAACGTTCCAAACTGCTTGGTCATCCCAAACTTTGGAAGCTAGTAGAATAGCACCTAAAAATACAATAGATATCTATTTGTTGATATACCAACATTGTTTTTTCATTATCTAGATTATAATATGATTTATTTCTCGTAAGTAAATATGAAGACGTAAAAAACTATTTTCTGTCCTAGGATTAACATTATTGCAAAATCAGAATGAGAAGGTGAAAAAATAAATGTATTTTAATGAGGTGAACCCCAAGAGTTGAAAGGTTTTGTTATGCATATGAAAATGTGTGAAATGTCATCTTTTTTATGAGGCAATTTTTTAACTTTAGTTTATACATTACACTCATTTGCATTCAAAATAAAATAGTAGTTTTGTAATGTTTATTTTTGATGTTTGGAGAATAATTTCTAAAGTAGATGAACAAAGACATTTTCATTAAGAGACAGTGTTAAATTATTTAGGAGATACCAACAACTTTTTGGAAATTTGTAGCTGCTTGAATATACACTAAAAATTACTATTATTACTACTAGACCATATATATATAATTAGATTCAACTGACAAATATCACCTGTTTGACAAAAAATTATTCTGAAATCAAAACCATTCGGTAAATGTTTTTTCAAAAGTTCACGCTAGTTTTTGAAAAACTTTTCAAGGGTTTTACGTATTTATGTCTGCTGATCCTGTAGCTGAAATCAAAACTTGTCATTGAGTTCTAGCACTCAAAAGTTGAAAAATCGATTATTACAGAAACTTGCTTTCTGTAATAACTTCTGTGACTTATAAATGATACCTTCTTTTCACAATCACTTGCTGCAACCCTTTATTCACTTTCCTCTTTCTTTCCATACAAAATATTAGATTTCATCAAAATTGTACCTTTTCCAGAAAACTGTATCATAATTTGCTAAAAACCAGAGCCCTGTCTCATATTTGTATCCATTTTCAATATATTCAGACATACTTTCTGTAAAATCAGTACTTGCAGTAGCAGCAATCACTTTTATTGGGTCCATTCTCCACTGTCTGCCGTTTCATTCAATGTTGTCTATCTACGATGCATTCCTCTCTGAAGCTGCATTCTCTATATAGCATGCTGATATTGCCAACAAATGAAAACTCTAGCAAATGCAATTATATCATTCAGAACACGATTCCAAAAAGTCGCTATTTTGGTTAAAACAGAAGTTTTTAATTCCACGAAAATATTTTACATATGTGGATAGAGATTACAGCATGCGATCAGAAAAAAAAGGTATCATTATATGAGTTTGGAAACAAGTTCCCGAAATAGTCGATTCAAAATCTACTGTGTCATCAAAATGAATATTTAGCTGAAATATCACCTACCTAAAACTATTCTTTTCCAATTAGATGGTTGAATATCTAATTCAGAGTAAGTTAACAGTCTTTCTAGATACACTAAAGTAATAATGGCACATTCAGCAGTCAACTGCGCAGCGTTGAATAAAGTCCTTACGAATTTGTAAATTTGTTTGTGTTCAGGGTTGTATTTGTCGTAATCATCGCCCACCCCTTCCCGTGTGAGAGGGTGCAATTTCTCATCAAATATTTCAATCTGCCTGTGAGAATCTCTGTTTTTGATATGGTAATAAATAGCTAGAGCAACACATTTGACTGTATTCTTCAAATTGGGTTGAGACACAGTACTATCATCTAGATATATCGTAGAACATGAACTACTTTTTTTTAAAGGCCTCATGTCTGCTATTTGATGTTGGCTCTTTCTTCTTATCATACCGTTTTCTATTGCTGTTTTGGATCTTTCAATGAATATTGTCTTGGCCATGGGGTCCTGAGAAGGATCAGCTTCCCCATCATCGCCTTCCCTTTCACTAATATGCTGTAGATTGTTATGGCTTATTTCTCCTTCATGCAATGTGTCTTCAATAGGAATTATTACTCTCTCTCTGTGGCTGCTCTCAGGACTAGAGAAAGAACAGCAACTGTTTTTATTTCCCATTTTGTCGTTGGAACCTCCAACTTTCAACTGTTTTTCCTACACCAAGATATTTTGTGTGTTTGAAAAAGTGAGGTTTCACTCATATTTTTATCGAAGGCCACCGAATTTTTCCAATATTGGTTCATTAATTATCTAAAAACAATATACATCTTATCAGGATTTATTATCACAATAATGATAATATATCAAAAACAGAATTCCGCACGCACACCCACTTTTAAAATCGGTCAACTCGTTTTTCAAGAAGCCGGTATACTCTTAGCAAAAAACCATTCAGGAAATATGTAATGCTCTTCCACTTTCAAACTGATATTTCATTTACAATTATCCAAAAAGGATCATATCGAGATAAAATAATTTGAATTCATGTGAAAAATTAATAGTTATTTTTCATAGAAATTTGATCATCTGTCAAGTAAAAATGTTTTTAGGATTAGATATTTTGAGCAATACCAACCGAAAGCAAGTAAGACAAAATTGTCACTAATATATTATCACAGAATTCTGTGATATTATTATCGATTATCGCATAGCGTGTACAGAAAATTATAACTTTTGTAATCTCTCAGCGCACCATTTCGCGCTGAGAGGTTCGCAAGCCGATTCATCTTCAAAAGTGATAGTTAACATTGACGAATCATGAGTTGACGTATCAAAAATGAAAATAGGTTTGTAAAGCATGTTATTAACACAGACTATCTGCGCTATTAAGTTGTCGGTTCTGATACTATAGCATCGACATTGACATAACCTTATGTAGGTTATGTCGGTGTACCATCGTTATCAATTCTGATAAGTCAACTGTCAGTTCTGATACATCAACTGTCAGTTCTGATACATCAACTGTCAGTTTTGATACGTCAACTCTCAGAGCGTCAACTACTCAGAGTAGTTACTCTGAGGTCAACTATCATTTCTGGTGTGTTAACTGTCAGTGAACATCAATTACTCAGAAATCGTTCACTGTCATGTCACCTGTGCCCTTGTCTCATTACAAAAGACTGATTCTAGAACAGCCCTATAGGGGTTTTATTCTTGAATCTTCGTGTTTAAAATAATATTGACGTTTAGAATGTGGCGATAACAATAGGGAAGTGGCTGGGATAAGATGATACCAAATCAGATTCCGATTCTATTTCAAAAAATTCTTAATCCTTAGGATATTGATGACGGGACTATCTTATGATAACTTAATAAGATTATAGAACATTTCAATCATTTCATTTAATTTGAACTCTGAAGTGAACAGGATACATGATTGCATGGTTTCAGGTGACTGGTACGTGAACTACCGTGTATCTCAGTCAAACCAGCCGGTTAATAAAACATTTATCTTCAAATTTGGGTAACATTTCTTATATGACTGAAAAACTAATCGTGGCATTTATTTTTGTCTCTTGGCATTAAAAACATTTCTGATACTGTCACAATCTAAGCGACATGTGACCCACTATATTCATTGTAATATTGCATGTATCGTCTTTTAGCATCCTAACATCATTTTATGCCTACCCATTAACGATATTGCGCTTAGAATGTGAAAATGTTTTCAACACATTTTTCGCCTCTTTATAAATAACTTTAATATTTTTGAAGATTAACGAAAGTTTAAAAGTTATTACTAAAGATATATTCAAGTTGTTACTCGAGATAACCTTCGTACTTGAAATAGACAGATCTTCGATTCAAGTATTTTCACTTTACAATTTACTCTCGTTACTTATGATCAATGGTAGTAAGAGTCATTTTTTGACGTTTGCGAAATGGGCTGACGGTAATGTAGGGCCCAGTTTTGTTAGCAAAACATTTCCCTGTTTATAAAAGGCCCAGTTATGAAATGGCGGATGGATAGCATTGTATTGTCAAATAAAGTTGTGAATTAAAATTTATTTAAAACAACAAATAAATTTCGGGTCTAATGCCTCGTTATATCATGAAACGCAATTTATCGATTTCATTAACGTGTAAAATATTTAATGGCAAATTTAACATGGGGTGAACTATTGACTAATTTGTTTCAAAGCTTTGTTGTGTGTATAAATTCTCATCTAAAAAACTAAAAACAAAACGGGTTAATGCTCTCGATTTATTTACGTAATGGAAATAGACGTTACTCCAGATGGTGACTCGGAGAAAAGTGGATGTAATTCAAGTCATGAAGATGAAGTTGTTGATAGTTCTAGTGCCAATTCTCAAAATGTAAGCAATATAAATCTCAGTAATATAACTAGTAACAAGGAGCATGACAGAGCTAGTGGCAACAATAAGAAAAACATCAAACATGCACTACGACAACAAGCTAAACGTAGACGAAAAAATACAACAATCGCTTCTGGCATTTCCAACTCTTTACCCCGAATAATTGTTAAGCCTCTACCTCCTCAAGTAGTTGAAGAACCAACTACAACCATAGTGCCTACGAGTCGAACACCAACTATGAGAGAAGTTCTTGCTTCTATACCTGGATTCAACATGAAACCTAGAAAACGTACTAACAAAAAACTCTCAACTGCTGCACAACTAGAACAAACAAAAGAGGGTTGCATTGATCTGGAGACCCCAGATTCTATATTGGTGAACACTAACCTACGTCATCTTCTCAATAAGGCTACCTTTGCAGCATTACCTTTATTGTACCAAAATAAACTGGTGCAGTTGTTACCCAGTGTTGACAGGCATATAGCAAGTAATTCAGCAGATCCCAATGCCATAGAGATCAACTCAGGCTTGAACAATGAGTTTTTTGCTAGAGCGTGCTTGGAGTGGCAGGATAGGCTTGCAGAGGGAGAGTTTACACCTGAAAATCAACAGAAATTGAAATTGGAAGCAGATAAGGAAAGGAATAAAGTGGATCCTTGGAAGATAAAACATTTTGAACCTATTTGGGGAGATCGTTCCCTAGTAACAGATCCATCTTCATCTTCAACTGTTTTGAATAGTTCCTTATCCTCAAATACTTCACGACCTCCCATAAAAACCACGATAAAGCTCAGACCATCCACAACCAATTTAACAAAACAAAGTAAGTCTTCAGCTCCCCCTCCTATGAAACGATTACGAACCGTAGGTGCTATGACTCGTTCGTGTACGAGCATGAAGGTTTCAGAGTTAGTTACTCCTGTTGAGAATGTGAACAATAAAATACCGATTCCTGACTTGTTGCCGATCAAGCAAATGAAACAAGTACAAAAGGAAGAAGCCCCATTTAAGTCTGAAAGTACTATTATTAATGTAGGTTTAGAAATACCAACAGTTAGTGATAATATTGTAGAACTTCAGGAAAAATGTATTGTTAATATAAGTGATACTATACTAGAGAATAATGAGGAGACAATCATTATATGTTCTTCAAAGCCTGAAAAGCGACAACGTTCACCGAGTTCTGAATCAGAACAAATTACATCAAAACGTAAAACACCTAGCCCCCAAATCCAGAACACTTTACCTGCTCCTGTACCAATGGACATTAGTGAGACAGAAAAGTTATTTATTGAAGAAATTCAAGAGGTAGTTGGTGAGGAAGCCAGCGATGATGATAAAGCAAGTGAAGTTGTATCAGAAGCGCCAACTATCGAAGATGATGCAGGATATGATTATGAAAAAGACAAGATTTTAGATGAGAATAGTAGTAGTTCTAGCTGTATTACAGCACACAACATTGAAGAAAACTCCAGTAACGAAACTATTGAAACTGTAGACTCCCTACAGCTTCATGTTGATTACAAAGAAGATGTCAATCAAACAGATGAAACATCTTCTACCACAACCACTACTGATGTGAAATCAGAACAAGAAGACCAAGAAGAAGAAGAAGAACAGGAAGAACCCGGGGAGCAAGAGGAATCTATGACATCTACTCCAGATATGTTTCACATGGCTCCCATGGAGACCGATCCTCTTCAAATAACTGAAAGTGATAATACAGAGTCAAATACAGAGGAAAAACACACCTATAGCCTTGCAGTTGAAGAAATTCATGACCATGAACCAGAGGTAGAGAATGTTGTTGAAACTCAGACAGTTGAAGTCAATGGAGACATTGGTGATATACACGACATTGTAGAACAGCCATCTAAAGAAATCATTGGGGAGACTTTTCAGGTATTACCCAATACTTTAATTCTGCAAGAAGAGTCCATGGACATGGACAAACCCTCGTGTTCTGAACCGTGCGAAGATGGTAACTGTTTGGTAGGCTCTGCTGAAAAACTAGAAGGAAGTATAGAAGAATGTGATAGGGTGATATCCCACTTCAGTGAAACAAGCTTTGAGAATGATAGATTTCTCGATGCCGAGAATTATGTTTTGGAATCTGGGCAAATTACGCCTTTGGAGAAAATTGAAAAGGATAGGTCAGAAGTTGATATTCAGGCTACTTTGTTTGACACTGCAGGTGAGAATTATTTCTGATTAAAGTTATTCCTTTAAGTTGTGTATCATTTTTCTAGTTCTGTTAACAAATAATGATTATCAACAACTTACATTGAAGAGATCTAAAACAGATTCATAAAAACATGGTATTCACGAACATGACGAACTTCAATAATTCTTTCTTTAGACTGAGTTTTCCAAAATTCTAGGCATTTCCGAAACAATCTGTTGTAAGAACTCGTTTAGAAAAAAACTACCAATTTGTCAGAAACAAATTTTTTTATAGTTGAGGATAACTTTCTGTCTTCAGACTTGTTTTGATTTCTGTCAAGAGTACTGGTACATGGGATGCTTCTTTGCCGCTTGGGGCTTTGCTCACAAGACGGAGCTGTTACTAGTTAACTATCTTTCTCTCAGAAGAAGGTTTCATACATGCAGTCGAGCTGCATTGAAATTAATCGAGTACCAAGCACACTGCTGTTTCTCGATTGATTTCAGCATGGTCCTGCTGCTGGATGGACGAGTGACATCTGCAAGACTAATCTCTGTGAGATATCATGCAATAATCCAAGTGTCTGTTGGTTATAAATCAATGTCCAGCATGGTATATGTCGGAGAAGTAGTTGTTTTCCGGCAGGCATGAACCTACTGTGTAGGTGAGTTGGGAGAAATGAATATTTCAAGATTTTGTTTCAAAATATCTTCATTTCAGTAAGATACAATAAAATCCAATATATACAATAATAAAAATAACACACATTGTAATGAACAAATATTCACATGTACAAATATACCAGTACATACTACTACATAAATACTACATAATACGTATCACACTAGACAGAAAGAAGATTCACCACACCCTATCGAGGCTTATCAGAAAATGGGATCATCAACAATTCTGTAGTTAATTGAATCAATCAGATCTGTGTAAATATAACGCAGATTATCTTGTGTTTAGTGGAGTATTTATCAATTTTTATTTAACTTCTCTGGACAATTAATCTAAACACATTGAAATAATATAATCAGTCTACAAGTCTACATACTCACTTTTCTATAGTCCATACTGTAATTTCCAATATTTTTATTTATTGCACCACATGATGATACGATACCTAATTGGCCTTTTTTATCACAGTCTTGCAGATGTAAAGACCCCACAAACATTATAACAAAAACAATCCTACACCTCACTCACTAGCAAGTATCGAGTTACCAATATTTACAAAACAAAATAATTTATAGCATAACATTTCTGAACATTGTTATGCATTCTAAATGACTGCACTTTCTGTTAACAGCTCCTGAAGAATGGGGAATGGTTGGTTCCACTACCGAAAAATTACTTCAAGTGCCAGCGTTGCACAACCTGGAAACCAGTGTGTCTACTGTCATCGAGAGCAGCGAGAACAAACTGGAAGAACATGTACAGGTCATTCCGATGCAAGAGGAGTTGGAGGTTAAATTAGAGCAAGGAAGATTTCCAGTAGTGATCAACGATTGGCCTTATGTTGATATGGATTCTGATATGGTGGCGGCAGCTTTAGGAAATACTGATAGTGAGACGAGTAACAAGGAATCAGAGAAACAGGTAACTATATTATTGGCACATTGAATCTTGTAATTACTTGTAATATTTGATAACCTCTTATCAAAGTAGATTAACAGTCAGTCAGTTAGAATATTATAATGGAATACGATTTCAAATATCCCACTTGAAGTTACAAAAATAAATTAACAAAGAAGTTTCCCTATCAAATAAAGATATCCATAACAATCTTGATGTGATGTAAACAATGGTTGACAAATGGTTAGTTATGTTTGCCAACAAATCGTTTAGCTCCCAAGCAAAGCCATGCTGAATTAGGGGTCATTTGATGTCTCTTGGAAATTTATGATTTTCCTTGAGTTGAAGATAACAGCCCAAGTTGTCACTAGTGGGTGGTGTAAGTAAAAATCTTGAAAAAGTGGGAGCAATATCTCAAGTGGGGAGATAATTTGCTTGTAGGGCTTTCATAAATTCAGGTACTTACTGTAACTGGGGGTTTTCCTAACCAAACGCCTCACAGGAAGAATGGTACAGAAAATAGGAAATAATTTTCATTTTCAGAAGATACCTCCATAAATTAATTAGTCATACCGTATAAATTAGTTGGTTTATGACAAGGTCATGGCCAGGGGGGGCCCGGACAGAATTTGCCCATAAAAAGTCTAGAAGGGGCTTGATTTCATATTGTGAATTATCTGAACTAGAAATTTGAGGTTTTTAATTTTTAAAAACGAATATGTTAGTAAGTTTTTTTTCAGTACAGGACTTTCACTGTGCCAATGTAATGGTAATTAATTAAATTTGAATTAGCAGGTCTTTTTTATTGTGACCCCATCCCCCCCGAAACAAAAATCTGGGCACGGCCTTTGTTTATAAGGTTGGTTTGAAGGCTTTGAGTTTTTCATTTTTGTGATACTCGTTAGTGTGGATGTTTCTGAAACTTTTAGATTGTTCAATGCTGGTTTTCTGCAAATCAATCAAATTATGTTGGACATTTCAAAAGAGGGAACCAAATCATTTATTATATTTGAGTTACAGTTTTTTATAATGATTGAGTTGCTGTTTTTATTTGTAGAACTGCAGCAATGTTTTCCTCGTGATAAGCTTTTCTTAATGATTTTGATGTGATGTTTCAAATACTGTTGTAGAATAAAGGCTCATGCAATTTGCTCTTTTATTTCTGTGTTGTTTTTTTCTGACAGGCAATTTTTTGAATTCTAATAAACTTGAGCTTTAGAATGGCTAAATTAAGTCTTCCTTTCAAATAGCTGCAAAGTGACAATTGTTCAAGCAGTATCAATAAACTTTTATTACATGGTCATTTATATCTAGATTCAAAGATTTTTTTATTTTTCTTGGTGATGGAAACAATTGTGTCTCCTATTATTCTCAATTGAAAATAGCAATGCTTTTTTGAAGGCTACTACAAAAACGTCTGTCCTGTATTCATCTGTTGACAAGATTTCTCTGTTGGTATGTAGATGGTAATAGTTTCTTGATTTGGTACCAGCAGTCTTTGTACGGTAGCATATGTATTTTCTCTCAGCCTTCAACCATCCTTATTCTCTATATTGCATAATGAGATTGTGTTCAACTTCCTTCTCAGTTGTGGATTTTGGTTCAGTTTGGGTGACTGTTGCTGGTCATACTCTCCAAGATTTTTTGTTTAATGCATTGCTGTGGTCTGAATCAATATTTGGGTTGGCTTGAATTAATTCTATCAAGTTTGCAATAACGTTTTCCATGTTGCATCTGTTAGTAGTTTTGTATTAGTTATACATAGGTCTAAGATAAACTCTAAAGCAAGATCAGCTGATCCAAGATCTGCATATGCTTCTATCCCAGATTCATTTTCAAATCACTTCACAGGATAAGATCAGGACTACTGTTAGAATTATTTCCTATTGAGTGTTTTTAAATCTCGAACATATAATTTTGTTGATTTTTGATAAATTGAAATATTATTACTTTTTGCAGAGTACCAGTTACCCGGAATACACGAGTAACCAGGTAAAACTAGAATTGGAGGTCACTCTGACCCCAGAAATTGTCAGCTCAGACAGCACAATCACCAGCACTGTAAACACTAGCAGCAGTGGTTCAAACACTTCATTAGTCACACCCTCTGTGAGCAAACCCATCACTACAGTGATACCTCCTACCACAATCGTTTGTCTCCCTTCTTCTGCCACGACAGCAACCATGATGAATTCTGTGGTGAACGATGCAACCCAGTGTGCTGCATTACCAAGACCTGGTATGGTACAAAGCTCCAGCTCCTTACCTTTGTTATCGTTGAGTACCAGTCAGCCTATCAGAGCTTTGTCTGCTCACAGCAAAACAAAACCAAAGACTTCTCAAGGATCATCAGGAGGGAATCGCAACAGAGGCAGTAATAAGCCTCCTCCTGGTGCAGTGAATCTCGAAAGGAGCTACCAGATATGTCAGGCTGTAATTCAAAACAGTCCGAACAGGGACCAGCTGAGATGTCAGCTAAAGCCGCCTCCAAGCTTGTTGGCTTCTGTTCAGGTTAACAACGGCAAAAAGACGGAGAGCAATAGGTGAGTTTTGATTTAATTTTTGAACATTCTGCATCAGGTTCTGATTTGATCATATCGAAACATTTACTAGGCAAACCCAGTACAGTTCGGTGACATCGTCCAGAGGTTCTAACAAACCGTTCACACCGCCTCTGCCAGCACCTGGGGGCTATCAGATGGTGCAGGGGGGCAATGGAATTAAAGGAATTTCACAGAAGAACAGAACCATTCCTTATTCACACCAAAGACAGCCAAGTCCACCAGTAGTTGTAAGGCATGTCTTTACTTCTGGGCAGGGCATTCCAGTAACAATGGCCGTTCTGCCACAAGCTCCGGCACTAAGTCCAGAGGTGAGTTATTTGATGAAAAAATGTTGTTTGTATTTGGTGTTAACACTATGTTTCGTACTAATGTAACAATAAAACTTCCTGATATGGTTATAGCATAGGATTTCCTACTGTATAAATGAATCATCAAGAGAATTGATAGAGAAATTAGAGAAAGTGCACACCAATTGATTTTTTTAAATTAGGTACATTGAGATTTCTCAAACAAGGTTGAATGAAGGGAACAAAGTAGATGGGATATGTTATATACTTCTAGAGTATTGCTCTGTATACAGGGTGATTCAAAAGTACTTTGACAAACTTCAGGAGGTGATTCCTCACAATACCTTCAGTAACTACCGATTCAATGTTATTTACATAGGGTATAAAAAGTAGAGGACCCATTATTGAACCTTGTGACACACCCATACTTTGATTCAGAAATTCTTATTAGTGACTCCAGTTCAAATAAAAGTAATGCAATGTTTTTCCTCTGTAGGTGGTAGATGGCCAAAATCAAGTAGGCACTGTGGGTCAATACATCCTGGTCCAAAGGGCGGGCATTAATGACCACCACAGTACTCCTCGTTCGTCCAGCGCACCCCCCTCTCAACAACAAATGAGCAACGCCATAAATACTGGAAGCGGCAGCGTTCCCCAGATAGTTTCAGTAGGCGCCAGAGGCCGCCCGGCTAGCGTAGAAGTCGACCATCCATCGCTGCAGAATCAGCCCTGCAACGATTTCGTAGTTCAATGCCCCAACCCTGGCACGCAGGCGGTCACGAGGCGGCAACGACTACCTCCGGGGGTGGTGTATGGCGACGTGAGCGTCGACAGTCCTTTGCACAACTATACGATAATAGGAGAAAATGTGATGGTGGATCATCCCGCGGCAGCCATGCAGAGTCAGATGATGCTGCAGAAGACCAGCAAGGCTGGCGACTCGTGCGCTTGCAGCTTGAAAGCTATGGTGGTATGCAAGAAATGTGGAGCTTTCTGCCACGACGATTGCATAGGACCTAATAAATTGTGTCGTACTTGCTTTATTCGGTAGGCTATTTGTAAGTTGTTTTCTGGTTTTGCTTGCTGGTAGGCAATGATTTTGGCCGTTATGGGGTGGGAAGGTTTGATCTTAGAAAAATAGTCTGTAGGGCAAAGATTTCGATTGTGGATTTTGAAAATTGTGAGCAACGGTTGCTTTTGAAAGTTTTTTATTTATAAGAATTTATCCTATTCTAGCAAAAATGGAACTGTTGAATGTTAGTTTTTCAGACCTCCAGTGTCTAAAAAACAAGTTACTTCACGACATATCGTTTATGGATATTGATACTAACAATCAAAACATAGTGAAGTGATTCCTTTTTTTTGACGACAGAAACATTGCCAACAACTTCGAAAGAAACGTGAAGTTTTCAGTTGTACAAGTTGTGAATATTGTAATAATTATTTATCAGGTTTGTAATGGAACCTTTACTCCGTTTTGTTTATAAAGAAGCATATAATTCCATGCTGCAAAGCTACAAAACTATAATATAATATTTAATATCCTTTATTGCCATATAAATCTACAATGGACAGGGCAACTATTGTTAGTAAAATATAATTTGTCTTTAAGGAATTCTTATTCCTTCATTTTTTCTAGGTTTTCAACCTTCTGAAGTATTAAAAATACATGAAACTAGATCAACAGAGAATCTTTCGAAGTTTAATGGAGGCTGAGATGAAAAGTTTGTCCCAAAAAGGTACTGCTTAATATAAACCTTTGTGTCAAATTAGTCAGTACCTTTTTTTTGAACTTTGTCTATGAATTAAACGAATGTATTGAAAAGTAAATATATATATTTCCAACGTAGGCATTTTCAACTAATAATTTTTTGTTTTGAGTCCGGAAAGGAATTATTTTCCTAAATGTTAGCAATTTGAAGAAAGCCAAATATAAAAAAAAATTACCCGTTTCTTTTATTAATTAAACCGTTTATATTATGCAGTAGCTTTTTGGGATTATCTTTTCCGTTTGCTCTTTATTATCTAGATTTTAGATTCATTTATTTTTTAGATTGGGGAAGGTTTAAAACCTGAAAAGCATCAAAGAACATAATTTGCCTCTTGATAATTTAGTCATGTACATTCAATAAGTTCAGAAAAAGGTTTTATTTTGAATAGAATATTACATAGTTATGATAATCTGTTGGAAAACTCTTCTAGATATGATGCAATTTTTTTTCAAAAAATCTCACTTCAACTCTTTCTTCTTCGCTTTCTCAAATTTGATTATTTTCATTACGCATTCAATATTTATTCATTATAACTGTAGAGGAAAAGGTGAATTTCAAAATTCATTCATATATTTCAATTTTTTCAGAAAAGTGTATGAGTCATGTTTGATAGTGAACAGTAAAATTTTTTATTGATATGCTCATGACATACATATAATCTTATTCTGGAGTAATTTTCGAAAGGGAGTCTTGGGTTTGAATTGTTGACATGTCGTTTACTTGAAAACATCTGATAGTTATTCAGGGTAGGTCATTATAAATATGTACAATAACGATTATAAAAATGCATTCATGATATTTCTCAAATTAGTAAATTCGAAGTGAACAATGAGTGGTTAAATATTGAAGTCATTGCTCTTGTTGTAACGATTCAACAATTCCATTATATTAAAGAATTTAAAGAATGATGGAAAGAAATACTTAGAATATTTATTTTTTATTAAAACAATACTGCTCGTATTGACAAATAGTCGTAGAAGTTACTGCTTAAAAATCACTCAAATTAGTAACATTGACTCTCCTACAAAAAAATGTCTTTGAAAAAATACGAATCCATTGAAATAATACCTCAGTGAGGATGACTTCAGATGTTTTCATTGCAAAACTTGTTTTATTATTTCGACTTACCTTGCTTGTATATACATTTTGGTGTTTTATAAAAAGAAAATGAGAACAGTCCCATTTCTATACTTTATATATGTTTTATTTATTCGAAAAAGTTCCCATCACTGTCATAATCATTGGTGTAAAAATATGTAAATATTAGTTTTAATGGAAGTGAGGGCCTACCAGCAAATAAAACTATTACTCGTACTATGGTATTTGAAGATGCAACTTGGTTGATCGTGATTTTGAATAGTTTAATAAAATGTCTGATGTGGATCGAAAATGACAAATCCTAATCTGATGAATTTCGACCAAATCTCAGTGCCGTCAGTCTTTCAGTCTAGTTTATACTTTGTAATTTTGAAATGTTTTCAACATTTCACTACTTGTACGTTTTGAAATAGAGCATTAGCAGAACTGAATATTGAAAATGAGTTTCATAAAGGTTTTGTTTCTCTATTGCTCCGAAGAAATTGTGAGTCGGTTTGTTTGTCGTTTAGTTTGCCATTTTCGACCCATTTCAGACGATGTAAGCTTTTTAAAAAAATTACGTCAAAATACTCGTTTAATACAGGTTTTATTTTTTTATTTATTCACGATATTTCGCGACATATCACTAGCATTATTCTTTTCACTTGTTTCACAACCTATTTATTTCTCATCTGCTAGAAGTCTTCCAAGCATTTTATATTAGATGAAAATTGGATCTGCTTGAAATTATAATTTCGTTTCGATACTTTTTCACAAATGTACTACCTCAGGTAATTGTCGTATACTTTTTCATTTTTGCTAAAAGATTTTACAGTTTTTCTAGTGTGCAATAACGAGATTTTTTCTATCTAAGATTACACAGCAGATTTTATACTGTTGAACTTTATGTGAGGTCTGAGATGACAAATTTGGACGTTTCTATGCCTCTACTGTTACTTGTGTTTGTACATTCCCGTTTGAAAAAATTATTTGAATATTTCTATCTGATGTCTGGTTGCATGATTTTATGAATAAAAAATAGTTGGGATAGTAAAGAAACCTCTAAGTTGGGAAGTGTATACAATAAATGGGCCAATCACAAGTTTCGACTCTGCCATTTTCTCAGAATATTTTTGAAATATTTAAATAAATTGAAGTATACTATTTGTTGCAACTTCTGAGTGGTGAATTTGTGGGCAACGAAGTGACTTGTAGCATTTTTCTGAACGGGGTATAATGGCCCCTGTGTTATATTTTTGAAGTACAATTTTGTAGCATTCTATCGTTGGAAAATTATTGGATAAAATTCTTCAAACAATCCATTTATTTTATTCTCAATGTGCTTATGAAGTTATACATTTTACTAATCAAAACGTGTCACACAGGAAGTTGAGAATGCTTTAGCATTCTCAACTTTCTGAATTCACTCAGTCAACAATTTGCTTTTCAGTGGCTTTGAAAGAGCCTTATATCATTTCATGTAATGTACCTCATGTTCACGGTATTTTAAAGACACAGAGCTTGAAAACTGGGGTACGACTACAATAAAAGGAAAATTCACTTCAGTTGCCTCCCACTTTCAGCTTTGGTAGGTTTTCCATAATGAGTAAATTTCAACATGCATATATTTATCAAATATATATTCTTAAAATAATCAGGAGAAAATAAACTTGGGCGGTAGTAAATATTTTTAAACGCTTGATGGAAAAGTCAGTTGCTAGCAAAATATAGTATACTTCAACCCACGACATTTCTATATTTTCAAGTATTTAAAACACAGCATTTAAATATTTTCTAACAGGTATCAGTTTTTTTTTGGGATTCAATTTCAATTGGTTGGTTAATGGGGGATGGTTATTTTTCAATTTCTTTCATCAGTTTGCTGTAAATCAGTTCGAACTCGCCCCTATGACTTTAACATCTCTTCTGGTATCAATTAAGAAAATTGGTGGTTCACACGGTGTTACAAACTGTATTGATCAAACCAAAAATATTTTTTGTAGCATTTCCAGTTTTACGAAAAATTATGCCAACTTAGGTACCCAGTATACTCTTTTTTATATTCAGTACTTCATTTTACATCAAAACATCCCATTATGGTAGGAAATTACTGTGAAGGCTTCAATCACTGAAAAATGTTTGAATTGCCCCCTGAACTATGTGGAAGTCAAATCAGTTCTTCATGTGATCCCATTTGAACTACCAAATTTCCACTTTGATACCGCGAAAAACAGTAGAGTTATAGGGGCAAGCCTGAATTGGTTTACATAAACCTCATGGATATCGAAATTAAAAAAAATACTTGGAAGGAAAGTATTGCTTACCCAGTAAGTTGCAAACTTCCTGTTAATCAGTATGAAAACTGGTTAAAGAAAGTTCAAGTAGAATCAAATATCTAATGTAGAAAATGCATTAAATGTGTATGACGAACCATTTTTTCTGTTCAACATTCCTTCCAAAAATCTCATTTACTGATTTTATTTTTGTAATGATCTAAATCCTATATCATGACACATATTTTGATGAACTTGTAACACGAGAGGTAGTAGAATTGACGTTGTTTCCAAGACATTCTCATCCAATTTGATTTATCCCTGAGTCAAACTTATGCTTGTGAGCTTTTCTAGAATATATTTCTAGAATTTAGAATAAGGATGTGTATAATTATTTTTCATATAAATCTCATGTAGAGTTAAGGTCTTTTGTGTACAGTTTTTTTTACTATTTAGATTTATTATTTAAGTTCAACTACTAGTTTTGTGTACATACATAGTATCTTTCATGCAATGATTTAAAATAGACAGTACTTGTTGAAGAAGTGTGTGTGTTTCATTCACTGGTCTTGTGGTTTTGTTTGTAACCTTCAAAAGTTTTTCCAACTTCAATGTTTTCTGATGCAGAATAAATAGGATGAAACTCGAGTAGATATTTAATTAACAAGATATTTTCAAAGAGTGTTTAGGGATGTTGCAGTACTGATTGAATAATAATGGTTCATTTCGACTATACTGTAAAAATTACATTCTGTAAAGTGCATTTAGCCCATGATAACGTATGATTTTTCAGCACGAGTCAAAACCTTCCTTGAAAAATATGTCATTCAAATGAACTTTTTATTTTGTTTTGACATTTACACGATATATGTTTTCTCCTGTTGAAAATACTATTTTTACTATATCTTTTAATATAGACTGAGGTCCTAAAGTATCGGATAAATTCATTTTCTATGTAATTATGAATGCAAATGAAAAATCCTGAAACTGGCCAATTTTTATATATCTGTTTAAAATCTGTTTTTCCGTTAACCAGCTGTCGCACCCCTACGAATTACAACCCTCAGAAGTCGAAACTTGTGCGAGCTAAGGATTAACGAGGTCTTACCTTTTAACGTGTGATTCCTAACACGGGTTGGACGATAGCAAGTGAAGATCGATCGTTCAGACTAGGGCTTGAACCACCACCCAACACGGCAGTCAATTCGAGTGAGTGAATAAAGCACTCACGCCGATCCTCTTGGCTACCGACCGACCTTACACTTTCACGAAGAAATTATTCAACACCTAAAGGGTAATGGCTATCCCTGTAATAACTTTGAATGAAAAAGGGAAGCGTGTGATACCGCGTTTTAACGGGTTTTAAATTGTAAAATTAGGTATAATTGTAAAATTAGGCTTAATATATTAAGCATTGAATACAGTGCATTTCTTTAATGTCTCCCCCTCATTTTATTTTTTGAACGGGTCAACTCAAAAAAATGAAATTTGGGATAATGAAATTAATGCATGAATACTTTATTTTGAAGCGAGATTGACAGATGAAACTTTCAAGATGGCGACTGAAAGGGTTTTGTGGCACATCATTTTGAAGCTCCTGACTAATATTTCACAACCCTAGAATATGAAGTCAATATCTTCACCTACTGCAAAATGGCGAAACATTTAATAATTTCCTGAAGACAAACACATTAATATCGATATTTCTAGAAGTATTCCTTTTTATCTACCATATGGCAATTCCAACAACCCGATAAGGTTTGTAAGTTATTTTTTGTTTATAAAAACGACAAAAAATGTCAGTAAGACAATGAACATCATTGTTCAGTTAGAATGTTCTCATTTAGTTTTCGGTTTTACTAGTAGAAAGGTACCACGTCAACAATCTCTAAAATGGTCAATTCTCGTCCATTGGAAGAAAAAATTGAAGCGATTTTTATTTACTGTGCGATGCGTAACTTTCACGAGACCAAAAGAATTTTCAATGAACGTTTTCCGAATCGTCCTATCTGTTGAAAATATTTGGTAGTAGAACGAGATGGTAGTAGAACCTGAACCGTCTACTTATTCTGTCGCGAATGTTTGTGAGGTGTCTCCTTCTACTGTGTGGAGACTTTTGAAAAGAAAGAACAGAATTGCATTGCAAGGCATCCTACCTATCTCCTTAATATTTGTTTTAGTGACGAATGTACATTTTTAAAACGAAAATATTCACAGACAAAATTGCCGTTATTGGAGTGACACCAACCCTCACGTTTTCTGGGTAACGCATACCCAATATCCAGAAAAAATTAACGTTTGGGCAGGAATATTGGAAAATCATATTGTAGGACCTCTATTTATTGATCAAAATTCAACAGGGGAACTGTATTGGATTATGCTGTAAACTACTGTTGACCCTCTCATCACTGAAATCGTCGAAGCGAATCCTAATGAATTCGATATGGATATTGTACTACTTTTCCCGGTCGTTGGATTGGCCGTCGAGGTCCTACCGAATGGCCAGCCCGCTCGTCAGATTTGACATCTTTGGACTTTTTTTATGGGGCTATTTGAAGCAAAAGGTGTACGAAACTGAACCTGCTTCAATATTGGATATACGGCAGAGAATAATAAATATTTGTGGATATATTGACGTTACTGTGTTCGAAAATGTTCGGCGTGAAATATCGGATAGGCTGTTCATATGTCAAGAAGTTCAAGCCAACCATTTCGAGCATCTTCTGAAGTGATCTCAAGCTTATTACCTCATATTATGTAGTTAAATGTAGAAATAGAAATATATTTATTTGAAATAGATATCCTAATATACATAAATATTATACAAATATACCTATCAGTTATTAAACAGAATTACAAAAAAACTGAAATATATAAGACCCGAGAATACCTTGTATCGTATTTGTGTATCTGATGGTTATATGTAATAAACTCATTGAAGTAATGTGGTGCTTTTCCAGTGAGTATTTTGAATATGAATATCATAGAAAAATATTGTAATCTATCTTTTACTGTCATCCAATTCAGAATATTAATCATTGATAATATAGGAGTATATTTATGACATTTTAATAACAAGCGTATTCCTCTGTTTTGTAATTTTTGTAGAGTAGAGATAGAATTACCGTCTAGTAATGATATCAAAGTAGCATAGTAATCAAATTGTGGTAGGATTATTGTTTTATAAACAGTCAAATTAGATTGGAATGTTGATTGTCTACTAATTCTAGTAAAGAAAAACAATTTTTTAGAAATTTTATTACACATATACTGGAAGTGTTTTTTTATGTTTAAAGTGTTATCAACGATGAAGCCTAGGTATTTGAATTCTTTCACAATTTCTATAGTTTCGCCGTAGATCTCAATGTTAATGGAGTTGATATCAATTAAGTTATATTTATATTGTGTTGTCAATATCATAGCTTTCGTTTTAGTGGTATTCAGTTTGAGTTTGTTTATGTTCAAGAACTTGGCCACGTTTTCAAGAGTCAAATTAATTTTGCGTACAGCACATTATGAATATCAGAGTCGCTTGCTGCAATGAGAGTCTCATCTGCAAATAGGTTGATGAATTCACAGTCACTAATAAAATTTATGTCATTCAAATAAAGTATGAATAAAACAGGGCCAAGTAGACTCCCAATGCATTCAGGCAATTATTAAAAGTTCCGCCATTTTGTAGGAGTTGAAGATATTGACATTACATTCTAGGGTTGTGGATTGTGGAGCATTTGTCACAAGACCCCTCTTTCAATTTAATTTTTTCCCAGATGGCGCCTAGTCGCCAGCTTTGAAGTTTCATCTGTCAATTTCACTTCAAAATAAAGTATTCATGATTCATGCATTAATTTCATTATCCCAAATATCAATTTTTTGAGTTGACCCGTTCATAAAATAAAAGGGGGGGACATTAAAGAAATGCACTGTATGTAGAATATAGTTGGTAAAGACACGCCCGAAGAAGCCTTGTATGGCGAAACACGTGTTTTCTGGGTGCTCTATATTCGATTAATTCAACGGACGCCATTTTTACCTGGTCCTGATTGGCGAAGGTTCTACCGGTGAGAAAGTTATTGAAGTGCTTGAAAGGATGGTAGTCGGTTGGCGAAGAGTATGATTGGTGAGGAGGAATTTTGACGCTCAATTCGTTTACTTTTTGGTCGCCGATTTGTGAAATGTGCAGATGGGCGTTGTGGAGCAGAATCGGATCTCTTCTGTTGACTAGTGCCGGCTGCTCTTGGCTCAATTTTTGGTACAATTCGTCGATTTACTCACAATAGGACTCTGCTGTGATGGTTTGGCCTGGTTGCAGAAAGTTATAGTGAATCACACCAGTCGCTGGTCACCATACAGTAACTATGGTCTTTTTTGGTGAGTTTTCGCCTTTGGGAAGTGTCATAGTGGCTAATTGGGGTCCAACTACTGCCCTGAACGTCTTCTGTTGTTGTAGAGGATCCACTTTTCATCACAAGTGACGATCTGATCCAAAAAATGATCCTTTTGGTTGCGCAAAAGCAAAGAAGACGTTTTTTTTCACACCTTATGACACGCGCAAGAGTAAGTATAGTTTCAGACTTCCAATTTCCTCCTCGAATTCAATCAAAGATTCTATATACTATAATGGGAATAAATTATTCTATTATTTACATTTGGAAATGAGTTTTACAAACCTGAGAGATTAACTGCTTTGCTTCATTTAGATGATTCCGTTATTTTCAAAATGATGAAATATGAAGGATTTTGGAATTTCAGCACGGAGAAAATCTTTTTTTTCAATATAGTGCTTCATTAAGATTAGTTTGGTAATAGGGGATATATAACATTTTTTCTTCTTATCATCTAAGCTTTGCAACCTAATATGTCTCAATGACGCTCGAGTAAATGCCCATTTTGCAGCGTGGGCTCCTCTGCTATGGGGATTTACAATTTTCTTTACTCATCTTAGAAGTAACATAACCTCGTTTTTAACATCATTTGCTTACTCAACTGTGCTACAGTTCTAGAAAAGATAGAAGATAGCAGTGAAAAGGTGAAAACACGTTTTATATTTTATTCACTGCTATGTGGGTATTATGAAAGGAATATTATATGATTGAAACATTTTTATATAAGTAACAAATTTATTAGGTACCTGAAAAAGTTCGTTACTGGGAAAAGGAAGGTATGTAAAAATAAATATACAATATTATACAATCGAAAGTAATACTACTTACAAAAACTAAAATACTAATAAAAAAGGTTCAATAATTGGAAATAAACATTTCGTGTCTATATACATATGCATAATGTATGAGTATGAAAAATAAGAATGAAAGAAATATTTCTTTAATTTTTAGCTTTAATCATCCAGAAAACATGTTTTTAAATCCCTATGGTTCTTCGGATAGATGGCACTACTTATACCGCCGCTTTAGAATAAGTTAATCATACCTTAGATTATTTGAAAAAAGAACCTCAAATTTTTTTGTCGCTATTGAAACATTCTCTAATTTTTTTACGTAGCGCCATTGTGGAAAAATGAACTGCTCTTTTTTATAAAAACAATTACAAAAGATACTGAGAACGTGATGGCGGATCTCACTCGCATATGTGGCAGTTTAATTTTTCTTGTCAAGGTCTTACAAACGTATACCACGGTTGGTGGATGCTACATAATTAAGTAACTCATCGGAATCCTCGCAAACAACTGGTTTCTCGTGGTAACAAGCGACGTCGTGCCAGGCGATGCCGTCGTTGTAAACGTTGTTTAGAATGGAAAGGCAAGACTCGGTTGTTCTGTTGATGTCAAATTCCGCGTTGTCAGGCTGTTTCTGTTTTTTGTGACCTGTTTGGGACCAAGGATTGTAGCTCCATCCCGCCGGGGTACGGTTGGTAGGCTGAATCTTTTCGCGGTTAGCTGACCAGAACCAACCGAGGATGTTCTTGGGTTCGAGATCCGGACGATTTTCGCAGCCTTTGAAGTCGCATAGCCTGCCAGAAGTCCAGATGTAAGGCACGTCGTCTGAAAACATAAATGAATGGAGGTATAATTCTCTGTCCACACATAAAAAGGATAAATTACTTCGAAGCCATATATAAATCACAATGTTTTAGTTTGTGAGAAATTGGAAACAAAAAAAAGAAATATTTGGATGGAAGATGGTGAAGGGAATCTATTGAAACCACTTTTTCTCATAACAAAACCGTTCAAAACCGTGTTGATTCTGAAACCCAGTTTGAGTGGATTATTTTAGAATAAATTATAGAGAAAATCAAAGATGTACGGTTGCGAGATGATGATATTTCAGTATCTTTCGACGTTTCTACTTCATTTTTAAGTGTCCTTATATCAAAAACAATCGAATATCTGAAGTATCTTTCAGAAACAAATGAACTATGTGGTGAAGTAGTCGAAGAGTACATCCAACTGACATGAATATGAACAGAATTGCTTACAGTTCCGTAACTGTTTTGATAAGCATCATGAAAGTACGCAATAGGCAACCCGTCATCTTCTTTCGTGGCCTTAAATCAGGTAGAGTTCTGAAAAAAAAAACACGTAGGAAGACCCTCTTGAACAGAGCGAACCTCGGCTCAGAATAATTGAAGGGCTACTCACTGGACACTGTTCAATTAGAGGACATGCATAACAGGGACTTTAATAGTGGGCAATGCAAAAAGTGCTAATTTGAGGCCTAGATCACAGGAGCCAAGCAAGTTTTGGACAACCCAAATTATGTCCGGAAGAATATGACAAATATCCAACAAAGGAACCTATACCAACTGGTATAGGTAGTACTGTAATAATATTACTTGAATGGGTGTTATAAAAGGATGGGAAGAAGAATGTAATGAGCCCTTGAGGTTGTAGTGACTCCAGAGACTTGGAATAAATTGACGAGTCGCACGACTCCGAAATAGCAAACAAATCCAGACAGACAAGTCATTGAGAATTTTGAAGTGACACACTTACGGATCTGTTGATACATACCTTTGTGTAAACCGAAAACCTACCTGCATCACGGAATTTTGTCACCTAACTAGAAGAGACCGCTAATTCTTGTAGTACAATTGTCAAGCTATGTACTACAAGAAGGAGCAATAGCAATAGATTTAAGTTTGTAGAAAACACGTAACCTTTTGTGATTATAGTAAGAGCGTCCTATGTCAGTACTTTTGTTATGGTGAGAGAAAAGTAGTTTCAGCTTTAGCATAGTTGAATTGATGGATGTAGCCGTTACTACGTGGTAGGAAATCATAATGAAGAAAAGAAATGAAACGTTCTATGTATTTTACCACTTTTATTTATAACTAACGTTACTGCAGTTTCATTCTATACGGACATTTTCAAACTTGAACAATTATATTTCAAACTTACTTATACAATTATATAAGTTTGAAAATGTCCGTATAGGACGAAACTGCAGTAACGTTAGTTACAAATTAAAGTGGTAAAAAACATAGAAAATTCCATTTCTATTTTCTTCATTTAACATAGCATAGCATAGTTTTTTCTTGGTTATTATGTTATTAAGTTCTGGTTAAGTTGGATACAATTCATAAACTTTTGCTTTAAACTCAATGATGACTTGAATTGTATACAACTTCGCGATTCCCAAGTAATCAAAATTTAGTTTCGGGGTAGTTTTTCCAATCTGATGCAGATTTTCAGAAAATAAGGGACTTTTGAATGAACTCACAAGAGTTCATAAATTTGTTCGTTCTTAACTTGTTTAAAATAAATTCAGTTGACAAACGTGCAGGATGAAGTGAAAGTGAAATTTATAGATTTGGTATTTGGCGATGTTTATATTTAATTCGACCAGGATGATATTCTTGAAGTTTTATAGTTTTTCTATCATCAAAGTTTCTCTCAAGGTAAATCCACCAGTACCTATAACTTTCAATTTATCTGGTAGTGTTTTAATGTTTTTTATATAATCTACAGATTCATAGCGATACGACTGCTTTTTATGAGTTCGCCAAACATGAAATAAGATCAACAATATTGCGTTTCATTGAGTATATTCTGAAAATATGGTAGCTTATTGCATGAGTATGTAGAAACTGGTGTCTTTTCTAGGGCTAGTCTTGATTGATCGTAAATATCGTTGATGAATATCACGGAAATTTAAAATATTTTTGTTTCAACGAATTTGTTAAATGTAATATAGACTCTAAGATTTCATTATCTACTCAATCATAACCAAAGTAACTCTATTACTTAAAGTCTCATTGCACTTATATCTCACAATATTCATTAAACAATTCAAAACATAATTTATTACTGTTATTATTTCCCCATTAACAATTATCGTAAAATATACTGAACCTGCACTGTTCAAATCACGATCTAGCTGATCTTAGGTAATGATTCTCAAAATGTCAAAATATATAAATTATCTGATAATTGAATACTCCAGTCCGATTATAAATGCCTGCAGTTCTTTCCATGGACTCAGTAGCGTCCATTGAAAAAATATATCGATCAAAAGCTTGGATTGAGAAATGGATTTAGTAAAGATCAGTGTCTAGAGACAACATCCGCCTCTTTGAGCATATGAGCGGGAAAATTCGATTTATCGTGAATCCTGAAGGCTCTTATTGTTGCTTATTTTATTATACGGACTTGTAGAAGATTCAGAATTATTTCTAGAGATGTATTGATATATAATATAGATATTCTCTTTTGAGTTTTCTCAAACTGTCACCCCATGTTAGTTGATAATAAAAAGATTGAGACTCATTATGAGTGTATATCAATTCAAGAATGTATTTGTCTTCAACCTATTTTTGCATTCTGTTTCGTTTTTGATAATACGATTATCATAGTCCAAGAATCAACTTTCATAATTACAACATAAATACAAAACGAACTCTCAGTTATATCCTTGGGATTTCATATTAACTTCAGTACAATGTTTCATCAATATTGTAAAATCTCTGAGAAAATAAAAGTTAGCCTTTCAACTCTTAACACAAGCATAAATTGATGAACAATCTTGAAACTATTTTTCAATGAGACAGCTACTGCTTAACGATTCATTGTGAATCTAGGTCAGTTAAACAATGGATGTGATGTTACAAAATCATAAATCAAATCCTCACGTTATTAGTTCTTTGGATATTGCACTTGAGAAATAAAATAACTAAGTACTGAAATAAGAGTTGTAGAATTTTAACATAGTCAAAACGAATATATTATGGAACAAATGCGTACCTACTATCGGCTTCTCACAAGTAAATTTAGTCTGATCTTCAGATAAAAGTGAACTTGAAAACTTTGTAACAGGTTTGAATGAAATTTTGTAATAACGGAAAAATATTATACTTACTTTGTTGAATCAGTCTGAAGATCATGTTATTTTCTTCTTGAGTTTCCAAAGACACTAAGTCCATGCAGTATTCCCTGCAGATGTTTCTACCATCTAGCCAGTCTACTTTTCTATTAGCTAATTCAGGTACGCTTCCAGTGAAGAAGTAGTTATGTCCTCTGAAGAAGAATTGTTTTGGTCCTGAAATAATTTCAATGTTGGGATTGTGAAATGATATTAGCGATATAACGAAAACGTGATATGTATAAATGCATTTTGGAAAAATGCTTTGAAACTGAAATAAAAACAATATTTTTTTTTCAATCAGATGACCAGTATTGATTTCATGACAACTAAATGAATTCAAATGGTTCAGTTATATTAGGTTAGGTTAGATTAGGTTAGGTTAGAGGTTAGACATCACGTATTTGTATAAAACGTGGAACCAAAAGCCATCAATAAGATAAGCCGTGACAATGTGAATACTATCCTGGAGTGTAGGTATAGTACAGTTTTTGAAAAACTCTTTGAGGTTAATACATTCTGTTTTGAAAAGAGATTTTCTCATTTTTTAATGAATTTCATTCGGACTTAATAGATAGAATTGAAACCTCTGGCATAAACACTTTTCCCACATCTCAACAATTATCTTAGTCATCTTCTGAGGATGCTAACTTGGTTATCGAAACGCGTGTCGATAGACATTACTTTTGTTCTGGTGTTTCGGGCTCCCTTCGTTATTTCTTAAACTAATAGAGGTACGGAAAAATATGAAGAACAAAATACATATCCTTTGGTGAATTTTGATAATATTGGTCACAAAAAATGCATTATTACTTTTTGTTGATGACGGTTTTCAAGCGAAAACAGGATTTTATTTTTGTTGAAAAATCTATAATTCACTTAGATTTGTGCAAACGTATATCACAAAAGTTATATGTATATATATAATAATTGCCTGAATAATTTTTGAAAGATTCGAGTTGAAAAATATTTTCTCCATTTGTACAAGTTTGTTGTAAAAATAAACGAGACTGAACGAGCAGAGAGTATGACTAGAAATAAATCACCATAAACCAATTATGCGCTATGAAACAAATTATCTGCTGGTCATACCACACCCACCGAAACACAAACTAGAAAGCGAGAAATCTATCTTACATATATCACCCTGTACGATGAGTCGCCAGTGACAAAGCCCCTCTGGGAATTTAAATTCAGGTTCTGAATGAGAAAGAAGCGATGGAGTATTGTGAAATCCGTGAAAGCCAAAATAAAGTTTCCAGTTGTTATTGCACATCATTGCCTATACGTCTGATGAATTCAATATCAGATGACCTCTCTTCAAATGAATTCAGCTCATTATCAACATTTGAGGAATTATTTGCATCGTTATAATATTAACACCAACAGGTTCTGCGGTAGAGTGAAACGAATGATTCTAGCACGGAATTTTTTGAATATTTGTACAAAAATAGAAACACTTTTGGAATTTTTTAGGAACGAAACATCTAGTCGGTGATTTGATATACTATCATGGCGTGCAAAAAAACAAGTCTGCTAATTTGCATGCAGAGTGGCGTCATCTTATTTTTCATACTCTTTCCAGCAAAGTCTTTCATTTGGTACCCATACCCTGCGGGTGTGTAAAAAAACTGGCCATCTTGGGCGGCGCGCCATATTGGATTTGGAGTGACGTCATATTATTTGATAAACATCTATAACGTATTCAAGAAACACTTTATTGTGAGATTCGTGTTTCGCTATACAATAACTTCTTCAGGCGTGTCTGTGGTATATACGTGTTTCCTGAATATGCAAGTTAAATAAAAGCTTGTCTATGTACCAATAATGAAAACTACAGAATATATTTTTCGAGAAAAAGTTGGGAAAGGGCTAAATAGGTCAATACTGATGGCCCAAAAGTTGCTAGATTAGTCTAGGCTTTGAATGTATGTTTTTATAACGGAAGTTTCACATTTCCTAATAAATATTATCATCCATCAATTAGCCATATATTTATGTGGGCATAAACTTTCTCTCATTAGAAACTTTTTAGATCATTTTCTTCTTCAATCTAGTTTTATCGAAAGTACGAGGAATTGACAAAATTAAAGGACAGCCTACGAGCACATCCAATTTTCGATAATAAACTTGAACTTCAGCAACTCAATTCGGCGAGTTGAATTTTTTATAAATGATTTAATTCAGAAACTTTCAAATAATAACTATTGTTAGAGTTTTACGGACAGAATGGAAGAAAATATGTTTTGATCGAATTTGAGAGTTGCCATGAAAATGTCATTTAATATTATTTTGAACTTAATATGACTTCATTGGTAATACTCGTAATTTAATGGAGATTTACAAGTTTTGCAGGTTTATTTTCAAGGGAAACAGTGCCAGAGCAAATGGAATAACGGCAAAAAAATTCAAATAAACTGTTATTGAAGAAACCATTAAATAGTAAATATCAACACAATCCTAACTTATTATCGATGATAACCATATACCTAAGTAGGTATAATTTATTTTAATTAGAATGAATTATTTATTCCAAGGAAATCTTATTTTATTCGTTTTAGTTCATTAGCCACTACGCTACAATAAAGGCTTCCATATTTTTGTTTTATTTCAGTTTCTTCGTCCTCGCCTATATTCGTTTCTGTTGACGAATCATAGTTACATGTTTATTCCTGTAAGGTTATGGCTAGCTCCTCAAAGAGGAGGCATCGGCCATGTTGGATTTGTAATAACCTCACTTTGGAATTAAAATGGTGGCATTCAAATTATTGTGGTTTGAAATGCAGTTTCAAGAATTCCCACATTAATTAACCAATATACAGACGAAGTTGAATAAAAGTTTATAATAAAATGGCAATGGTATGGTAGGAAGAAACAGTACTGTCTGGTGTTGGAATTCTGATTTTATCTATTAGTTGTCTTGTGGTAAAAGCTACAGAGAAAGACGGCAGACAAAAATCATTCGGTTGTCAATGTCAAAAGTTGGCTTTGTAATGAAAGGTTTTTTTATCAGTTTGAATTTTTGGTTGATCCTATTGGTAATATCTTCATGTCCATCAATAGTTGATCATTAATATATATTTTTTTCGATTATTACCAGGATCGGTGTTATGTCATTCAATGTACTTTCTACCTGTTTGCTGGTAACGACAAACTCAGATATGTTGATGATGATAACTAACTTGCGTGTGTAAATAATTTGAGTACACACGTTAATGAGTAAGATGCATACGTTATAAGACTGAAAAGAAATAAAAAAGTGTAACTAAATCCTTGAATGACGATATAAAGAAAATATCAAGTAAACTTCCTATGTAATTTCGAATGGAATATTCTCATTACAACATTGACGTTGTTATCAGTTATTCTTATGTTTGTAACAAGTGGTCGAATAAAACTTTTAGTGCTTGTAGTTTATTACTATTCAAGATGCTAACTTATTTGGCGAGATATGTTTGGGAAAAGATATTTTATCATACGTGCAACAGTTGAATCCCACTCTATATGTTAAGAAGCAGCTTATGAGGAATTCACCTCAACGATGAAAAGGAGTGATGGCAGTACAAAAAAAGGGAGCAAAAGTTATAGATAATAATGACAATAATAATACTTTTATCATTTGCCATTTCTACAAATCACAAATGCAACAAAATAGAGAACTCTTCAAGTGCTAAGTTAGATTTACCTAATGCTTTTCTGGGTAAATTCAAAAGTGTACTATGAAGTTTATACATATTATTGGAGTATGATGCGACATTGTAGGAGAAAGAACGGCGGTATATTTCTTTGGAATGTTTTGGGATTGTAAGAGTTGTTTATCGACGAATGTTCAGATGGTATACATCAGTTCTGAATAGTTTTTTGTGTAAATAGGGAGATGTACCCAACGTGAGTATACCTACTGTAGAACATGCAAGTCATATATGATCTGTTGTACATAGTAAGTCATTTGAGTTGTTTAAGTTTCTCTGTAACTGTTATGCGTTAAAATTTACGAATTTCATAGATGAGTCGAACAGATGGTGATTGTATTTTCTAGATACAACGTATTTCTGAGCAAATTAAGCAAGGGCTATACGATAAATGCGATTGTACTAGAGAATTACACAGCATTTTTTATTTCATCAGTAACGTGTTTTTCAAAAAGTTTCATACATTTGTATTGCTAAATATCAGAGCCACTAATTTTTTTGATTTATTTTCATAGCATAATCAGTTGAAATTTCTTATAACGAACTAAGAACATCATTGATAAGTTCTACTGATAACTCTGGATCTGTCAGATTGAATGAATAATATATGTGAGTATAGTCCTCATGAAGATGCTAGCTACAATATCTTAAACCGTTTAAAGAGAATGCTTCCAAGATGCTTCCCTGAGGGACACCTGAAAGTAACTTTCGTCAGGTCTAAGATAACGAGGGCTGAGATATTGAAAAACAAAAGTACTTCCTTATTGCCACTTTTACAACTGTACGAGATGATATTTACAGATTTTCAGTCCAATGTATCGTCTTTAAAGAATTATCACCAATGAAAAAAAAAGAATTGAAACTTTCTATGTTTTTTACCACTTTTATTTGTAATAAGTTTGAAAATGTCCTATACGGAGATGGTTTCCGATTTTCCCACACTGACCCTTAATATCTTGAACACATTGGACACACGAGCAAACTTATTTTAAGACTGGATGTCTGATATACACTAGTAATACTAATGTCCGCATGCTCAAGATAAACTTCAAATCTAATTCCTGAGTGAATAATAATAGGTTAGGTTAGGTTAGGTCCAAATTGAGGAGGTCTATTCGACTCTCCACCGCAACCCGCGAGGGTTTATTGTGGCTCACACCTATTCACACTCGGCAAAAGAAACCCAGCTTCTCAACGAATCCGATTAGTTTGTATGGTGAGTGGCCTTTCACGTCACATGGGGAGAGTACGGCTCTGCCGAACTCTAAAAACCTGATTCGGTCCCCAGCGGGGCAGGCACAAAGTGTGTGCTTTGCTGTTTCATCATTTTCCAAACAGAGGCGACATAAAGTGTCTTCCGACAGTCCGAATCTCTGCATATGATGATTCAAATGACAGTGACCTGTAAGAAGGCCTGTAAGACTTTGTAGTTCATCTCTACTGTTTGGTAAAACGCCTTGGAGTGAGCCAATTCTGGAAGATTCTGCCAGAAGTACATACATTTTATTGCCATCCAGGTGTTCAATCTTTGTTTGGCAAAGCCTGGAGCGATGTCAATGACAGGTTCTGGTCCGATGAAGCTGCTTACAGCACCCTCCTTTGCAAAGCAGTCAGCAGCCTCATTGCCTTCCAGGCCAGTATGGCCAGGAACCCAGACCAGAGACAATCTGTTAAGTCTTTCTATCGAGGAGAGTCGTTTTTGGCAATTTGCTACCAATTTAGACGTTGCTCGATAGGAGCCAAGATCTTCCAACGCCGCTTGACTGCCCGAGAATATTTTTATTGACTTGAGTATGAGGTTGGATTCTTCCAATATCTTTGCTCACAATTCAACAGCGTAAATTTCGGCTTGAAAAAAAGTCGCATAGGTTCTTAGATAGGTTGATATCTCTGAATCATACTAACAGTAGTTCTTAGTTAGCGCTTCTGAAAAATAACAATTATTGAGTTTGTGAAAAAATGCTTGTTTTATACTTCCCCATCATTGCTATCTAAACCAGAAAAGAAGAAAAAATTAACAAATTTGAAATTTATATGTTCCTCGTTAGGTATTTTTGCAAACTTTTTTGAATACTTGTTACTGCCGAGAAAATTTTTGTTCCGTCAGAAAAAATTAACAAATTTGGAATTTATATGTTCCTCGTTAGGTATTTTTGCAAACTTTTTTGAATACTTGTTACTGCCGAGAAAATTTTTGTTCCGTCAGGATGACAGCTCAAAATGACAGCTATCGTTGATTTCGTTCATGAATGTTTTTTTAACAAATTATAAAGAATATTTCAGCCTGCTTTTGAGTTGTTCAAATAGACAACTGTTGGAATAGACAACGTGAGTTGGAGATATTTTTAATGATCATTATTAATAATATCAAAGGAATTATTAATTCAATGTCGATTAGAGTACTATTTCTCAGTAACTCACAGCATGCACATTTTACACGAACCAGTATATTGTTGTTCAATTACAAAGTAAATAACACTTACTCTATGTAATTTTCAACTACATCAGACCCGACAATAATTGATTAGCGTTGCTGTCATTATCGGAATGTGACGCCCTTTTTTATGAATCGTGCTAAGTTGTAAAAGAAAACTAATAAAGCAAACATCCGTGTCTATTATTAGATTGAATATCCTCTTCAGAACATTTTTTTGAACGAATACCAATTCCAGGTTTTTAATTATTCAATCAAGATGTCTATTGCCCTATTTTATAAGATTAATGATTTCTCATCAGAAACATCGTACATTTTGTAATGCGTGAGAGGTCACATGCGCTTCAAATAGTAGAACAGAGTAGATTGCATATGTCTAATCTTGAGCTTCTTTTGTTGTATGCAACAGATGACGTGCGAGACCTTACGTAATACTTTTCACCTTTATTCCTTTTGTATCATCAGCGGCATTGATAATGAATAATGACATAACTTTATATGTATATTTAAAAGTTGATGAGAGGGACTAGTCGACTAGTGGGTCGTTAGCATACCAATGAAATATAGGTACCAAAGTTGTATGTTATGAAAATATTGGGAAAATTATACTTTGTTTTGTGTTACTTCATTACAGACTGGTTTTATCCTAAAACAAAAACATTTTTGACTATGAATACGAGGGTGGTTTGAAAAGTTTCCGACCACAAAATGAAGATGGCACCACTCGTAAATTAAAGCTAGTGTATTTCGTTGTTCATCTGTTGACAGTTACTGGCCAAAGTATCAGCCATTTTGAACGCGCAGTTGTTATGCAACAGTCGTCTGAGTGAGTTGAAACGGACAAAATCGAGTGTCAAGCTGTCATTAAATATTTGTTTTTGAAAGGCAATACGTCTACATAAATGGATTCTGTGTATGGGGACTCCTCACCATCATCTACCTCAGTGAAATTTTGGACAGTTGAATTTGAACGTGTCCGTAAGAGCTTGTGAAACGATGAACGTTCGGGACGTCCAAAAACTGCTACTAGCGATAAAAACACCGTCAAAATTCGCCAAATGGTGCTAAGACGACCGCCGAATAAAAGTGAGAGAGATAGCAGGGGTTATGAATATGCCAAAAGAATGTATTTGTCACATATTGAATCAACATTCAGGCATGACAAAGCTGTCCGCCAGTTAAGTGCCGCATTTGCTCACGTTAGACAAAACGTGTTCGATTGAACATTTCCAACACTCAGTTATCGAAGTTTGGGCGCAATAAATCCGAGTTTTGGCGCCGAATAAAGTCCAAACACTGGACTGCAAAGGGGGAACCGGCTCCAAATGAAGCAGAAACTGTTTTTTTCGGCTGGTATGAGTCCGAATGAAATGGCAACATTTTACAAAAAAATAAATAATCTGGCGATATAATCTACTAAAACTGCCCAGACATTGGTGTCTATTAACACTTTTTCCCTATCTATTAATACATCTTTATCATCAAACTCAAGGTTATTGCAATTTATTAGTCCGAAAATCACTGATATCTTTTTACGTAGCTTCTGAAGTCCTAGAGTTAATTCTAAATAATCCATTACATACTACATCTATATATGGATGTATGCTGTATGGACCTTATTTTCAAAAATAATTACGCCAGAATTTCGACTTCGTTATGATGTGATAATAAAAAAGTAAGATCCCCTGGGTTGGGCTACCTATCGGGCGCGTTCCCAGGTGGCTGATAGAGGAACGGCCAGGGGACTGGGGGTCCTGTCCGGGAAGCCCATGTGGCCTTACGGACGGGGTCGCCGGGCTCCTGGTCAGTGGCAGAAATAAGTACGGTGAGAGGAACCAAAACTTCCCAAAAGCCTTTGCGAAACATGCCACTCTGGACCAGCCTACCCAAGCTAAGGCGTAAGGAATCATGACGACAGCTGAATGGCCGCAGGGTGATATGCGGTTATGAACGATCCCCTTGGGGAACCGAGCGAAACTTCATTGTAATCAGCCTTCTCTGGTAATGCGGGGGCTCTGCTAGAGTGACCAACTCTTCCCCTGCTACTCGTGGGAACACAAACGAATGAAACAAATACAAAAACAGACACAGAAAAAACAAAAACCAATCCCGAGGGTGGACAGAAATGCTCACCTCAATCTATGGCGGTTGCTGGGGATGAACAGTAATGTCCACTTCAATTTACCGCTCGAAATGAGGCTGGACATAGCAGATCACCTCGTAATGTAGTACAAAGGCCAAGGCATAGGCGCATTTGCGGCGCCGAGGCCAAAAGGAGAAAGACAGCGAGAGAGGCAGGAGTGGCAGCAACTATAAGTGCACCCTCCTCCTCCCCCACTCCACCTCCAACAGCAAGGGCACTTCTTGCGGCGGGCGCCAAATGCTCCGCCTTGAAGAAAGGCAAGGAACCAGCTACCATTGCAGGAAAGCGCCATTACTTGAGCATCTCCAGGGAGGGAACCCCAAGAAGGTTGAAGAAGCCGCGCAACGACAGTCATGTCGCTGTACCTTCCAAAACCTTCACGAAGGCCGCTGTGAGACACCTCAAGGTTGCCAAAGAGAGTTTGTGTTCGGCGAGTCTTGGCCTTTACCTGCCGATATAAAGGAGATGTATCCTAGTGACCTGTCCACCTTCCTGGAAAGGACAGGATGGACGATGACCTAGGAGGACAACTCCACGGGAGGATGTACAATGTACCACTTAGGCCACATGTGGGCTAAGTGGTACACTTAGGGTACACTTAGGGTGGTGTGGGTCTACACTCACCCTCCCTACTCTACAGATACAGATACAGAAAAAACTAAGATGCGATAAACCACAACTAGGTTGATTGGTATGGAAGTCACAGTGCCTAGGTTTAGACCATCTGAAATATTCAGAATCAACCTTTCAAATTTATAAGAGTTGATATTCATGAAATGTTCAGCAAAGCACAAATTTAAATCTTCCCAGGCTGCCAAGCAACATGGTCTGTCCTTGTGTTTAAACTGGCCTGCAGGGATAGATATTCTGCTATTTATGTAGATCTGCTAGAAGTCATTACTTGGACTATATAGTATTGGTAGATGTGACTACATGGGATTCCCTATAACACGTGTTAGCAATGGGCCTAATGAATGTATTATGTGATTTCAAGTTTCAAGACAAAAACTTTGCCATAGACTGTGAAAAAATCACACGAAAAAGTAGTTACCGCAAAGCTAATTCGATGATATGAATTTCATCGGGAAATGACGAGTTAGAGGCAAGATGAGGGGTTGCATAGGCCGTTCCAAAGATGACTTTGAAATATCTGGTTCTGTAAAAGCAAAATAGCTTAGCAAAATGGTGAAGGTTTTATTATGACAATTGGCAATCTTTACCGTGTTGTGGAAATGTCAAGGTAGAGGCCAAATAAGAGTTGCTTAGCCCCATTCCAGGATGACTTTGAACCATTTGGTGATTTAATTGAGAGAATTGTCAATCACTGCGGTTACATTGCTATGTTATGCATATAATGCTCAGGTTAATGACATGAGTCATCCTTACACTAAGCAACTACTTTGGAAGGAATGCCTAGTATCATAGACTTCGAATGATTAAGGTTTTGCACCCAGAATTGGTCACCCTCCTCTTTCTTCAGTTTTGTCTAACCTGCATGACTGTTTCAGATATACACAGGCCAAGATGGTTTTTCAGAGTTATTTTAGACCATTTTATGATGATAATTAGCATCACCATTTCTTCGAAAAATGTGTTAGTATTCGAATATGTGGATTTTTATTGCCGCTGGTAATAAAATGAATACCCAACAAGAGTCAAGAAAAAAATGGTAATTGTCGAAGATGGAACTTTCTATGTGGTTTGCTTGGCTCCGTTGCGTATAAGCATTCCAAATTAACAACAATCGTTAACAGGAGCAATCAAATTTTGATCGGGGGATATTTTTTTCCAAGGAAGGTTTTTCATTGAAATAATCTGTGCTTACTGGTCTTTCAGGCAATTCCCAATATTTCGATTAAATTGAGTAAGTATTCAGTGAGATATTACAGTTTAAAGTACACTCATAAAAATGGATAAAACTTTTGAATTAACCTCATAGCTGAAACTGACAAATTATATAAAGAGGAGAGCTGATTGTGCCTTTTCTAGAAACGTGAATTTATATAATAGATATCGAAACTATACGCATACCTAAACAGAAACCAATATCTTGCATTCAAAAATCCAAAAACATTGAAAATCCATTAACGTAATCATTAAATTATTTATGTTACATAAGGCTAATCGAAAAGGTTACAGCATCCCAGTCGCCAATTCCATGTTGAGAGATTCCTAATTAATAATTTTAACAGCCTTTTTGTAAATATGAAGTGGGCCTTTGGGAATTGGGACATTTTATTAATTAGTTCGACATTGAAAAAGATAATCTTTTTCAATTTATAATCGTAATTATTTTCATTTCCTACTTACACTTTCACTTCCAATATACAGGGTGTTTTTTTGGGAAATATGTATACGTGTATGGGTAGATGAATGACACTTATACGGTTCTAAATTAATTATAGTCACCTAATGGGTCTTGTATTCTTTATAACCAAAATATAGAGTGAATCATCAATTTTGCTCGATTTTTTATTTATTCATGCTTTACCTAACGGCTTGTCATTTTCACTACATGAATTCTTCGTCCAATATCCTGCCAAATAGTGTAGAATTGAACATTTCAATCAGGTCTGGACTTGAAAAAGTAACAAATATGTTTCATTTCAAGACAATACTCTAAAACAAGAGAATTTTGAAACTTCATCTACCACTTTAAGAACAAGAAAAGTTTGTTAATTTAAATGTCTTTGATATTTCCGCATACAATTTTTTTACCAATCAATTTGACTCCATTGTAACAATATCTGCATCTTCGAGCAAAACGGAAAAATAAACTTAATCAGATTATGGACTTTTCACAAAATATTTTACCCGTTTTGCTTGACGATGCAAGTATTTATGTGGAAGGGATGTATTTTCGATGCGATGGGCCTCCACCTCGTAGCAAGGCAATAATAAAATATTGTTTAAATCACAACTTTCCAAATCATTGGATTGACAGGGATAAACCTCATATCTGGCCCGCAAGATCGCCCGACTTTAACCCAGTCGACTATGAGCGGATATTGAGACACATACATGGTGTTCGTAAGTTAGTCATTGAAAGTAGTGTTTTGTTTCGCAAATACGTTCAGTTTCAAAATTATGACTCAAAACATTCATCGATTGCAACTGAGATATTATTTAGCCAGGGAAAAATACAAAATGATAGGTAATAAAATCATTTGCGGAAATACCGAAGACACTTGACGTAATTTAACTTATTTGCTCTTTTCAAAAATGCAGTTTTTCCAGTTTGTATCTGAAAGTAACTTGAAAGTAATGTATGATTATTTTGAATTTCTTCCTTCTTTTGGATGTTTCTACAATATTCATGAAAATATGGAGATACAGGATGTTATTTTCAAGTGAATCATATTCTTTAATTTTTTTAAGTCCGGACCTGGATTTCAATTTTTATTTATTCGCTAATAAGCATAATATTGCACGAAGTTTATTTGTACTGAATATGAAAAAAAGGTACAGTGTGATCCTAAAGGCGTGAAGAACTGAATAATTGAGCAAAACTGATGAATCACCTTGTATCAGGGTCATAAAAAATGTGAGACCCATTAAATATTGGTTATGCAGAACCGTATGGGTGCCCTTTATCTATCTGTATGCGCGTTTCCCAATGAAACACCCTGTATATTACGATTCTAAAAATTTTTTGAAAAGATTCACGATTTGTTTGAGGTACTTACTATTCGCACATTTCTGTGGATTTGGCAGTGAAAGGAATCTTCCGGGTCTGTTGGAGACGGGCCTGATTTCGTTTATGGCTGGATCAGCTAAAGCGCATGCGCACGCGGCTAACACCAAGCACGCTATCCTCATCTGCAAAAAAATCTACTGAGTAAAGCTGATTCTTTTCTGTCAACAACGAAAATGATGATATAGTGTGCAATAAATATATTGGACTCAACGGTGGAATTTTGTAAAAGATTATGTATGCTCATGAAACCCGCTAATCGACAGATTCAGCATTGAACAACCTTGTAGAGAAAATCTTCCAATCCTTGACAACAAAGAGATTGCGATCGATGTATATCTCGATATTGAAGGAACATTTGACAATGCTCTACCGAAATCTATGGGATCATCTCTGGCTAGGAAATGTACAGAATCGACCGTAACTGGCTACATCTATGCCATGCTGGTGAACAGAACTGCAACTACGACTCTTTAAGGCGAAGCCATTAGGTTCAGGGTCACCAAAGTCTGCCCTTAAGATGGGGTACTATCTCCCCTTCTGTGGTCACTCCTGATGGATAGTCTGCTTGATGCCCTCGACAGAAGAAAAGTGGATCTGCAAGCTTATGCAGATGACCTTGTCATTTTGGCAAGGTCCACGTCGAGTAGGGTAGCTTGTAATATCCTCCAAAGCATGATAGATGTTGTTCACATTTGGTGTCTGAAGGAGCAGATGTCTGTCAACCCCAGCAAAACTGTGATAATCCCCTTCACCAGGAGGAGAAAATTGGACGATCTAACCCTCAGTGGTGAGGTCATTCCATTTTGAACGGAGGTCATTCCATTTGGAACCATCAGCGGCCAAGGAAGGCAAATCACACCAAGAATATCAAAAATAAATGAAAGTTCCAGAATAACTTTGTTGAAATGATGTAAGTACAGAATCCAATTATTAATGTTGGAAAAGTTAAAAAGTATTTACATTGAGCAGACATTCACAAACACTAATAAAAATAAAAGAACATTAATCAGAATTACAAAAATCTGCTTACTGTAAATACTTTCTAACTTCTAACTTGAAAATTCTGATCTTTTGAGATCTAATACACTTTGAAACAAATATTTTACTAATCCTATCTCAGATTAGTTTCTAAATAAACTAATTTTTGAATTTATGATGCACTGTTTGGAACCTTTGGTGTAGTAATGAATATTACTGGAGTTTTTTTTCCCAACACCAAATCGTTATTTTTAACAGAGGAAGATTACAATCTTAAAACGAGTTGTAATCTTCCTCTTTGAAGATGATCACTTGGTGATCGAAACACGAGTCGAGGTGTCAAAAATAACGATTTGGTGTTGGGAAAAAACTCCACCAATTATACCAAACTCCACCAATTATACCAAACTCCTAAACAATTATATCTATTGTTTTGTCTCAAATAGAAATAATGGAAACTGAATAATTCGGACAGCAATTTTTCCATCCTCTTTTTCAATTCTTTTTCTTCATTTATCCACATAAAAATGTCAGTGATTAACATTCATAGTGATAACGGTCCTTTAGAGTGAATCGACCAAATTGGATTAAGAAAATTACCAGGAATTGAGAAATATATCCAGGGTGTTCCATTCCGAAATTGGTTTTATTTTCGGAAAAATCGAAAGTAGAAAAAAATACAAAATGGTTTAGACTTTCGCGGCTGAGGTTCTCAGTGTCACTGTTTTTCGAGTATTGGTACCTGTATACAACTGATTACCTGACAAGGTATAAATACGCTTTACGAAGCCTAAAAGTTAGTCATCGGACAATAAGCCATGATGATTAAACTTCTGAAGAAGCTAGCCACTCGCGCCAGCGAAACGTCAGGAAGAAATTCCAAAAATCCACGGCTTTCAAACTCGAAAAACAGTGACACTAGAAAAAAATAGCTAGTGCACCAATGCCAAAAACCGGCTAGTACATTTGATAGTCTGAGTGGAAAGAAAATAAAATAATGAATGAGTATAGCATGACTTATTGTTACAAGGTAGAAACGAAGGCTACAACACCAATCAATTGTTGCACGTTACTGGCATTTCTCAACCTGTAATATTCTTCTGCTAATATATCTGCGTGTCACCGCATATCCTTAATGGGAGAAAGATCCGTCTCATAACATCCTTCTGTTGATTTTTTAAATAGTCTTGCGAAGACACGTTCTGAACTGTAGGTATAAAAAATCCACAGCATATTCACAAAAGAATTTTACACATTGAAATGACAACATTAAAGCGTGGAAATTTCACAAGAATGAATGAATTCATTATCGGCGAAACTTGTGGTTAATTTGTAAGCAGTTGCAATATTTTAAGAACGATTAACGATCTCATTATTCAAATTTGACTTTCTTTAAGTGCCATGAACAAGATATGGTGATTTTTGGAAACTACAGTTTTTTATTTATGTTGTAAATCAAAAGTCCATTACAAATATTTCGTAAATCGAAACTGTATACATTAAACTTGTAAAGGTTGTATATTGGGAAAAATCCGTTTTGGCTTTCTACTTCTCTAATAAAATCCAAAGAGTGAAAAAATCTGAGAAAAGCAAAAAATAACAAATAACAATAGAAACTGAAGAAAGATTGGTTTATAACAGGATCAATTTTTTCTGAAAAACACAATTGTTTTCTTGTTAACGTTTCGAATATGATTGAATTATTTTTCTTCAGGGCTCTAATTAACTGAATAATAAAAACACTTCTAAAAAGGGGCGTAGCTCATTTGCAGAATTTTCTTTCAGATTCGAATTAGAAGAAGTCAATATGAAATGACTACAAGCAAAATTGAATTTCTTCATAAGACTCTCTTCCAATTTCGGACTCAATTTTAAAGTTAAAAAATGTCTCACTCATAAATAATTCCTAAAACAAATCTAGTTACTTTGACTCACAGGAGTTACTGATATTTTCGTTTTTTCACAGCAAGATGATGTTGGTTGTTTCAAGTCAATAATTCTGTAAGACTTTCATCAAACTGAAACAAGTAATAATAAGAAAGCACGAACACACTGAAAATTATATAATTGTGTGATACTTTTATTTTTCCAAATGTAACCCATAGTGAAGAATGTGAACCGGTTTAAAATCAATAACAACACGTTGATATGATCTAGATTTTTGACTTACTTTCGCTGATATGAAAACAATGATATTACAATTTCTCAACTATTTACATAACAAATTCTTTATCAATATCGATTTACTTTAGAGGAAACCTTTCATTATGGATACAAATTCATTTTTCCAGATAATATTCCAATACTAATTTATTGTAAATCAAAGTGGTAGAAGAAGATATTCAAAAAACAATTCATGAAAGAAGTCTATAAATAGTTTCATAGTTTATTCGTCATCATTAATGGCAATTTCAAATTTAGATTTGAGGTGTCTTATATTGTAATGTGAAATATTTGATCAATTATTGAGTTTCGGACAGATGCAATATGCATTTCAAAATTATATTCAGGTTTTTATTTTTGAATACATAATTTTTCTTATTGACTTGCTTTTTTAGAAAATCAAGATAAGTTGAAAGTTCTCGGTTGAAAATATTTGCATATCTAATATCTTTCCTAATGCATTATTATCATTAATTGAACAGTACTGCACCTTGCTTTATGATGGTTACACAAGAGTTGAAATTATTGGGAATCCCTCAATAAATTAGAGAAACTGCAATACTTAAAGGAACAGCGGATCTTTTAAAATTTCAGGAAAAATGGCTGTCACACTTAAAAATGAAATTTTATACTTGATAAATGTGAACTAGCAAGCTCTAAATCTATAGAATAACAGCTATTTAGATCCCATCTTGAAAAATGAGATCTTTCTAAGATGAAAATCAGAAACCTTATTACATTTGGGGTACTGGTTTGGAAGAACAGAGCTACTCTAAAAATACCGTATCTAATAACCTCTAATAAGTGCTTGAGTAGATAGTTTCAATTTGGTACTGCTGTTAGTCAACACTGAGATGTGCTTCAAGAGTATTGTAATTCACTACGATATATTCCAAAATTTCTGAATTCGGTAAAAACGTTATGTAAATGGCCCTGGAAAAAACTTGAATATATGAGCTCACAGACACAGAACCAATACTCAGAAAGTCGTACATATTTATGACTTTCATCAGAAATCGATCAAGTCCATCAAAGAATATCATTCAAGGGAAAATTCACGCTAATGGAAAGATGATCAAAACTGCACAGTGAAAGAAAATATGAAAATGAAAATAATCAAATGATCTATAGCAAAAAAAAACATTGAAGCACTGAGCACCGAAGTGTTTTGGAAATGCTCAAAAATAAACTGAGCAAGATTTCGGAAGCTCAAAGAACCCAAAGAAACGGAGCGAGTAATTTAGCAGATAAATCAGTAGAAATCCTGAATGCTTCTGTGTGCTGAGAGGGTATAAAAAAATAAAATACTGAAAAGTATGATACAATCAAGATTCATCAAGAAATAAACAACTAGAAAAGCTACATCATCAACATTTATGCGAACTAATACTAGGTACTATCTATTGAGACTAAACTTCGAAACTAATCTCTACATATTGTTGTGAAAAAGGACATGTCTATTAATAAAGAGTTATTTACTGAATCTTCATTTAACTGAAAAAAAAAGAATGAGAAAGAACTATTATTCACACTGATGAATTCTCAGAAAATGTATTTTTTTATTGATCGGTTTTCAGTAAGTTCATCTTCAGATCACAAAACATCAGACTTTTCATGTTGATTTTGATTAATGGAATAACGTAAACACTGCCATCATTATTGATCACAATTAATGAATCGAAATCAGTTTTTTTAGACTACGTAAATGGACCTGTTGTAGTAAAAAAATATTACTTTCACGAATGAAATCTAATCAGTCATTCTTCATGCAACCTTTGGAACTAGTTTCGTCTAGAAATTAGAACAGGGGTTTATTAACTATTGATGTCAGTGTTGAAAGAAACGATATCGAAGAACTTCCGTTTTTTCTGGACAGAATAGTATAAATTTTGGAATCATGCTTGTTCATAAATATCTCTGGAAAGATGAAGAATACAATTTGTGTTTCCCTCTCAAGAAAAATCACATATATATAAGATATTTTTCCACTGCTGTTTTTATACACGCCTACGACGAATATATTAAAAACTTTTCAAATACTTCAAAAGCTTGCTGGGATATAATCAACTCGGGTAGAAATAAAATATACAGTAAAGGTCAAACTAAAACAGAATTTTCTGGAAATGATTTCAAGGATCACTTTTGTACTGTAGATACGATAAAATCTCTTACACAAGTAGTTTCTGAAGGAGATTATGACTTCAGGAATTTTCCTTTCCCTGTAGATTCATTCTTTTTAGAACCAGTATGCCCACAGGAAGTATTGAGTATTATCAATAACTTAGGAAATTCTAGTTCACGTGACATACATGATCCGAATGGCTATTTAATGAAAGCTATTGCTGAACAAATAGTCATATCATTAACGACCCTCTTTAATCAAATCTTCAAGGAAGGCGTTTTTCCAGACATACTCCAAATATCCAGAGTTATTACTTTGTTTAAAAAAGGTAACAAATCATCTTTAAACAACTATCGTCCAATTAGTATTGTCTCCATAATTGGAAAAATCATCGAAAAATTATTAAAAGAGCGATTATACTCCTACTTTGAAACGAGGTTGTTGAAAGACGATGGCAGTAATGCTGGCCAAACGCCAGGAAGGAAATATATAGAGCTGAAACTATGATGAGAAATATACATTGAGTTGAATCCATGATAACATAGATACCTACTTATCTTGGTTCAATGGCTAAAGATGAAAAAAGTGACTATTATTAACAAACTACCCAGGACAAAGGTGTGTTCGATTAGGATTAGAGCAAGCAAGGATAATTACTCTCACAGCAGCATTGGAAACTTTGATGAAACTTCTGCATCTATCTTCACTGCCTCTTGTATTATTTGGGTAGATATCATTGGGCCAATTATAATAGGAACATTTGCCAATTTTCAAGGAGTTAAGTGAAAGGTGAAATAAAGATTTTGGAAACTTTCGCACGAGATGACACCGAAGTACACTATCGACACAAACTTCACGGTTTATGTATACTCCTGCAAGGCATTGACGGGGAAAAGAGCGACATCAAGAGTGGTCAGAGAATGCCATGAAGTACTGAATAAACTCGTGGCCAGGAACATATTGACTGCGCCCTCGTACTGGGTCTCAAGACAATTATCAAACATACTGAGAAATAAAAAAGCTGACAAATGTGCCTAATAGTGATTATCAATTCCATATATGGGGTTCTAACCCAACTAAGAATGTATCAACATTATTGATCGTAAAGCATCAGATAAGATAATAGGGAAAGCCTGTATAAAAACAGAGAAGGGACCGATTCAGGATAGTTACGGCTGCTTGTTACATGCAATTCATCAGTACACTGTACGCTGGAAACTAACCAAACTAGTTGAATGGATGTCATCAAAAGATGGGAGAAACATTTCAATGCAATCACCTGTTAGTATATCCGCGATTACTCTGCTACCTTGTTGATAGAATCTGATACAAGATGTATATTGGGATATAATTTTGAAGAAAACTGTTCCAAATAATATAAGCAAACAACCTTTAGATGTTCAGTACTTCTAAATGAATACGAAAAGGTGATTAAAACGGTTTCAGTCTGTTGTAACTGTATGATTATAATCAACTCGGATAGAAATAAAATATACAGTAAAGGTCAAACTAAAACAGAATTTTCTGGAAATGATTTCAAGGATCACTTTTGTACTGTAGCTGTAGATACGATAAAATCTCTTCCACAAGTAGTTTCTGAAGGAGACTATGACGTCAGGAATTTTCCTTCCCCTGTAGATCCATTCTTTTTAGAACCAGTAGGTATGCCCACAGGAAGTACTGAGTATTATCAATAAATTGGGAAATTCTTGTTCACGTGACATACATGATCTGAATGGCTATTTAATGAAAGCTATTGCTGAACAAATAGTCATGCCATTAACGAACCTCATTAATCAAATCTTCAAGGAAGGCGTTTTTCAACAACTACCGTCCAATTAGTATTGTCTTCATAATTGGAAAAATCATCGACAAATTATTAAAAAAGCGATTATACTCCTACTTTGAAACGAGCTTGTATTTTAGTGAATTCCAATATGGATTTCGGAAAAACAAATCCACAACTCAGGCTGTTTACAAGATGGTGAATAACATAGTGGAGGGACTTGATCAGTGCAAGCACACTTTCTTGCCTTTATGCGACTTGACCAAAGCGTTTGATTGTGTTTCACATGCATTACTCATTGAAAAACTGAGTCATTATGGTTTAAGAGGTACCATTTTGAGTCTCCTCAGCTCCTATCTTGAAAACAGATATCAGTGTGTTGATCTCAATAATATCAAAACCGACATCAAACCTAGACAACTTAGAACTGAAGTGGAGAGATAAAACTGTCGAGCGAGTATGTGGAAGTGCTAACTAAATCTCAGACTAAATGGGAACCAATATCCTGAAAGACGATGGCAGTAATGCTGGCCAAACGCCAGGAAGGAAATATATAGAGCTGAAACTATGATGAGAAATATACATTGAGTTGAATCCATGATAACATAGATACCTACTTATCTTGGTTCAATGGCTAAAGATGAAAAAAGTGACTATTATTAACAAACTACCCAGGACAAAGGTGTGTTCGATTAGGATTAGAGCAAGCAAGGATAATTACTCTAACNATATTTAAAAAAAATACACACTATACATTATATTACATAACACGAAATATTTCTTGGGTATTCTTCCAAGAGACCTCGATGCTCGATCAGCCAGCGAACCTACCGGATCGAAATCGGTATTATCGAACAACTCACCGCGAATAATCCAATGAATGAACTAGAAAGTACCAACACACCCACTCATATACAAAACACACGGGCCAACGTGTGATCTTACCTTGTGTTCACGCTAACTAAACTCGAAATCTTCGCCTCGAGAGTGAGAGTCTTCATTTATATGGTAAGACGTGGATGTTACTTCGGGGGGATTTCTCTCGCGGTTCTCTCTGTATATCGGATTCGGTGTCCCCCGTCCTTTTCGGTAGTGATGACGGCGTATGTGTGGATTTCAGTGCGGCTTCAAGAGTATACCGGATGAACCGGAGATATCGTTCAAAGAACTTTGTGGTAGTTTGAATTCTTTGATGAACAACATGAAATGGAGAAATAGTCAGACCAACCTAATTTAATCTGCAAAAATAAAAAGATTTTGAACATGCCCGATAAAAAGAAACGCAAATTATATGTAGGTTATCATTACAAATTTCCATTTCAAATTTTAATAAGGAATAACACTTCCAAAATGCAAATGATGAAATTATAAAACAACAACGAAAATTAATTGGCGCTCCGGGACGACTTCATTGATTTCAGTGACGTATTTGCTTTTTCAGCTGCATGAAAATCCGGAAAAACCTGCAGATCTTGATCTGCCAATGTTATCTCTCTCATAAAACAAAATGTAGGGTGTCTCCAGAGGCTCCAATAAATACATCGCCAATAAATACATCGCCAATAAATACATCGCCAATAAATACATCGCCAGAATACTTAGTGACACGACTATCGTCAAACTTAAACCGGTCCGTTTCGTCTTTGACCAAGGCGTAATAATGACCAAATTCAACGCCAGTACCACAATGAATAATGACTGCATGAAGATTATAATAGTTGTCAGACAATTCCGTTTTTTTGCTTCAATTAGTTTGTTGAGGGTTAAAATGGACACCAATATGTCTTGGCACAAACATGTCGCTGGAATTGCAAAGGCTGCTTCTTGAAAGCTTGGAACACTGTTCAAATCAAATCAAATCAAATATGCTTTATTGTCCAAAGTATAAACTCGTTGACAAAGCTAATCATGTATAAATGAGTTTCACTATAATAATTATACATTATACATATACATTGGTTTAATGTATGTGTCATACTGAAATATGGTTACTATTTTTAGTGCACAGCTAAAACAATTATAGATAAATAAATGAATATGCATAAATAAACACACATAAATACCACACACATACATATTTATATACATCCTAAATGAACGAATAGTCAGACATTAACAGGTAAATAAGGAAGTCAATAGATAAAATATATAAATAAATAAGATAAACAGACACTGTTTTCAAAATTGCAGGAGCTATTAAAATCAACATAAGCAGTGCTTGAACAGGGAATAATTTTATTTCAGAATTCCATCCATATCTTTATCAAAGTACTCTTGAACACTATAAAACACCTGGTCAATGAGAACTTGCTTTACAGATTTCCTGAACTGATAAGGTGATTGGATATCTTTAAGACTGGTCGGTAGATGGTTATATATTTTAGCTGCATTATAGATCAATGAGTTTTTAATCAAATTTGATGATGGAATAGGCAGTCTTAATTTGTCGCTTTGGCGAGTGAAACCAA
>NW_019289626.1:110281-221757 GCF_000500325.1 Leptinotarsa decemlineata | reverse complement strand
GAAACCCCGTGTAATTCAATTTATGACTACTGAGTACAGTAAAACTGTGAAATAACACGAATAAGTTCATTATATAATTGAGCATCAAATACTTAAGCAAACAGTTTAATTGTTATCAAAGCTAACAATACTGGACAATAACCTTTTCCATAATTCCAGCTCCTTGTTAAAATGGTGATCTATTGGGTAACTGCGTAATGAGTGAGGAACATTATGATAATTATCCATTACTCCAGGAAAATTAGGAGTTTGATGAAACTATTATTATTTTCAATATTTCTTTACTAGTGTTGAATTTGAATTCTTAATTATTGCAAGTCCGATCTGTCACGTCTCATAGAATTGTTTTTGTTCAAGTTGGAAGTATATTTTTTCTAATAGGTATACCTACAACGTGGTTAGTAATCTATTTTACCTTCAAAATCAACTTCAGTTAGACACTAACTAATGCCTATTTATCGTTTTGATCCAACGGTGTATACACAAACACAAATATTCTTGATCACTGTAAACATTTTTTTTTCATCCGACTTCAACAATAATGTTCAAAATTAACAAGCTTTAATGGGAACTCTTCAAAAATATGTACACCAGACACATGTTTTAGAAACACACGGTCTATCTGAAATAACTAATTTCCTTTACGGGAAGTCAGTAGGTATATTTTGGATACTCTGCATGCTTTTTGAGTATGTCAGATACTCTATTTTTCGTTTTAAAGCTAATGCTGATATAAAAATTTGTAAAATATAAGGGTGTCTGCAATATCCTGTGTAATGCCCGTTGTAAGTAGTCCCACCGTGATTCGAAAGTGCATATAGATTGTAACGACAAGGAGCCACACTGTCTGCTGCATGATTGCTCATATCTAATCCTTTTGAAAAAAACTCAATGGCGACATTCAATTTGCCTCTGAATCTTTCCGTTGGAGAGAACCTTTTAAATTGAATTACTGAAATACGGGAAACTTATGGATTGATAGGGACTTTGTGCAATTTCTTCTCTCCTTGTACCTCGAACAAATTGGTATTTCATCTTCATCCAAGATGGAGAAGTAGAAAGCCAAAACATTTCTTTGCCAAAAATTAACCTCTCCTGAAAATATACCCTTTTCAATTTAAACAAGATTCCTTTGGCTGGGATTCAATCAAATAAGCGTACTGTCATCGATGACATGAACATATTGAACTCATTCCGTGACATAAATTCGTAATTTTGTGAATGAATTCTGTGTTTTTTCTTATAATGTGTCTGAAGGTTACTTCTTTGCAAGAAAGGATGTTTATAAAAACCCTTTTATATTATTTCTACTCTATACTTTTTTCACATATAAAACAAACTTTTTTAGAAATAAAGGAAAGAGTTGAATCTTTAGAACTCCTGAAATAAACTTTGAGGATTTTGCCTTGACCTTCGAGTGCAAAAGGCGCCGTTCAAAGTAGCACAAAAAACAGTATACACTCAAATATGAAGCAATCCCGCAATCTTGGAACTCCTCCGACTATTTTCTGTGCAGTATCAACAATTATGATACGGATTCGTGTAATAAACGACCTTGAGCGGTGTACTTTCACTAAATCCTAGATTCAATGTCAGGAGGATCTTCAGAACATCACGTCGCGATTTTTTTATTGAAAAAATAGAAAGGTTAAATGGACATTTGATCTGGTTTGTCGTCTCTCACTTCAACATTGCAGAGTCTGCTTGTTATTGATTTAACTTATTTGGAATAATCGGTTAATGATTGGCAGCAGTCATGCCACAAGAATTTGAGTGGCCTAATTACTCTTGCAACATTATAATTAGTGGGTATTTGAGTGTTATTACTAGATGCACTTGTGAGATTTTGTGATAAATCATTTTGAAACAAACTCGTACTATTACCAACATGGATTTCTAGAAAATTGCTATGGATTTTCGTAAAAATATTCAGCAAATTATATCCCAATGCGCTAAATTTAATGGCCACCTTGAGAGCAAGATGTGATATCCATATAAAAGGGAATATTTAGCGGTCATCCAGATTGTCGGAATGTTTCTGTGATAATTGTTCTGGCGTTCAAATAGGACCAAAGGCAGCTTGATTTATATGCATCTCAATATATGTGTTTCATTTCAAAATTACTGACGCAAACTTCTGGAAAAAAAAACAGAAGCAACTTTGTTTTCATGTCACTCATCACATAAAAACACACATGAGCAGATTTGTTGAAAATAATCTACGATAATAATTAATAAATACTCCCAAATCATAAAATATAAATCTACGAAACTAAATTCAGCTTAGTTGTCTTTTGACTATCACTACATAAATAACAAAGTCCCGATTGATTCTAGAACGCTGTCTAATCTCTTTGAAATATATCAAATCAATTAATTATATATTGTGCTTCTTCTATAAGTTTACAAAATAATCGGGTGGCAAATCTTACTTAATATCTGAATATTGAGCTCAATTAACATCGAGGAACTCGAGTAGTGAACATCATAAGTGGGGAAATCATTCGGTGCGGTGAACTGTGAGTTAATCATTGTCTTTGAAAATACCTCTGAACGGTAATCTGAAAAACAAGGTTCTCAGTGCATAAAGCAGAGGAATTGTGAACAACATATATGGAGAGAAAATTCCTCTTGCGAAGGTAAGAAGTAATAGTAATAATGAGTGAAATTGTAAACAATATTGTATTTTAACTTTGAAGGTTCAAGAACGAATAGCTGAGTCTACAGGGGTTTGCGTGCGAACTGTACGCATAATCAAATCCTTGATGAAAAAAATAGAAAATGATGAGAAAAAACATATTCAACTTCTAATAGAAAGAGTTGTATTAAAAATTCGAAAATTATGATGGATTTTGTTGTTTTCGCAATTTTACGTAGATGCATAAGTAATAACCTAACCTGACCTAACCTAACCTAACCTAACCTAACCTACGCTTAGGGAAATTCATAAAACTATCATCTGAGATATTGACTACAGGCTAGCAGGGTGTCTTTGCGAAAAGAAATGCATTAACTTGGATTTCGATTGAGAAAGGTGAAAAATAACAGGAAAATATTGATGAAACGCCAGTACCTCCGTAATATGGGGCTAGTGGACACACTATGCTATGTGTGGATGTTATGCAGGATGTGTTAACAGGAAGATGAGACTGTCAAGCATGTCCTAGAGACATGCCTGACAGTCATGGCCTACACATGCCAATATAAAGGAGATGTCTCCCAGTGACCTGTGCACCTTTCTGGAAAGGACAGGATGTACGATGAAATAGGAGGACAACTTCTTGGAAGGATGTACAATGGGTCACATGTGACCTAAGTGCTATGGGCCTACACTCACCCTCCCTACTCTACAAATACAGACTTTTGACCTAACCTAACCTAACCTATTCTTTGGTTATTTTCCCAAGCGGGGATTTCGGGATTTACTGAAGCGCGGCAGATTAATATACAGAGGGTACCTTGTACCCGGTTAAATACTTCCACCAAATATGAGCCCCATATATAAAGCCGCCTGTGAAGGATAAAGGATCAGATTAGAAAAAAAAATTGATCAGCAGAAATTCTTGAGCGCGTCAGATTAAAGTAGGGTGAGTTAATTACATGCTAAAAAGTGCATATTCCAGTAATCTGACAATTTGAGAGTGACGTAAAGAAAGGGAAGGGCAGCAAAGTTGTGAATGAATAACGTCTTTTCGAGCGTAGCTAATTTTTTTTATTTTGAAGGAAATGATTCAAGGATAACGAAAAATATATAAACTGACGCTTTCCGCAAGCCAAAATAAACTGTCGATAAAGTTTAATGCGTGACGCTGTGTGATACCTATATTTCCCTCTCCGAGTTTCTACTCTTCTTTCACTTTTTCTCTATCTATTACTCTCTCACTCCGTCCCCACTCTGAATTTTGTTGCCATGACTCGTTCGTGAAGAAGATGATGATTAATTTATCAATTGATTATAAAAAATTGAATTTTTTTGAGAATTAAAAAAAATATTTTCTTATAAATACAAGTATTCTACTTAAAAAACATACACTTATTTATTTACATGCTTTTCCCTGAGCTTTTTAATTGTTTAAGTTCAATGATTTAAAAAAAAATGTCAGATTAGGTGAATCTCTCTAGATAATCGTCAGATTATGAGACAGCATGTCTAGAACATAAAGATGAACCATATATGTCTTAATCTGACGCGCTTGAGTATTTCAAAATGGCGAATTTTTTTTGCACATTATAATAATGGCATTCAGATTATTGAATGAGAGCTTTTTTTGTTGCACTTAACACTCCCGTAGAATATCTGATGCGCTCGATTATTTTTTTTTTTCACTTTTAACCCTTACGTACAACCACCCGCATCATGCAAACGATCAGATTAACATACGAACATTATTAAAAATACGTAGGACATTGATGCTATCAATATCTGACGCGCTCGAGTATGTCCATGCAACTGTATTTTTTTACATATTTTCAAAATCTATAGCCGCTTCCCCCACCGATGAAAAAGTATATATTACATAGCATTTTTTTTTCTTATCATCTAAGCTTTGCAACCTAATATGTCTCTATGACGCTCGAGTAAATTCCCATTTTGCACTATTACTATTACTATTACTATTATATATCTTGATTATTTCATTTGTTTTACTATATTTTCATTTCAAGTTTTATTGTTTGATATAATTGATGTTTCAGCTATTCATTTCAATTCTATTTGTTCTTTCATATATTTCGAATCATAGTAGAATCATATTAGAAGAGGAAAAGTCCGAATTGATAAAATTCACCATGAATCATTTTCAAACAGTTTCAAACAAACAGAAGCAATAGACACTCTCACCGGATGAGAAAAAAATCGATCTCTTCTCAACTTGTCTCATATCCTGATGGCGACCGGTTACATATCAATCTCTACAACTTTGTAAATGATTGTATTCTCATTTGAAAATTAGAAATGCGGCCAATTTTACGACGACATTCGAAGAACATAAAATTTTTTTATGAGCCGCGTTTAATAGGTACATTGTACCATGGTAAACCACATATTTTTATGATTATTAGTAGAAAAGAAGTCCATGGAAATGAACGGGTCAAGGAAATTCAACACCATTTCCTTTATAAGAGAGCTGCAGCGTTATGAACCCAAAAATAGCATGCAGTGCATGCTTCAGTAGGAGAAAATACATTTTCGTAATCCCATACTGTTATTTTGATTAAAAGGTATTCAGATGACAATTGAAAAGTTAACACCTTCCATCCGTTAAGATTTTTTAATGGCCGGCGGCCGTTAAGAAATCACTTGTACAAATATTTTTTAACAATAACAATAATATTAATGTATTTCATCAGTTCGGACCTCCATTGTCTAATATAATATAAATTGATTTGAAATCCCTGAAAAAATTATAAAGATTAACCGAAAATAACAAATTTATTAAACAAAAAAACTGAAATCACAAAAAAATAACATACAAGCAACAACAAAAAAAATAAAAATTCGTTTTTTGCTTGATTAGAGCTTTCCATATGTTAGGTATCTCTACGCTAGCTTGACTAAATGCGTTGTTGGACAACATATACGCGGCTTCTTTGAATTTTCTTCTAAACCAGTGTTCCTCTTTGTGGATGATTTCAGCTTGAGCCCATTTGATATTATGTTGATGAGTCCAAACATGCTCTGCTATTCCGAATTTGCTGGTTTCTCCTCGCTGTGTATGTTTCTTTCTTGTGGAGCTTTTGCTGTCTTCTAGCTGAAGCCTGCTCTACCATCACTCCGTTGTTGGTCATTTTTTTATGATGCCTAGTTCCTTTTCGAAACCTTCCTTTGTATTACAGAGCCCGAAGGCACGGTCTAGTAGAGTCTTGATGATTCCTCTCTTAGTCGATTGATGGTGGTTGGATTTATGGTTCAGATAATGTCCTGTGTGAGTGGGTTTTCGATATACAGATGTTTCCCACTTAGTGTCGGTCCTCTTCACCAACACATCTAAGAAGAGAGATAAGTTCCAACATCCAAGTTCTTTTACCGATGGAAGAGTTGAGAATTTCCCAATTTTAAGAATGCTGCAATTTTCTCTGAAACAGATCCAATAGTATGAATGCCTACAACTTGTTTTACATATTTACCATTCCTATAACCAATGAAGAATCGTCGATTTTCCAAATTTGAGCGCCGCAAATCTACGTACTTTCGATATAAACAATAGGCATCAAAAGGAAGTTCTTCTTTGGGAATGACGAATACCCTGTCCTTTTCGTTTTTAGAATACCTCAATGTAACCAAAACTCTGGTACTGGTGCTTTCAAAATAATCCACAGTCAGCTTAAATTCTCACGTCTGCAGGCGTCAAAAATACCACACATCAATACTACCTTTTCAAACAACCATGTATGATCATCTGTCTCCAACAAAAACTTAATTACTTCTGTGATTTAAGTCGTTTCAGTAGAGTTAGATTCTAGTCACTGTCATAAACATGATATCCACTTTAACCTGTGAATTTCTGTACAAGCATTTATGCAAAGTTTCAATATAAAGTCACAATCCTTTTTGAATATTTGATTTCATTGGTCCAATTTGACTAAAAAAGTGAGAATGATCGAAATTGTCAGACTGAGAGTCAAGTATGATTCAAGAATAACGACACATAGATTTTAATTTCATGGCTGACAGTATTATCGCTGTTAGGAAGAAACGTTGCATTGCTGTAAACTCTTTTTTGGTTGCCTAGGGCCCAAATTTTTCAATATTTTATCTGTTTGAAAGAAATAAACTTCATACAATTACCTTGTGGATGAAGTTATTTTCTTCTAATAATAATGCTCAAATATGACCTTTCAACTTTCAATAACAAACAATAAACAAATATCCGTATATAAGCCTAAGAATAGTTTTCAAATGACCAGCTTGGAGAGCTCTGCTATCTTTGATATTCTTAGGTTGAGTCTTCTGTTGATCCCATAGATGGTCTCTTCCTAAGAGAAGTTGTCATAATCTTCACTTACTCAGGTTTGTGTTAGCAATCACACGTTGGAAGGTAAGACCTCGTTAGTCATTAGCTCGCACAAGTTTCTCAACTTCTGAGAGTTGTCGTTCGTATGGGGGCGACAGCTGATTATCGGAAAAACATCAGATTTGAAACAGATTTTTTTTCCAATAATAAAAAGAATTCTGGCTGAAAGTTATGGTAGCACCTTTCATTTTGGAGTAGTTTCAGGTAGAAATCCGCCAGTACGGTACGACCGTTGTATTGAAGAGTTTCTTTTCTGACAAATAAAGATAAGGCCAAACACTGATTCCCAAAGTACTCCTGAAATAATAAAAAAAATCTGACCGTTGATTTGAAATTTTCAGCATCCGTTTTCTGCATAACAGACATGTCTCAATTAATTCCAGAGTAATAATTTTGAAGCGACCCTCACAGGGAAAGCTATTATGCTCAATTTTACTCGGATTGGTTCTTAGGAACCGTTCAGTTCAAAAGTTGCATTCATGACAATTAAGTCTCACTACGGTCATCTGAACCATAAATGCAACGCTTCAAGGATCCATCTTGTTGTTTATTTATAGTGAGAGCCGTAGAAAGACAAAGAGTGATATTTCAAAGTCGATAAGTCGATATCGAATCTTGGTTTGTCAGGAACTCTTGCTTATCCTTCATGATGATGAATAATGATAACAAACATAAACGCATTTTTTATTTTTAGTACACCATTTTCAATGGAGATCAATATACAATGATAGGATCTAACAAGGACATGGACAACATGGCGGTGGACAGCATGGTGGCGGGCAACAAGGTGGCGGACAACAAATTGGAGCAGCGCATGGCATAGGAGGTGGACACATGATGGGACATGGAATAGCCGGAGCTACTGGAACAACTTTTCCAATTGGTACCAATGGTGGACAGCTAGGTTTGATTGGAGGTGGGCAAGGAGACTGTGCAATCAGGGGAACAGAAGGCGGTGGACAAAATGGAGGACAACAAGGACCACAAGGAGAACATGGACTGCAGTTAGGTGGACATGGTGGTGGACATGGACCACAAGTAGCAGGGCAAGATGGAGATCCATTCGCAGGAGGCCCACAAGGAGGACACTGCGGAAACTTGACATAAGCTGGATAGCACTGGTATTGCTCTAGATCTTTCTGGCCACTGGTGTATCCTGAATACCTTGAGGCTTGGCTTGGTCCACAAGAGGGATCTGGTTGTGTAAGGCAGTCTGGTGCGCCGTGACATTCTGATCTTTGACAGTCGTCTTGGAGGCCGTTGTGTTTTTCGCAGTCACACCCAACATGAAGAATACTAGCTCTTAATTCTCGAGACTTGGATCTGGTACCATTGTTTCCATTATTTTTAGGCCTTCGATAACAAACCATCATTTGCGGAGGGTTACAGGGTACACACGGTTGCTCTTCTGGGTTTGGATTACATACAGGGACGCATGGTGGTGGCACCGGCGTGCAGATAGGTAGTATCGGTGGTACGCAAATGGGTGGATTACATGGCGGCATTGAAATTGGTACCGTTGCACTCTGAGGAGGGCAAGTGCCAGGAGTACAAACTGGTATAGTTCCGCAAGGTACTGGACAGCATTGCGGAGGGCAGTTGTCTCCTATCTGATTGACTAGTTTCTTGAGATCGCTGAGTAGGGATTTTCTCTTCTCTGACTTTTCGGGGCACACGAAGGCCATATTGAGAATTCAAAATACGGTTTACAATCCACTTATAATTTGGAATATTTAAAGTTTTACTAGAATTCCGAAGGAAAAATTTGATATGATCGACTTCACGACAATTTTGACTAAATTATGACATAAGAATCTGACAGAGGTACTCTTGATGCCAAGCAAGTGCCAGGCTTGATACACAATGGGTTCATTGTGTCTATTGCTAAGAAAATTTTAAATTCTTATTTTTATTTTAAATTATTTTAGCTATATGAGATTTTCTGAGGTTGGAATTTTTGAATATGTTTTCATCAATGACATAAACAAGTATAAATATTTTATTAAAACAACGATTTAAAATAAAATAAAAACAACAATAAAAATTAATTGGCGCTCCGGGGCGACTTCATTGATTCCATTGGCGCACTTGCTTTTTCAGCTGCAGGAAAACCCGGAAAAACCTGCAGCACCACATCATCTGAAGATCTTGATCTAACAATGTCCTCTCTCTTATAAAACAAAATGTAGGGTGTCTCTAGAGGCTCCAATGAATTCAATGCATCGCCAGAACACTTCATGACACGATTATCGTCAAACTTAAACCAGTCCGTTTCGTCTTTGACCAAGACGTAATAATGACCAAATTCAACGCCAGAACCACAGTGAACAATGACTGCATGAATATTATAATAGTGGTCTGCTAGGTTGAAATGTTCATCTATTTCGAACCTTCCAAAGAGTTTCTTGCTTCCGTTTGAGGTTGAGACTTGTTTGAAAATCATCAGTGTTATTATTAGATTGACTGGTGCCTCAGCTATACTTGTTTCCTTATAACAGTCAGTTAGTTTGGCGCATGTTTGACAATACAGTCGATCATCACCTGTTAAAAATTCCATTTTCAGATGATTTAACAATAAGCTTTGCACGGACTGGTTATTAGTCATATTAGGAAAAGCTAGATGAAGTTCCAGAAATTCACATAAGTTTTCGGTACTTCTTGAACATTTACCACAAAGTAAACAAGTGAGGATTTTTCCAGCAAAAGATTTACAAACACAAGACGAGATGGGCTTGTACGGAATCATTCAGTCCAGAGCGGTCAGGAGTATTGATTTTGCTATTGTTTTGCTCACGAAGAGTATTCAACAAGAACCCCAAGAATTCGGAACAATCCTCTTGTTGTCCTAACGAGTATCTAGTGGACTTCAAAGACTCCAGGAAATCGGTTGGAGGAAAAGATGATCCCTTCTTACGAAACTGCAGCTGCATGAACAGTTGTTTGAGTTTGATGAATAAGTAGGAAACATTCCCGTTCTCGTTCATCATTAAAACTTCGTTCTTGAAATTCTTCGTCATGAACAATACTTGTAAAATGCTATTCATGTAGCAAGTGTTTCCTGAATTATCCAATCCAATTTTCTTCTCTAGATTTTCAGGACAACTATCTACTGATTCGTAAGGAAGAACATGTTTCACAGAATCTCCATAAGAACCATTTCTCAAGCTGCGATCAATCCTTCCAAGTGAAGAAGAGTTTCGTAGAGGGATCGATTCAGCTCTTGCTTCATAAAGCTCTTCCACTGAAAGGGAACCAGTTCTACGAGGACTTCCATACAACAAGTTGTATGGAAGGAGTTGACTTAGTTACGTAGAAATGAAGAAGATCCAAATCTCTTCTTGATTTGTGTTCTCTTATAAAGGATGAATATTGTTTTGTTCATTATAGGATAAATATTCCTGATGCCTACGTGTTTAATTTTATTTCATCAAACAGTTTTGGTATCATTTTGAATCAGACTTAATATTATGTTATTTCAATAGATATTCCTGCTTCCCGTGGAGTTTCGTGAACTTTAGAAATACATTTCCTTTGTCACATATAAAGCTTGAGGATTAAGGATCTGGATGCCGTAGATGTAGCCTATTGGGTATTAACATTATCATAACAATAAACTGAGACTTGTGGTTGGTTGATAGGAAGATTTTTTGAAAAATTTAAATTTACCAGTTTAGTACCAAGACTCGCTACTTCCTGACAGAAGTGTTCCAAAAAAATATCAAATCTGAGCTTCACGATACTTACAAAAGTTAAAAGTGCTCCATATTCATGAAAAAACGTTATACTAAGAGTACTACCTTGATTCTGTCACAATATGACACAGCACTCCTTATTAGAAGCAGGATATTCAAATGCTGATAGTTGGAGGCAATTAAATGATAATTTTCATTCCTCACTTTTTATTCTCGAAACTCAGTTGGAGGCATCCCGGACAAATGAATATTTCTAGGGTCAAGGATGACTCAAGTACCTTGATTCATGGCAGCATAATAGGATCGGATGGTTTGAAATGTTTTGTCTGAAATTACAGTCACGCGTTTTTATGAGCTATATACAGGGCTTGTCCTGTTGTCACGACGCGACCAGCTGAACTACTCTCCAGTGGCGTACGGGCAATTTCAGTAGCCCTGCCTTCATTTACTTTACAGGGTAAAATATTAGGTATGCGAAGTGAGTTTAGTGTCGACTCGTCTTGCAAAAAAGTTATAGCCCAGATAAAATAGACGAAAAAAAGGATTGACTTCGCAAAAATTCCCAACCATCTGATTTTTTGTACAGACCTTAAATACTACATCATAAATTAAATGTTTTCTATTCGAGATCGCAAATTTTTGTTTTTTGCTTATATCTTTCGAATGGAGAAAGTTTGTGGATCATAAAATTCTCTACTGAAATAGTTTAAATTTTTATTCTTTGAAATAATCGTTCTCGAGTTTACGGGATTTCAGACCGTATGAAACTCGTATTTCCAATTGTATGCACACATTTACAGACGATCTCTGAGGTAGTGAGCCCGGGCACATCATTTTATCAATATGATGAAAATTGTAGCAGCAAGAAAATTACATTATTCATCATCGAACTCTATATCATCACTCGTTTATTCTTCTTCGCTCTCTTTCTCATGGCTCTCTTCTTCCTCATCTTGCTCGATTTGTATGGATTATTCTAAAAAAAATAGATGTGTCAGTTACATCCTCATCTATTTAGCAGAAATTTGCAATTCAGCATCTTGAGCCAATGAACTAAATAACAACCACAGTCACGAAAACTCTGGTACCTACTCTTTTACTTTATTATTGTAAACGTTAAAAATATATTTGAATACAAAACGTACTGTAGCAAAAATAAAATCCAAACCTAATCTCAATATATAGAAAAATACTGAAAAGTTTGTTATTCATAAACGAAACGAATTCACTTGTTTTGTTAATTCAACTATGTGAGAACATGAAACCCCGTGTAATTCAATGTAGGTGTGAAAGTAGTTATTTATGAAGGACTTTTTTTTGGTGTCATTCATAAAAGTAGTTGTTTCGAAAGAGTTCTTTTTCCAGTTTGAATCTGAAAGAAACATATGTATAACAAACTTCCCGACGACATTAAAGTTTCAGGAAATGTACATATTTTCAAGAGAAAACTTAAGCAACTCTTATTGTCAAAAAACTGCTACACTGTTAAGGAGTTTCAGCCGTAACTTTATTTTCATGTGAAGTGTTCGGTTTATTTAATATACACCTTTTTTATTTATACACACGTAGAATTAGTAACTTTAATATATTTTATATTTATACTTTATATTATTTGTAATAAATTTTTGTGACGTGGATGTCACTTGGATCAAAATAAATTCCACATAGGGAGCTTTATAAATAAGTAAAAAAATATATTGAACGGTTTTGTTGAAAGAAAAAGATAATGATGTTGTAGATAATGTACTTGAAACTAACAAATAATTCGGAAGGTCCTAGGTAGCAGTCATCACATCATATCAGATAAAAAATAATAAAATCGTTGTGCGTAGCGTAATCTGAGTAAATATATCAATACTAAGCCCAACAATTCTATTATTTTTTATCTGTTCAATACCGTAGATTGCTGGGGAGAGTGGTGTGATGACTACTACTTAGGAATTATTTTTTAGTTTTTAGTACAGTACCTAAATCATTACTATTTTTTTTCAATAAAACTGTTCAACATAATTATTTTACTTATTTTATTTTCATGTTTTCAGTTTCTAATTTTGTTATTCAATTATTCTCATTTTGTTTTGTTCATTTAGAGCCTCAATAAAAAAGGTAATCTGTACTCCGCCATTTTATAGTTTCGGTTATTCTGAATTTGCTTTTTTTTCAAAATATACTACTATTCTACTAGTCAAGTTCTGTCATTTTCTATCCACATTGAGGTTGTTGTGAAAAATATGAAATCCGCCATTTTGTAGCTGCGTCCATCTTAAATTTGCATCTTTCTCAAAGTGTATTACTATTCTACTAGTCAGGCCCTATCATTTGATACCCATATTAAGGTAGTTGTGGAAAAATTATGTAATCTGCCATTTTGTTGCTGCGGCCATCTTAAATTAGCATCTTTTTCAACGTGTTCTACTATTTTACTATTCAAGCTCTGTCATTTGATACCCATATTGAGGTAGCTGCGAAAAAATATGTAATCAGCCATTTTGTAGCTGCGTCTATCTTGAATTTGCATCTTTTTCATAGTGTACTACTATTCTACTAATCAAGCCATGTCATTTGATACCCATATTGAGATAGTTGTGAAACAGTATGTAAGCTGCGGCCATCTTGAATATAATCCAATGCCCTTCGTGGTATTAGCCAAGGGAGTAGTTTTTTATGATAGGTGTCAGTCCATTAACCTACAGTGTAGAGAGTTGAGACTGGCCTGAACGAATTGTTCAAATGACTTGATGGTAAAAATAATGTATTGAATTGTATCGTCATCAAAACTAAATGTGTGTACTAAATATCAGATCATTCTGTCAACAGAAACTTCAGTTACTAAATTTGACCCAAACAAACAAATAGGGCAAGCTAAATAAAACCGTTTAGTTTAAAACAAGAGCCCAATAAGCAGTTCTGTATAATTAAATGCAAAATTTTCAATTTAAAAATATCCTAACGTCTAATTTTCAGTCTTCCATGTCCATCATAAAAACATCTACACCTTCCAAAGAAACAAATAATCATTACCTACCCTCAAGGTCGCAAACTAAAAGTGATATGTACTTAATGAGTTAAATTAAGTGCAAATTCACCATATCATCCTTGCTCTAATCTGAGATGATACTCTCGAACCTTGCAACATAATTATTTCGTGTAATATCAAGGTTTCACGTTCGATTACATTCGAAAAAAATAACAAATTCTACAAATTATAGTTCACTTAACATATATCGGAATTCCGTTAATAAATTTATACCATAGGAACGAATCGATAAATGGGATGAAACGAGGATCATTCGTTGTGGTTCCTTGACTCAAGGTCATTGATAATTCGAGGAAATTCATATAGTAATTCAAATATCGACGGTAAATATAAACATTGGCCTTTATTGAAATATGAAGTTTTAGTAAACTTTTGTACATAATAGGACGCTTGTTCCAAAAAACTTTATATGAACATGATATGTTATGAAAGCCACAATGAACCCTTGCGGGTTGCGGTGGAGGGTCGAATACACCCACTCATTTCTGACCTATGTATTTTGAAGGTCTTAATTGTTGAACAACATGATGTTGAAGTTTTTTTAATGATAACTTTGCCGTGAGACCCATTGAAAGGTAACGCTGGAACCTCTGTCGTGGGATATATCCAAAACAAGTTGAGTTCCTAAACATCAGAACCGCAACACTCTTTCCGAAGTGCGTTTCAGCAACCAAGTTGGCGTCTTCCGGAGATGAAGGAAACTAATTGCTCGCTCTACAATTTGTATCTATTTTTATCTAATCTGCTTCACTTTCACTTTCTGATACACTTTTAACTGGAATACACTGTAATTATATGAATATTGATTACGACTAACAAAATAAATCACTTGAAAAAATATGATAGAACTGATGGATACTTGATGCAAATCCATTATAACGTATTCAAAAAACACACTTTAATGTGAAATTTCCAGTTGAAAGTTAACAAAATCGCGACACGTGTTTCGCTACACGACAAGACAACACAAGAAACTACATTAATGAATATACAGTGTCATCCCCAAAGTATGCACCATATGGGAAACTTATTTATTAAGGGTTTTTCGACAAAAATTGTGTTTTATCGTATTTTGTTAGTGCATATTCAGTTTTAGGAGACACACAAACTTTTATCAAGAATAACTTTTCGTCGAAAAACCCTTAATAAATAAGTTTCCCATATGGTGCATACTTTGGGGATGACACTGTATACTAAGTCACAAAAAAAAGGTAAACACCCATTTATATTGAAAATATTTCAATAATGTTTTGCATGTGTATTTATGTTGAGGCCAGTAAAAGCCAGTAAAATTTCACCGGATCGGAAGCTATTGTGACCAGTTTTTAAATGTTCTTTTTTGTGTGAGCATTCATCATTTCTCCAATTTTTATATTTATTTGTGCTTTAACTATTAAAGAGTTTGTTGTAAAGTGCTTCACATTGCACTATGCTTCGAGTACGAAGACTTCGTCGTATTCCTCAACTCAGTGATTTTAAGAGAGGACGAATTGTTGGCTTACGTGAGGCAGGTTATTCAGTTACAGAAATTTCAAGAAGAACCTATCGATCTTTGCGTTCGATTCTAAGTAGGTACTGTCCGACCGAAACTGGTTTTTACGACCGAAACCGAAACCGAATTTCGGCAACCGAAACTTATTTACAAGGATTATGTTTTGAGGAAAAATAAATAAAACGTTATATTAATTTTTTTGTCATAACGAAAGTTTGCAAGAACATCATATTGAAACATCATATTTATTATTCACCAGTCTCATGACTTGTTCAGGTAATGAATTTAACATATAGACATTTGACAGGTAGTTATAGTCATAATGATTCAAATTACTATAAAAGCACGACACATAATTTGCATAAACAGTATTGTGACGCCTGAAGATGCCATTGTATAGTGAAACACGTGTCGCGGAAATCTCAAGTGGAAATCTCACATCAAAGTGTGTTTTTGAACACTAGATATTAGGTAAGAGAGTCTCCTTGTTGATTCGAACAACTTGATATGGTTTCAAAAAACAAATTTTTGCGAAGAATAGATCAAAGTAAAACCGTGGATTTCATAATACAAAATCAATATAATCAGAGGTTATATGATGTTATTCATATGAAACAGAACCACAAACCTGATATTTGTAAGGATGTTTTGTGATAATTGCTCAGATAAACTTTTCAGAAATGAGACAATCAACTATTGATCTCACGGGAAGGTTTTCACGATTCTAGTTTCACTTTTTTATTGATTTCTTTGTAACCAAAACAGATTTCAATTCATTTCAAAAATTATTGCTATGTTTTTCAATAAATATTGCTTGTGGCGATGTTTCAAACTGAAATTGTTCGGTTCGGCCCGAAATTCCGAAGTTGTTACGCAATATTTCTTGCATTAACGTATAAGCATTAAGAGAATATACAAATAATTTGGAGAATTTATACCTGTTCACAACAACTTTTAACCGACGTGACCTTTCGCCAAAGATGAGAATTGTTATTCAACCGGGGTCACGTTACCAAAGTCTTATTTATTTTGAAAAATGATACTGTAATTATTTTACATTTGATTTCAATTCAACTGTACGGCCTTTTACATGGTCGTTTCACTTATCGGAATGTTATAGAACTTGTTTCAATAACTATAAATTCGTAAATATGATAGAAATGGCCGATGCTTGATGAAATTCCATTATAACGTATTCAAAAAACACGTTAAAAGTTTACAAAACCACGGCATGTGATCGGGAGTGTACAAGTTGACTTGTGGTTCTTGTTAAAAATTTTATATCGGACAAAGTGGAAGAACTTTTTCCAAAAGAATAAAAGAGCATAGAAGCAGTTTTTTGAATGTCAATCAATCAAAATGTACTTCATTTTCGAAGATAAAATCTCATTGACAAAGTGTTACTAGTCTAAGAAATATAAGATATCAAATTAAAAGATAAATGTTATGTTATTGAAGTACTTGACCATTTGGTCAGTCAGAAAGTAAACCTATATACGCTACATATTAAAATCTGTTTTAAATCTGTTTTTCCGTTAATCAGCTGCCGCCCCCATACGAACAACAACTCTCAGAAGTTGAGAAACTTGTGCGAGCTAAGGACTAACGAGGTTACATTATCAAACTATACTATACTCTAAACTTAGAGTGAAATGTGTAAATCAAACAAAAAGTTAGAATAGTCACACAGTTCAAATACTTGTAGGTAAGTACTAAAACACAAAAATAAAATTTAATTGTTTATAGAGTTGAAATTTCTATCTGAATAGAATTCGTGTAAAGAATAATAGCCCTTCGAAATCAGTAGCTTTTTACAGACTTTCCAAATTCAGTGGAACATGTTATGCCTTTGATCTCAATTGGCAAATGGTTGGACATTTTTTTCCATTATATATGAAAGGCCTCTCAATTTTTTATGATATTGGAATCGGTAAACCTAAATTGAGCTTATTTCTCGTATTTCGTCAGGGTAAATTTCGTCAGGGTAAATTTCGCTCCTATTTTTTTGCATTAGACTTACCATTTCCAAGATAAGTATGGAAGGCAAGGTCAAGATTTTATGTCTTGTGAATAAAGGTCGACAGGAATCCCTGAATCCAACTCTACACATATTTCTAACTCCTCTTTTTTTGTGGAAAGGCTAATTCAACATTTGCGAATCATCTTTTTTGACAAAGGGCCAGGAATTCAATCACGATTATTTAGAACAGAACGGTTCAAGACTCAACCTTTTGGAATGTTCAAAAATCAATAGATGTAAAAATTCGGGATTATTGCTCAATGACCAAATAGATTTAAATTGTTACCCTTTATTAAATTCAGTTTGCAATGAGGAAATTGGTAATTAGGACAGATCTTAATAGTTCTTTTCGGGTGGAACAATCTTCGAAAGACATCTAGTCGCCCTGTAACCAGGTAGTGTCGAATTCCTACTGACTATAAAACCACTCATGAGTCAAGCAGGCTACTCTGGAACCCCCCTCAAGCATTACTTCAGACTAGCAGACTATAGTGATGGTTCAGGGCTATTCATTTTTTCTTCAGTACTTCATAATTATTCATTTTGTTCTTTTCTTTGTCAGGATAGTCTTGGAGAGTTTCCTAACGTCTTTCCAGTTTTCTTCAGTTTTGAGTATCTTCCCTATCATGTCTTTCGGTGATAATTCTCCTGTCGTCATTTCTGCGTTTCTTCTGTGCTTTTCCCAATGTATGCATTCAAAGATTGTGTGTTCCACCGTGTCTTTCATTCCGCAATACTTGTACTCTTCTGTGTCACTTACTTTGAACCCAAACAGATACGCCTGAAAACACCCATGTGTGAGGAAGTAATTCACCTCTCCCCATTTTTTATACATGGTTCTATATCTCTTACCAGTCTTCTTGTTCAGTTGACCTTTCTATCATCTGTCTCCCAAGATTGTTGTCATTTTTCAATAATTTGTGACCCAGCTAACCCTTTTGGTATTCTCTCTTTCACCAGCAGATCTATTGGAGGAGGGGGGGTTCTTACAATCATCAGCAGAGCTTTGGCTGATGCTGTTATATATGCAAATTCTATTTTTATGGTTGCTTTTCTTTGGACACTTGGTAATATATTTCTATATATCTTTTCCCGTGGCACTTTTCCAGATTGTTGTGCCATAGAGCATGATCGACTGGGCGAAGGAGTAGATGATTCTTCTGTTACTTTCTCGAAGGCCCCCGACGTTGGGCATCATCCTGCTTATGTTGCTTATATTGCTTATGCCTTTCCCCACCTTTTCTGCTATTTTTCTGTCATGAGCTCCCATTTTCATATTTCGGTCCATGTGAATACCCAGGTATTTAGGATTTTTGGCTGCAGATGTTCGTTTCTTTCAATTCAATGGTGATACTTTTCAGTTTCCTGCCAGCAGTACTACCTCTGACTTCTGAGGAGCAACCTTGAGTTTCTATGCTGTCATCTACTCGGCTATATCCTCAACAGTTCTATTGGAAGTTTTTACCAGATTTTCCTCATTTTTTCCCACCATCACTACAGCTAGATCATCTGCGTAGTTTATCAAGTTCTCTTCCCTAGGGACCGTCAGAGTCCCTAGGGAAGAGAACTCATATTGTATATTCCACAATGTGGGATCAATTTGGGAACCTTGTAGAACACCGCAGATAATGTTCATTTCTACCTTGTATCCTATTATTAGCACTCTCTCTTCAAGGTAGCTTGCGTTCATATTGTACAGGTATCCTTGCAACTTTGATGACTTCCGCTGGGAGTTCATCTGGTACGGGGGCTTTTTTCTCGTTTAGTCTTCTATTGGTCTCTATGAGTTCATCCATTGTGAACGGTGGTATCTCCACTGGTGCCGTTGGTAGTCTGTCCCATTTTTCAATTTGCTGAGGTGGATTAATTATTTTCAGTGTATATTTGCAAGAACTCTCTGGGCATTATTTCAATTCTCTCACAAAATTCTGATATACTGATTTCTCAATTCGATACACGCGGTATACTTTTATAAAAACAATAGCAACGCATAAACTATTTTCACGGTGTACGAACACGGTTTCAAAGACCAGTAATGACTGCAATGGAATTAAATTCAGCCTTAAGCAGAGAAAAAAAGGTTATTATCTCCGATATTTATACAAACAAAAATACTATCTGACTCAACGATCTCATTCACCAGAGCCCAAGTTGATTGAATACTTACGTTGTTTCGGTGTCCTGTTCATTTCAATTATGAATAATCTGACCCGTTACTTCATGAAATCCATGATTATTATTTTATTTTAGAATTTTCAACATAGATTTTATTTAAAGTGCGTTTCGCTACACGGTATCTTTATTATCATGGGTCGTATTCATTAGGTAAACCATTGTTACGTTTTATCCATGGGTTTGCTAATGATTGAATACACTGTACAATCAACTACTACACCGACAATACAACACAAACACTCTAAATGAAACTTCAGACTATTACTCAGTAATAGTCTATTACTCAGACTATCGCCTCATTAGATCACTTCTAACCGCACTTTCAACTAGACTTCCCCGGTCTGCTTGTTGGTAGTGTTTATTTATCGTGAAGGAAGTCTTTGGAACCCGATAGGGAAGTACCTGGAAGTCTCTCGAAGCGACGAGTTGAGCGAGACCCTGGCCAAGTCACAATTGATTAACGAAGACCAGCGGTGGCGGGCTTAATTTTTTTTCAGGGGATAATTTACAACACTATCAATATTTTCAACTTTTCATATACATATAGTCGATAGATGCCATAACAACAGGATATAATCAGATGAATATATTTAAAAAATATAGAGTTTAATTTTTTGGAATAAAAAATGTAAAATACGTAAAATACGTTGTACAATTCTTAGTGAACGAATTCATTGGTGATGTATGTGTATTTTTTCTGTCTAGCTAAGCGTGATCAGGCTAGGACACAAAAAGTGCAAAACACATGTTTCAGACTCATTTATAACGTAATAAAATAAGGGTTTCTATCTTATAAAGGAAAAGAGCTATAAGTTGTCAATGCGGGAAAGACAAAATTATTGAACATGTGTTCAAACACCAAAGTATATCATAATTTGTTGAAAACTAGAGCCAAATCATAACTCATTTATAATTCACCACCGTACAATGCTCTTTCGACCCACCAGGTATCATCAGTTGTGTTACGCTGAACCACTGAACTATTCCAAAGAGAACAAGCCTGAAAGAAGAAGCGATGAGACCTGTCATCGCCTTCACAAAATCATTGTCAAAATTAATTACCACCAAAATGTTCATGACATTCAAATCAGGCATAATCTGTCAATCTTCCCTTCTAAATATCCTGAACAAATCGTTCCTCTTCAATATTGTTGTAAATCATCCCGTGAAAAAAATTTATGCCGTCCGCCGCTGGTCGTCGTCAATCGATTGTGCCTTGGCCAAGGTCGCGCTCAACTCGACTTGCGCTTCGCGAATGTTCTAGATGTCGCGTCGCTTCGAGAAACTTCCAGAGACTTTCCTATCGGCTTCCAGAGGCTTCCATTGCCATATATAAACAATACCAATAGGCAGATCGAAAAGTTCAGTTGGAAGTGCGGTGCGAAGTGTTCTAATAAGGCGATAGACATTTGAGTATTAGTCCTAAGTTTCAGTTTGAGTGGAGCAGTGAAATGAATTTGTACGGTGTAGTCGATTATTGTCAAACCCGCGGAGAAAACTCAGAAATATCTTTAAATTTTAAAATACATCACCGTTCGTGATGAAATAGTTAAATCTACATTCAATCATGAATTTGTTGTAACTTGACTTGCCTATGACAAGGGGAAACAGAGATCGCAACAATTTATAATACTAATATTATTTGGCCTTCTTCTATGCTTCTATTTCGTTATTGTATTATATTCACTGATTGAATCATTATGCCTCATATTGACTTAGATGATTTTTTTCTTCTAGATTTTGAATGCAATGTCTTTTTTCTGGTTGAATGGAAGAGCAGACATGAGTACTCCCACTCATGTTTGTGCCCCTGGCCGAACTTTGTAAATATAGTCATTTATCATCATTACTATTATTATGGTTCGTGAAAAGATGCTTAAGCTCACTACCAGATTTTTTTTCACTTCAAAATATGACCGACTTGGCTCTATAGCGGTAGGGTTAGGCCTCTTCAAAGGCTTAGTGCTTAGCACCAAATTCTTGAGAAGCCGACGCATAGAAGAGTGAACAACTCTTCCTGTGAAACACGCGCTTATGCTCAAAGAATGATAGGCCCAAACCAGAGGCCAAAAGGTTCTCCATAGCTATGTATGTCAGGTATATCTGATTTTCAGAAGATGGAGAGACTCTGCAGTTCACAACCTCAGCCTCAATATCGGAAATTCTGATTTGTATGGCTGCAGGTCATTTGAGAGGATCATGACATTGTCTCCTAGCTGATAGTTGAAGTTGGTATATTGGAGAAAATATATCATAGTCTGTCAACTTTGGGGTGGATTATTCTTCACGAGGAAATTCAGGTCTGTGTAGCGAAGCGGCCTGTGCCCCAAAAAAGATAGATTTTTCAGTGTTTGTAGTCGTGCCGAAGTTGGATTCATTTGGTTTAGTGTGAATGGCTCACTTTGGACCTACCTACTTATCGAGTTGTTCAAGTAAACATCTCACAGAAATTGTTCACAAGTATCTACCGTTCTCACTCAGTTCTTTTGTTTATGTCAAGAATCCAGAAAATGATGAATGTTAGGTGAAATATTCCAAGAAAAATACAAGACATAATGGCTGAAACTAAGGTCTAGAGACCACATTCAAACAATCTAACCTTCGAAACGTACAGGATTGAATGATATATGAGAACTAGCAGTACCAATTATCGAAACTTAATCTAAAATAAGTTGATAAATAAGCGTATTTGATGCATCAAAAACTGAAAATATAGATAAGTGAAAGAGGAATTAAGGCAATTGGATTTGTCTCAAAGACATTTCAAAGCGATCCTTTGCTCATCGACTATTTAGTCATCGAAACATTTTTTCTTAACGATCTCACGTCGAAACACATTACCTATTAAAACATCCATCCTTGAGCATTTGCATAAGCGAAATATACCAGTGTAATTAGTAATTAAAAATTACGCGATTACTACATCCTGTATTTTGTCGACTCAGCATTTGTGTCTTATATTCGACTTTATTTATTGAAGAATCACTTCGCGCTAATGATAAAGAACGAAAGAGTTTTTGAAACGTTCCAACGTGCATACATTTTCCTTGTAATTTCAATAATCCTTCATATTATGGAAATATTACATCAGATGTTGATCAATTCTGGCCTGAGTTATAGTTAGAGAATGAATTGAAGATGTTTTATACACACGGATATTATTCAGTTGAATGGCTTTGGTATGCTATAAGTTTAATATCTTTAGTATACTTAATGTTTGGAACTTTTTGATTCGACAAAATATGAGATAACATAATATGCATAGAAAAATCGAAAACTCATTTATTCTTCATTATTAATAGAAAGTCATGTAGAAATATGGATACTTGTGATGTACTGGTTGGAACCTTTGGTGTTGCAACTGATCTTTCACCAAAACTTGACCAAGCTTGTCCGTTTATAATGGAAACATCAAGCAATCCACAAAAAATTATCATAGGCCATCTTCGGCTGTTTTTAGCCACACTATAGGATGAAACTAGCTGATGTAGTGTATCTATATCGCATATAAAAGGCAGAACGAAACCCATCTCCTAATGAAGTGACTGATCAAATTTCTGAGTGGTGTTCTACAAATGGCCTGCTGCTAAATTCTGCTAAATCTTAAATGCTCAATTTCGTTACTAAAAATACAACAATTGATAAAAGCTATTTGGTTAGATGAAATAATGAAACTTTACATCAAGTTAATTGTACTAAATTCTTAGGTGTTGATATTGATAATAAACTTACCTGGAAGTTTCATGTTGATAGTGTCAAACTGAAGCTCTGTAAACATATATATTTACTTCGTCGGTTAAAACAAACAGTCTCTCTTGATGTTCTCAAGCTTTTATACCACAGTTTAATTCAGTCAGTAATTTCCTATGGTCTTGAACAGTGGGGCTTATCAGCTAAAGCTGATGAAGTATATATTCCCAAAAATGAGCAAATCCAGGAACATTTCACCAGAAATAATTCTCAGCTACATCAACCTTATAGTAGATTGACAGTATCAAAGAATCACCCCATGTGCATTGGGGCTAAGCTATATAATAAGCTTAGTGAGGACATTAAATCTTTAAGTTTTATATTGACTTTATTATGTTTGTTTGACCTGTTGAATCAGCCAGTATTTTATGATGATGTTATGTTTTTTTTAATGTAATTGTGAAGGAAAACTGATTTAATAAATGTTTGATTGATCGATGGTATGTTTTTATCGAAGCCACTCAATGACATCAGTTTTTCTCTATGTATTAGTTAGTATTCTTTCAACTCAACTCTTTCATTTGCTCAAAATATTCTTCAAATACATCGCCTGTCATGTCTTCATGGTAATCCCCAGACTGCTTTGATTTAATCAATAAACCACCCTCAACAAAACCATCAACACTTCCAACGTGGGTAGTAATCAGCAGCTCTCCTTCTTCAGTCTTCTGAAAATTTTCGTAGTGAACTTTGTCCACATCTTACCAAATGATGAATCTTTCTATTTTCACGTCGAAAATCTCTTATCTGCCACAAGTAATGTCTGCTCTAGCAAATAATTTCTTCATTACCGATTGAGAACGATTTTCTGTTTTATTTTACCAGCTGAAATTTAATTACTTTGAAATTTTCCACAATCTCATTCTGCCTAACATTGGAAACATACTTTGGTCACAGTAGAATATTACAACAAGTAGGCTCTCTTACCACGTGATCCGCCCGAGTTGCTGGGAACCTTCAACCGCGTTCAGTGCTGTAGTATCGAAGGATTCGACGGTCCACGGGAATCGGATTAGTTATAATAAACGGTCGGAAATTGATATTGTGTTTAGTTTATTCGCTGTTGTTATTATTGTTTTTAGTTTTTGTAGTTGGTTATAAGTAATTTACCACAAAATCTTCTATAATATTCTTAAATTCCCTTTTATATGAGCGCACGCCTATGGTAAAAGAACGAAATTGGCTCCGCACTTCGTTTCGAGGTCACAGAGAACTTTGTGAATTTATGAATGAAAGTAGTGGGAGTTGACTTACTGGTTGATTTTTATTATGATTTGGTATTCTCTCAAGGATCCCATTATTTTCTGGAAGGTCGGTATTTCTTTTTTTAAATATAATGAATGTATTGTTCTGTACTGTTCTTTCAATTGCACGATTATATACTAAAACTAAATTCTCAGAAATATTATTGCATTGAAATGAAAACATTGTTGTCAGGTTGTGATTCTAAAAATGTTTTCATCTGATAAAATATACCTATAGAATTCTGAGAATTTAGTGACTACTATTATGGAATTTTGGTATATATAATACTATAATTTTCACTTTTTAACCGACTCAATTATGTAGGGGAGAGTCGGATATTGGCGCGCCCTTAAGGAAAACACGCTCTAGAAATCATTAGATGTATTGAATTCCAACTCTGTATATGTCAGCTAATAGATGACTTATCTGTCAAACAAGTTCGAATGAGAAATTTTGAGTTAAGTTAAGTGGTAGAGGAGGAAGAAAAAAAAACAAAAGTCAATAAAAGCGCGGTATTATCAAACCAGTCTGATAATACCGAGCCCCCTGTTTGACAATACCGTGTTCCAAAAATATGTCTTTATTCAAGGCAGCATTTATTGATCAATACAAAAGAAATCAGCAAAAATCGCAAATATACTTATAGGCAGATTCTTGACCACTGGGAACAATTGGTTTTCTCAATAGCAAACTCGTAGGCCAGTTTACGTAGTTGTTGGTGAGTGACCCCCTAAAATGTTTTAGCATGATCCTTAAACTCTTTCTTTTCTTCATTTGAGAATGTTGCTTGTCGACCCATACGAGGATCATAATATGCTCCTCTTTTAAGTCTGTCTCGTATTGACGATTCTGGCAAGTCGAAAGTTTTTGCCACCTCTTTAACTTTTCTTCCAGAACGTACAGCTTCCAGGGCAGCTTTCATCTGAGCTGGATCCCATAACCCCTTTTTTCTCTTTGGAGTAGGTTCAGTCATATGTAGTAAAAATATATTAGCATGGTCTGATAATACCGCGCGGCTGATAATACCGCGCCATGAGCGCGCAATTATCAGACGTGACTACTTTGAATGCATGCAAATATAATTCAGAAAATGGAAATGTGGGACAAGCAATCAACATCACATAGTTTTCCTAATATTATTAGCCGCCTATCGCAGCACAATATGTAACATTTAAGTAAAAGGTTTAGTACCTACCTCGATCCAAAAAATGATAAAAGTTATAAGAATTTTCACGGTAAATAATAAACACGTGCCGAGCTCAATCCAGTGTTCCATTGGGAGATAATGTGGTGTGCGGTATTATCGACTGCGCGCCATTATCCGACTCTCCCCTACGCCTATGGAACAGTCACTTGAAAATAATTTATTACTCGGCAGCTTGATGGCTCTGTGTAGTCTAAATTATTTCAGTTGTGTATGCAAAGCGTTTACAGAATCTCCGATGTATCATCCTTGAAATCATCGTTACGCTACTGTACAGATGATCTCGCACATCCTATCAGCGTTCTCAGAAAGAAGCGAACACTCATAACTCAAAGAAAGACATTTGCATGATCTCCATGTCTAATCCAAGTATTGCACCGATCGTGAGGTTACGCAAGCCCGCAATATTTTCACGGAGATGAGCATGTATTATTGACATTAGAAGATGATCGCTGATGTCATAGACGTGCGTGCCAGGGGGGTCCCACGTGACCGTTTTAACGCACACCAAGGTTAAGCGGCCTGCCGCAGGCGCTTGTTATCTACAATTATTCTAAACTGGTACAACATAACTCTCTTCGTGAATCGTCTTCAAAGAGGCATTGGGACAGATGGCCGACAAATTGTTGAGGTCGGTGTTAAGAAGATGGTGTAATCGGTGTCATTATCGGTTAGTTCCGTTTATGTACTTTACACTTTCCCATGAAACTGCCATTCACTATGACAAATGGAGGAATTGATATGTCTTTGTTGTTTATAGAAAATAATACCATTCGTAACAGACTCACCAACGAACCATGTTTTCAAGCATTGCATTTACGAGGTACCATGTGAGTGCGGCAAAATATCGGTAAAACCAAGAGGCTTTCGAGAGTCCGTATTAGAGAGCACAGAAAACAGTCCGTGAAGAGAAACCAATAAATCTGGAATGGCGGATCATGCTTGGAGTATTTGGACTCACCTACATAACAATAAGTGAATCAAACAACATGTCTTACAAGAAAGAGGTTTTCCTTTCCTTCCTTCCAAATAATAATAGAGCGGAATCCGAAATATAGCTTTGCTGACGATAGCAAACTTGTCTCGTTATTCCATTTGGATTCCACGACATCGGCTGCAGATGCACATGTTGCGTATCTCAATGAGGATCTAGAGGTGATTTCGAGTTGGGGTGAAGTATTATTATTATTATTATTACATATAAATAAAGGCTGAGGACAAAGTCCTATGTAAGCCTACAAACGAAGGATATCAACAAGTCAATACAATGCATGCAAAAAAAATAGAAAAATAATTAATATATGCATATAGTCGATTAAGCAAATACAGAGAAATACACAGAGATACTGTACGTAACGATTGGCCGCTTATTGTGTACGTATGGAGTGGATTGTTCTTTCCTTGATGGAGTACGACGCATTTGTCGACGTTAAGAGGTAGAAGCCAATCCTCGCACCATTGACTAATCGAGTTGATGTCTTCTTGAAGGTTTAGTATCATCGGCATAGAACGACTTGCTGGACTTTATGTGAAGAGCAAAATCACTTGCATAAACAACGAAGAGGAGCGGGCCAAGAACAGATCCTTGGGGAACTCCACTTGTAACTTGTCTGTGCGAAGAAAAAGAGTGACCCACTTTGACCGAGAAAGTTCTATCTGTCATGTTATTTTCAATCCATAGGTTTAGTTGACCTCGAATACCGTGTCTGTCAAGTTTGTGCATTAGCCTCCTCACTGGGACCCTGTTGAAAACTTCGGTAAAGTCAAGATAAACGATCGGTCGGTAGCCAAGCGGTTCGGCGTGGATGATTTGTTCACTCACTCGAATTGACTGCCGTGTTGGTCGGTGGTTCAAACCCTAGTCTGAACGATCGATCTTTACTTGCTACCGTCCAACCCGTGTTAGGAATCACACGTTAAAAGGTAAGACCTCGTTGATCCTTAGCTCGCACAAGTTTCGGCTTCTGAGAGTTGTCGTTCGTATGGGGACGACAGCCGATTAACGGAAAAACAGATTTTAAAACAGACAGATTTTTACTGACACTAAATTGCTATTCGTTTCTGAGACTCGTGAGATTTTTATATTTTATTCACATCTTTTCATTCATTATATCTTATCAACTTCTTCCATAATGAATACACATAAATAATAACTCCTTCTGAAATGATAAATTCAAGAAAAAGGGCTCTATTTTGAAAGACCCGATAAGTGGGATCCACCCATATATCTAAGTATAGGAATCAATTTTTTTTTAGATAATATATCTCTCAGCAACAGTCTCCGCCTATGTTGATCTTCATGATCGAGTAGATGCTTTCCATTTAAATTTTCATAAGTCCTTTATTCCGATCATCAGGTATGGAAAAGTCCTTGCTTGGCAATTGTGACACCGGCACGCATCAATGTTGAATATGACGACGATAAAAATTCCCCGACGCAATAAGTTTCCTCCAAATAAAGCAAAACTTTATATTGACATTCAACATCACTTCGATATATATATAAACGATACGTTTCTCGAGAATAGCTAGTTCACTGCTTCTGAATAATATAACTACAAAAATTATCTTTAGTTAATTAGTATTTTCTCTTGAATTGAAAAACTTATACAAGTTTGGTTGATTTACCAAATCGCCTCGTTATTTGACTGGGGTTATTATGATATTATGATGTGAATTTTCTTTCGCCCTGCATTCCTTAGTATAAAGGTGCGTATTCACCAAAAAAGCGAGCACGAGCGAACAAGAGTGAAAGAGCATTCTGCATCAATAATCGTCTGGCGAGTAAGGGCTAGCGAGCGAGAGAATGTATGCTTGTTCGCGTTCAGAAAAGATCGAGAAGAAGGCGGTAAATCAACAGGTGCTTGCTCATGGATCAACTACGACTAATAACTTGAAGATATTCGCTCTGGTGTGGACGAGACAGCAAACACGAGTGAATATGAGCGAACACGAGCAAACATACACGAATGCTCGCTCATGCTCGCTCGTGCTCGTTTTTTGGTGAATACGCATGTTAACGTGAGAATGTAATTTGACGGAATGTTGTTGAAACAGTAGCCAAAAACAACACACCCATGATGCAATACAGACAAATAATTTACAATTTCATCAGTTCGGACTTTCATTGTCTAATATAATATAAATTGATTTGAAAAACCCTGAATCATAAGAGTACGGACTCAAAGTTATGTGTTGCAATGGATAAAACCTCAGAGAGACGAGTAAAGAATGTGTTCCTACTTTTCTCATCATTGATGGGGGGCCGTTAAATGTTACTTATGCAATATTTATTATGAAAAGCAACTGCAGAGCATTCAATTACCATTTCAAGAGATAAATCATTGATCGTCATGAGTGGTCTACTTAGAGATATAATTTCGTTGATGAAATAAGCTCCCAGGAATGAGATAGGCGAAAGAGTTCATGAAGAAACAATCGCCCAGATTGCAACATGGGTCTGACAGAAGAAACCCATTGCAGGTTTTGTCAAGAAGAGGAAGAAGAGAAGAGGAAGAAGAGAAGAGGAAGAAGAGAAGAGGAAGAAGAGAAGAGGAAGAAGAGAAGAGGAAGAAACCGCACTGCATGTGCTCTGTGAATGCGAATCGATAGCAAGGCTAAGACACGCAAGATGCGGGGAAAAGAAACCAGAGGTTGCCAGGTATATGAAGGGGTCACTGTCAAGGCCATGGAGCCTCATCAAAGAGATCAAGCTAGACAATGAGCTCTAAAAAAAGCTGTTCGGTCGGATCATTTTTCTGAAGCCCCGATACATACGAGGAGTGAGCAGGCATCAATAAACCACTTCCCACAAGAGGTTAGTGATCAATGGGTGCGGAAATCACGTCTCATGCGTAGATGTAAGGAGCCAAGAATGACAGTCTTCTGCATTTGTTCGGTCAAGATTTCTGCCTCAGTACGGCAAACCGGTATGACCTCAAGGATTGATAATAGTGGGCATTATTCACCAATGATTCCATTAAACAGTGAAACTATTTTAACGGAGTGTTCGTGGTGAATTTGCAGAGTTCAAGAAGAAAAATCTTGATATTGTATTCTGTCAATTTCCCTCCAAAGTTCTAATTTTACCTCTGTATTTTTCAAACGAGTTCTGAAAGTTGTCTATCAATTCTGTACATTTTTAGAACACTTCTTGAATGCTTCTAGACGTTTCCTGGATAATTTTTGACGTTTCCGAAGAAATTAGATGAATTCTAGGAGCTTTTAGACGTTTCTTAAATGTTTTTGAAACTTTCCTAGACTCTTTCAGGTTTCCTCAATATCTTAAGTGAATTGATTTAGGTTTTCCAGTTTTTACCCGTTCAAACAAGTTTTCAAATTTTCCACTTTTTTATCTACGACTTTTCTTATATCTGCTACTAACGATCGATATCATAATTTTCGTAATCTATAGATAAAAATTGTTTAAAACGAGTAAGTTTACACATCAGACTGTCGCACATCTTCCAGATACCACTTTCAGCGAATTGAAGTGAAAAAACATCAAAATATGACGAAATTTCCAAGCGAGATACTGCATCGGTTGTATAAAAAATTAGTATCCTGCAATCGCCAAATGAATTCTGATATATTAAGTTTTTTTGACAAAAAACAAAACAATGCTTTATTTCAATATATAGTTTCTAATAATTATCGTAAATTATAACTTGAGGCTATTATGTAATCGAATAACGAGTTTTCTCTTTCTCTCTCTCAAACCCACCACATGAAGTATGCCCCGATAATAAATTACGCTTTCAAAATATGTACCGAGCGTTCAAAACTAGTCTTGGTATAGACTATTCCGATAAATAAGCCAAAACCAACTGTTCTAAACCAACTAAACAGAAGTAATTTTAATAATTGTAATGTCTTATTCAGTCGGATATACGTAAAATACTACAAGAAAAAATTTCAAATTGTTTTCAGTACCTAGGTTTGAAAAAAATGAACTATGTTTCTGTGAGATGGTCCCTATATGTTTCTAAATTGTTATGTTTCATTTGAAATATCTTCATACTTTCGAAAAACAATTAACTAGTGTAGTTTCGATTTATAAACAAAAAGTGCTGTTTTGAAAAATGATTTTAGTATGAATTCTTTGACTGAAATAGAAATGAATCAAATACCTACCTCAAAAATTGAAACAACTGCAAATTGAGATCATCCATCTTAACTCACCCAAATAGTAAACCATAAATCAGATCAGATTGATAAAAGAGTCAACTACACAATTTACTTTTTGAAATATTGAGACTTTAAGTGAGTTCTCACGAGAGTTTATAAAAATAGCATTATCATTAGTGTTGGCATCTTCATTGAATTATTTCTATAACTCAATCGCATCCATGACCTTTTCAATAATCGGTTCTTCCATATAAAGAAGGTGAAATAAAAGAATTTACCCAATCATGGTAGCATGGTCTGAATAAACTTACACATCACTCATTATGGGCCTTGACATAGCTGGTGATTCATTTTTTTCCTGCGACAAATTAATTAAGGACAGATTAAATGCTGGTTACATGCGACTTGATTTTTTTTTATGTAGTTGGTGGTAATGATAATAAAAACTCCTACAATAGGTCCATTAGTACAATTGTATGCCTTTCATATTGCTATAAACACGTAGAGTTATTGTCTTGAGCCGTGTGATTATAAGAATCATCTGACTTTGATGGTCAACATTTCCTTGAAACACATTTTATAATTTCGAGTGTACCAACACCCCATACAGTTCAGTGGCGTTTACATACTTTTGTACGAAGGGCACTACTTTCTAAGGGTTGACAGGAGCTGATTTAATTTTGATTTGACAATAATTAGTTAAATGCAATAGATTTTCAATTATTGAAACACACTTGCACACCGGTTTCGGGCTGTTTGGCCACTAGTCAGTACAAGGTAGTGTCTATCATCAAAAGTTGATAATTTCCGATATCTGACAATTGAATTCCTTCTGAGAATCATTCCTCGAATTAGGCTGAAGCGGACAACAAACAACAGGTTTGCAATCACCCCATCTGCCTGTGAACGAGGTAACCAACCGCATAGGTATCCGAAATTTGACCAATTCCTAATATAAGGAAAAACACCGTTTCACGTATAGTCAGTAGGCATGCTTGAAGACTGGCTATAAATCGAATAATCTTAAAGAACAATTCAATCAGGCCAATCTGATATAATTTTGTGGTGCTAGCCTGAACAAATTCTGGACTCGACTGTCCCTAAATGTTAAGCCTATAAGTGAAGAAAGTCGATGACATGTCCTCTTACGGATACGCCATCTAGAGGACCGACAGAGAACAAATGTCATCGGCAGAACTTGGTTTTGCAACTCTCTGCCTTGGAGTGTCTCGTTTATCTTTGATATTCGAGGATAGAGTTCGCATTTGTGGTTCAACCATAGTAAAAATCAACCAGTAAGTCCACTCCCACTACTTTCATTCATAAATTCACAAAGTTCTCGGTGACCTCGAAACGAAGTGAGGAGCTAATTTCGTTGTTCTGCCACAGGCGTGCACTCATATAAAAACGAAATTTAAGGATATTATAGAAGATTTTGTGGTAAGTTACTTATAACCAACTACAAAAACTAAAAACAACAATAACAATAGCGAATAAACCAGACACAATATCAATTTCCGACCGTTTATTATAACTAATCTGATGTCCGTGGTACCGTCAAATCCTTCGATACTACAGCACTAAACCCCGGCAACTCGGGCGGATCACGTGGTGAGATAGTCTAGTGATAGTCTAGTGATAGTCCGTTTCAATAAAGAAAGGGATATTTTTGGTTCTCTGTTCACAGATGAAAATTTATTAGCCGACTATTTACCTAAATTTCAACATCTAGACGCTATGCTTCAAATGATGTAACACAAATTATTTTTGTGGATATGTCACAATTTCGTTTCCATAATAATTGTTTTAGTACGCTAAAGGCATGATTCATGTCAATAAAAACTCTCGCGGGTTAACCTATATATGGCACACTGCTTTACCTGCTCTTTTGAAAGTGAAGAAATATTCGTGACTACAATGTCTTCATTATCAAGATCATCATAGTCATTAACAATTTCATGCTGATTCGTTGATATATTCGATCGGTTTATTTTTTATCAGCCCACATTTGTTAAACTAGGACGACAAGTCCTATAAATCACGCAGAGGCGAAATGAAGAAAATAATTTGTGAAAAGATCATGATAAAGTTTTTCCTTGCCTACTGTAGTTAAGTAAGTTACCGAATATATAGAGTGTACCTACTAACCGGTATAACTTTTCATTTGGCGATTCATTTCTAAGGCAATTTTTTAATTTCAAGTGGACCAGTAAGATTGAAAAATGAAAATGTTTTTATTTTGTTATTCCAAAACTATTCATGTATTAATACAATAATACTGTTTTGTATGACATTTGATGATTAGTATGATCAAAAAAGTTTCTGAGTTTGAAAAGTTTTCAAATCCGAATTAACTACAAGGAATGTACTTTTTTTTTATTCCAATTGCGAAAAATATCTCACAATAATCTTTGAACCACCTTCATTCCTAAGACTGGATTTCAAATAAAAGATGGATTGATCTTGAAGGGATTGAAATTAGATTTTCACATATTTTCTCAATATAGGTACTGCACTCTTTATTCTTCATGAAATCAAGAGATCCAACGTACCTACTTAAGTATTCCATTCGCAGAGGCTTCAGGAAAACGATTCTTGTTCCATCTAAGGTACAAAGTGAAAGAATTTCCATATTATAGTCCATGAATTAAAGATCATAATAAAATACGAGCGGCAGAATTCGATTCTTCCACCATCTAGCGGCATATGTACAAAGTTGGGTCAGTCTCATTTTTCGCGTCAAGAGTTTTTGATAAAACAAATACGTTATGGATTTTCATCAAATATCGGCCGATTCCATCACACATCCCTATATCCCTTTTTGGAACCATCTAATGATACAGCATTGATACCTAGCAAATAAAACAGTTATCAATTCAGACCAAACACTTCATATAATCACCATCGAACACCGATAAATTACAGTAAATACATGTCTTCTTCTTTATATTTCAAATATCAGTGACACCAATCATAAAAACCTGAAACTGAGTGAAACATATAAGAACATTTTATTGTGAATACGATCAATTGGCACACAAACCACTGGCCTACCGCACTGAAGCACCGAACTAGAAGAAATAAAAATTAAAAATGTACCTTTTGTATGAAATATAAAATAACACAATTTGCCTCATTGGCAGTACTGGAATTATACCATCATAAGAGTTATGTGCAACAGTGCAATAGTAAAATTCGGAACTTTCTCAACATTCGCTCATTTTCTATTCGACATGCACACTGTAAACACATTTCTGAATTTCATGACTTTTCGGATGTTGTTTCGAAATTTCTATTAATGGAGACGTTATGAAATATCGACTTAGTGTTGGCATGTTGGCACCATTGACACAGATTGATTCAATATTTTATAATGAACAAATAAACAATAAATAAGAAAATAGGACATATTGTTCCAATTGTCAGTTGTCACAACCACCGTATAGAAGTAAATCACCCACAACTTATCAATTAATAATAAAGATGGGTGATGACCCATATGCTTCGGTCGCGAAGGGGAAGCTCAAATTGAAGACGGATACAACTATAAAGAAAAAGAAAAAAAAGAAAAATCAAAAGCTACTGGAACAGGTAACCAAGACACTAGAAACGGAAGATCTTCAGAAATCCGAAGAATCCAAACCTAAACAGACCAAAACTAAAGCTGAATTGGCTTTTCTACAGCAACAGGAAAAAATGGTAAATTATAATTTTATTTCACTTGGGAGTAAATCTAATTCCCAACAATACATGACTAATTTTATACACAGCTTTGCTCATCTCGAAAAGAGAGTTGAAGTTATATTTGCTTCTCTTCTATGTGCACTTTTCAATAGATTGAAGCCTATGACACTTTCGATCTCCTCAAGAAGTTGGTGAAACTATTTCAAATATTCAAGAAAGACAGATATATGTTCAATTTCGTTTCAACTTTCTAGGCATAGTTCTTAGTCTCAGTAAAGTATCCAAAAACACTCTCGTTGATTTGTTTTAATCAAACTCTTAGTTCTTAGACTTAAGATGTGTGTTGTATAAACCTGCTATTAAGTACCGAAAATGATCCCAGTGTCTCAAATACTTTTGATATCAATAATCTCAACTATCTTTTCGTCTACTTTTGCATGAAATTCTTTAAAATCTATGTTCTTTGTAAATTTGAGGTTGTAATAATTATACTTTCTTTTTTTCAGAAAACTAAACGCATATTAGACAAGGCATCACAAACTCACAAGGAAAGAGTAGAAAAATTCAATCAACATCTAGATAGTCTCACAGAACATTTTGATATTCCAAAAGTATCTTGGACAAAATGATGGGATTTGTTTAATTTCAATGATTGTGGGATAATTATGCTGATAATCTAGAAAGTGGAAGGGAGTACTTTATATTTTGTGAATAATGTTCACAATATAATCAACAAACATACTTGACACAGCTATGATACTTGTAATAGAATAAATTTATTTATTGCCATTCAGTGTTTTACTTACCTAATTCTAATAATGGTATACTAACACCAACATTAGTGAAATCGATGCCACTTCTGAAAAGTTGCTGGCATATATGAAAAAGTTGTTGTGATATGTATTGATGCAGTTGAGTTGTATGTTGTTTTCAATGAATGAAACGGTCCTGGAGGCCATATAGACTCGTCATAGCAATATTAGGTAAATGGGCTTACAAAAAATTATTACAATTTATAAGACTAGTTTATTCTTTATTGATTGCAGGTGAATCATAATCTTCATGTTCTGTTAACATCAGTCACAATTTCAGATATATTCAACATTAATCTTTTGGGCTTCCAGCTACAACTAATAATTGGAATGCTTAAAATTATTATTATGTATCAAATATATTATTTATGTACATTAACAAATGTCAACTGATTAATTTCCTAAAATTCTTCAACAGCCTTTCGAACGATTTTTTTAAGACACATTTTGAAACTACTGTAAGAAAACCTATCATCCAATCTATCTCTTCCTCTTGCTCCCATTTCTTTAATATTATCTTTCAACACCCTGTACATAAAGTCAGCCAAACTATCAGAATTTGGCTCACAGAGGTATCCTGTTACTCCATGGTCAACTGTTTCACGAGGGCCCCCGCTGTTGACAGCAATCACAGGTTTAGATACCAACATTGCTTCAAGAGGGACTATTCCAAAATGTTCTTTCACTGGAGTATATACAAGACAAGAACATGAGTTGAGTAGTTCAGCCTTGAGATTATCATTTGGAGACTTAAGAAATATCACTTTATCTTCTAAACTTTTTTCTTTGGTTAATGTAACAAGTTCCAGGAAAGTTTCTGCATTGATCCTCGACTGTGGGTCAAATCCTCCAGCGACCAGAAGGAAAATTTTGTCCCATTCCTCTCTTGAAACAATATTTTTTAGTTGTGTCATGGCTAATATAGCTAATTCAAGTTTCTTAGCAGGATGAAAACGATTTAGGGACAGAAACACAAACTTGTTTTGACTATTACTTTGGATTTCTGGCACTAGTTTTTCTATAGGCTTCATTGTTCTCAATTGTTCCACAGTTTTTTGGTAGGAATTTGCTATAGTGGGGTACAAAATGTGAATTGACTTTTTTATATCAGGGAACGTCTTTCGAAATACGGAAGCGGTATATTGGCTGTTGACTAGAATTATATCAGCTTGACCGGTGGCTTTCATTTCAAGCCAGTCAATGGGTTTCCTATAAATTTTCTTTAGCTTACCACCAGGAGCACTAGCAAGCAAGTCAGGATGATGACAATAGTAAATAACTTTCTCATTAGCCAATTTCAGAAATGGATTTGCTATTGGAATTAAATCTGTGAAGTACAGGTCAGGTTTATTCTCGTCTCTCATGAATAGAATGTATACTATGGACAAATATATCATCCTTATATAGGCACATAACGCTTGGAATTTTCCAAATATGCTCCTGGGCAACCAATCTCCATAAACTTCTACAGGAAAATTACCATTTTTGAGTTCATCAAATGCATGACTTTTGTCAAAGTGATTTGTGATGAACCTCACTTGGTGACCATCAAGAGATAAGGCACTTGCAATGTCCAGAATCAGCCTTTCAGCGCCTCCTATTCCAAGATCGGGATGTATGAAAGCAATTTTCAGTTTTTTGTCACTATTCATTTTTTAAGACTTATTTATGGACTATTTAAATTTAACACATCATACTTCCCCACTTGAAGTGTTTCTTAGTTTCTTCCATTATCAATGAGGGAATGAGGTTAGATTTATATCAAATGTCAATAACAGTGACAACTGTAAAGAGAGAACATCGGGTGAAACAAATTAAAAAAGAATAGACACCTTAACGTCGCATGAGGTCACGATGTTTTAAGTTACATATTTTTATCGTGCACATAAGAAATTATAAAAATCACTTGATACAGATACAATTCTGGATTGACAGTTTTTATTTATTCTAACATAAAAAAAGTGGAACTTCGTGAGAGCTATATTCGGAGTTTACTTTATCAAATTTCAAGATATACGACTAATAAGTATGATTGATTGAGGTTGTCAAACCTGAGAGTAACCATATTTGCACATGGGCACAGATTAATCTGTATCTGTGACAAGGTCGCAATTTTCACACAGTAGTTTATCCTATTTTATGAAATGGCATATAAAAAACTAGCATTTGCAAAAATAATTAAACGTTTCGGAGGCTGGAGTCTGCCTTCATGTTCAATACTGAAAAAATCAATTATAACTTGCGTCTGAAACAACTACTATTCGCAAACCCCAGAACTGTAACAGCTTCTCGACGCCACTTCTGGAGATAAAAACACCAACTTGGCTGGTAAAACGCGCGTCGAGAAGAATGTTGTATTCTGGCGGTTGGAAACAGTACTTGTTTTGACTGTATAAATGCGAATGTTACTTTTTTTCAGATTGGGAAAGGTAAAGAACCTCAAAGAGGTAAAGACTTTTGTTCAACCTTTCAAATAGTTTTGATAAAAATCATATTATGAAATGAAACAAATCGAGTTGAATGTATTTTTATTGTCATATTTACGTCTTTTCCAACAATATTAAGTGACAAATATTTACAAATAATGTGAAATACTGAATCACAATAAATAACACATATCTAAACATTCAGAAAATGTACTGGCAGAATACACGAATGTGAACATCAAATTGACTATCGATGACAGAAAGGTCATACATTTGGGAGAACAGGAAGGAGGTAATAGCTTGATTGGCCATGAAAAACTGAAGTACTAGTGATGGGCATTAATGAATTAATTTCAGGCTCGAATGATAAATCACTAGGATGCCGGCATTCACAAATTTAATTCTAAATCAAGTCTCAACTGTGCTTATGACATTTCATGAGAGACATGACAACACAATTACTTTATGATAAATTTGTATGTATTCACATCTGTGATGCACAAGTCTCTTTCCTCCATCCTTTGCTCAAAGTCTGCTTTCGAGAGTTATTAAAAGTCGAACGCATTTCTAGAGTACGAATTAGGAATGTTGACTTTTTGTCCAGCTTAGAATAGATTCGGGAGTTTTGACTTTTTTTAGTTTGGATGGAATATTCAAAGCAGTTGTAATGATATGCGTATCAACTGTATCATTATTGTCATTTCTTTCTCTTTGGTGTTAACATTTGCTATTTTTATCAAGTGCTGATTTGACGACTAGAAGCTAGATTTTCATGAAGTTCATGTAAGGAATATTATGACAATTTCGGCATTGAATTTCTGAATATTTCAGTGGCATGCCTTTACATAACAACATCCTACAAATTTCAAAACTTAGGCAGTGCATTGGCCAGTCAAAGCAGAAAACTTGACTCGAATATTACTAGTAATTATTAGTATGCATGTGAATTATCTCCATCATTCGAGTTCATGAGATGTCTCATCACTAAAAATTGAAAATTTCCTATTTCAACAAGATTTTTTCAGCAGTGAACTTTGGCATGAACAAATTAGGTCAAAAGCTTTTACACTTATCTTTCGTCAAATGTTCAAATAGCAACAACGAATTCAAAACAATTTATTGTGAGATTTTCACTAAACAGTTTTACGTAAACGCAACACACATTTCAACATATAATGGATTCTTTGGGCGTGTCTTTACTAACTATATTATGCATATTCAATGAAGTACCTGAGTTTGTAATGAAATAAATTACCTGAGCTTATGTACCAGTTTCCATATTTGAAAAAATATTTAGTAATGAGGAGTTATTCAATTCTAATTGATCATTCAGTAAATTACTCGTTTTCTGAAGAAAGAATGCGTGAATGTAGCTTACATAACGACTAATCGTGGCTCTAGCCCAAAACTGTATATTAGCCAAACAAGGAGAAAATTTTCACAAAGTATTGAAGAACACATAAGTAGTTTTGTAAATAGAAAGACCAATTCCACATTTGCAAACACCTTTTAGCAGAAGGACATGAGTTCAATGATGAATACAATGTGTTACATTTGGAGGACAAGAGTTGGAAACTCAATCTTCTAGAATATTTAGAAATCAATAGATTCAAGAATTCGGGTAATTTACTGAATATTCAATTATAATTGAATAACTCCCCGTTACTAAATGTTTATTCAAATGTTGAAACTGGGACACCTCAGGTAATTCATTTCATTACAAACTCAGGTACTTGAAATGTAGGTACTTCAAATTGTAAAATTATTTATGAAAAACTGTTTAGTGAAAATCTCACAATAAAGTGTTTTGAATGGGTTAGTTATGGATTTTCATCAACTATTGGCCAATTCCATCATATACAAATAGCAACACTAATGAGTTTATTATAACATTCAATTTTTTTAAGTGATGTATATCATCAAATAATGAAATGAAAACATAAATATTTACAAAATGGCACAGCTATGTACAATACAGTACTTCACCAAAACATCATTTTGGCTGTCGATATGATCCTCACCAAACATTACTAATTGAGTGTATCAATATATCATTTTCAAGAAATGTGAATCTCATGATGAAGGCTAAAATGTGTTTGTGATCAAGAAAAAAAATCCAGTTTATTGAATAATGAATGAAGTCCATCACAGTACTTAAAAATGAGAATTTTTCATGAAACAATTTTCTTTGTCGAGGATCTAATCAAACAGACATACATACAATTGCTAGTCATTGGGATATGTTTTCGCATGAGAGTCCATTTTTTTATTGATCTGAAGTTTTCTATACAATGAATATCTATATACAAGATTCACTAATTCATCATCATCATTGAGCAGATAATTAAATATGAAGACGATTTAGCAATTGGAATCCGGAAACTTTCATTGATGAATCCCTTCCAAATTTCATTATCTATTCAATGGAGTCAATACATCAAATATTAATGGTAGTTTCAGTAGCATAATTTACAAATTGATTACTCACAGAGCAAAAGTATACAATATGAGAGATAAGCTCTATTATCGGACGCAAGTTACTATTGCATATTGATTTTTTGTTCCTTTTTTCTACACACAGTTGGATAAAATTAAATTATAAAAATGATGCACATAAGAATTCAATATAGGCACTGATGATTGAATTATTAATTCAAAAACTAGTTTGCTAGATGACCTTCAGTTTCCTTGTGTTTGTTACTCATGAACAGGGTTAAAATTCATATGGCAACATAAACTTACAACCACTCTTTTTTGGCATAGGAAATACTTCTGATTAGCTGAAAAAAAAGTATTTATGATATTGCAAAACTTCAATCCATTTTTATAGGGAAACAGATGATTTTTTTATAAGACAGGAGGATAATTGTAAAAATACTGTTGTAGACATCATGAATGTTGAAAAAAGTGACCTTTAACACATCAGAAATACAGTTATTCTCATTGAGTAACAATTTTGGGTTTTACGAAACAAACTCTTAGTTATTCCCATAGAAATATCAATTCTGCACTAAATATAACATATTCATAATGAAAGTCTAATTCATGGAAATATTGAAATTTCTCAAAATTAACAGAGAACGCATATTGCCACCATTCAATGATATGTATAAAACTTTCATTGTCCTTATTGCCGAAATTTTCAATGAAAAGATCTACAGAAATGTTTGTGCTCAGCAAAATGTTTTCATTACGGTATCTTACCAGTCAGTATCTTTCCATTTTATAAAAGGCTGTATAAAAAATTCGATAATGCCAGACAAAAAAACCTTATGATTTTGAAATCATAGTTGACAAGTTGAAAAGAAACGAGATATTCACATTTTGACAATTATTGATCCTCTTAAAAAGTCTCAGTAAAATTTTTGAAATGGTTCAGATTTATTAAAAAATTAAGTGGATAAAAATAGACAGTGCAAAATTTAATAAAACGGCATTTGCCTCATTCGAACTCCTATCTTTTTTTAAATAACATCAGCTGCTTCAACCATCACAGGTATCACTGAAGTGAATACTGTCAATGGTTAAGGACACTCTATATTTTATAATTATTTGTGCACACCGACCCTCACTGGAATCTGGAAAATTTGGTTAATTGTTAGTATTTCTTGAACAAAAAAGTTTCAATATGTTGAAACCTTGCTATATTGAAATTTCTCCCCCTTAACAAAACATGAACATTTATGTAAATCAGTTATGTTTGACATAGCGGAAATTCAATCAAGTTGATATGACTCCTTCGATATTTTTTGAATGCCATCAAATCGAAATTTTACCACCTCGATTTCCAACCCTTAGAGACAGGTGGCGCTGCAAAACTCATGATTAACAAATAAATATTTTTTTGTATGAATCCTCTCCGACGGATAATTCCTTTAATGTCTAACAATTTCTATCTTATCAAAACAAAATAGGTTAGGTGGTTGCTGTTGAATACATGAAAGTATTCAATCTTTCTAGAGTCAAATCATCCCATTTCTTTATTTTCCGATCTTGTGGAAAGCTAAAAATTATTCAACTGGCTTAGAGAAAGATATATCTTCAGTCGCATTTGTGGTTTGATGATGTTAGTGTAGAGGGTGAAACTTAGCAAGATTTCAAAGTAAGGGGGCAAGTTCCTAAATTAAGTAATAACTTTAAAGTAAGTACAAAAATAATATTTTGAATATTTACATTAAAGAAATGTCTAACCTCCCAAAGAGAAGGTTCTCGTATTTTTAATAAAATAGAAATAAATAAAATATTAATGAACACGACACTTGACAGATTAATAACTATCTTTATCTGTTTTATCAGATAAATCTGATTTGAGCCAATTTGGAATTGTCCGTATCCCATTTTTCTTAAATAATTTCACTAAAGCTGTATTGTGGCTCAAATAGTATCTCTGCAGGTACTTCAGAGACTTCTCTTCCATCGGGGGGTACTGTCTACCTTTGCTGCGTCCCAAACATTTCGTGTGATCTCCGTTTATTATTTGGCAAAAGAACCCTTTCTTAGGGTCAAATCTAAAAAGAATTCATATAATAACACAACAATCCTGTCAATATAATTAACGATGCGAATAAAGTCTACGACGTACCTTAAGTGTTCAGTGTAATTGAAGAAAGGTGTAATTTTCAAAAACTTTTGCAGCTCGTTCATTACTTCTACAGGACTGCTTTTCAATTCTTCCCCGTCTATAATATGCAATGACTGGGGAAGAAAGTAATTCATCCACCTTTCCAAGTGCTGAGCATACTTTCCTGGATTGAGGCACCTTCAATACAATCATTATAAGTATGAAAAGTACTCGAAAATATGTGATGGAATCGGCAAATACTTAATGAAAATCCATAAAGTATTTGAAAAACGCTTTATCGTGAGATTTTCACAGTTTTACCAAAAATGTAATACTTGTTTCGCTGAATAGTAGCTTCTTCAGGCGTGTCTACACTAATCTAGTTAGGATAGATACGCCTGAAGAAACTATTGTATAACGAAACACGTGTTGCCTTTCGAAAAACTTTGTAGCAAAAATGTCACAATAAAGTGTTTCATAAATACTTGAAAATAATTTTTACCTGTTTCTCAGATCTCTCAGAGGTTTGGGAGCTGTATCGGTGGCAGTAATAACCTGATGGAAGCTGTAGTTATTAGCAATAATATCACCATGGGCTTTCGTATGTTGATACCAAGAGTAGGCCCTTTTAGCAGGCGATATTAGAATTGTTATGAGTTTCGCGTGAGGCAGCAGAGCATGCACCCTTCTTGGCACCAGTTCCCCATCGAAATAAGTAGCACTTTTTTCAAAATAGTATTTTGTTGAGGAGTTTGCATCAGTTGGGAAAAAATCCATATACCTGAAAGTATAATGAATTAAATATGGTGTCATCATCAAAAAAGGCAATACAAATACAACAGTAAAGTTGTGACAAAAAATTACGCAGATAATATGAAATACAAGTGAACACAAAAAAACTTTTCTAATAACGATAATAAACAATACTCTTTTTTCCTCACATCTTGATCAAACAATTTTTTGGTTAGTTTTTGAGGCAAACTTTATTATCAGTTATTATCCATTAAAAGTTAACCCTTTCAGGTAGTTTCTATTCAGGAATGTTCATTGTCAATCTAATTATTGCTGAATTGTAGACTTTTTCTTCTGGGTCTTAAGAAATTACAGCCATAGTTAAGAAATAAGTACCCAACTTATTATCCTAGGGAGAGTAAATAATCCATTTCATTGGATTAAGATGAGTAGGTATGAGATTGAATGTATGAAAATGTAAAACCAACGGTTCTGGGAGGGGGGTAATCACTACCATTACTCTCCTTGCATATTTGACTCTAGAAACCTGGCTTAGGCTTTTGCACATGTGTGAATTTTATTCGAATAGTAGGAAGACTTCCGGAACTGTCATTTTTGTACAACACATTTTCTTGAAAACCAAATTGACTTGGGTCAAATATTTATGTTTTAAAGATGAAATCAACTATCCTTCTCTTATTTTTTAAATTTTACAATAAACTTAAAGTTATTGATTCATACTTTTCCGGGTCTTCAGCATTATCACTTTTAAATATAGGTATCATTGATGCATGTTTCAGTTCCTAGGAAAAAAATACCTCTTATGAAATATTAATTAATTTACTGAATGGTTCTATCAACATGTTTTTCAATACGAAAATGACTTTGGTAAGAAAACATTGTGGTGTCAGGAGTGGGGTTGAGAGTATAAATATGTTCAATTCATATGTTGCTCATCATTATTAGTGAATAAATATTATCATTATTATATTTCATTGAAATATATGAATAATTCATTTTGAGGTCTTTCAAACTCACCAATCCAATCCTCTCAGGTAATTATGTGCATTGAAAAACTGGATTTCTTCGAAAGTTGTTGGACTAGGTAAATTACTAGCTATTGCCGGATGAAGAGACAGAAAAGTATAAAGCGCCGTTGTACCAGTCTTTTGAGGTCCTATCACCAAAAATTTTGGAAGCGAATCGCACGATTTATTTCTCGACCAAATTTTTTGATGTCTTTGATCATCACAGGGGTTCTAAAACAAATGATGGCGACTCAAAACTGAAGTACCTCAAATATATGTATTTCAATAGTTCTACACTGAAAGAAAATCCTTCAAGTACAGAACCACAACTCACCCCCCATACAGGATCCGCTTCACCAGGATACAGTTTGAAGTAACTTTCAGCCAATTGAAGGGGAGGTGCTGAAGACAACTTGATATTTGTCCAACATTGGATGAATTTTATGACCGATTCAAAGGTATAAAGACCTAACCTGTCATTTCCATAGTTTGACATATGTGTCATGAAAATATTAATCTGAAAATAGAGTTGTGTTAAAAAACAAAGAGAATCATGTTCAAAGATCGACAGTGTTGCCCATTGAGTTTGGAACAATTGAAAGATTTTATAATTAACCACACAATAAAATTTGATTTCGCCTAAAAGGCAAGACAAAAATATTGAATCAATTTGAAAATAAAGTACCATTATTGAAAAAAACGAAAAAATTTCATTTAGAAAAGTTGTTCATAATTGAAAGCTTTACTTACATTTGAAGTAATGGCCTTCTATTCAAATTTTCACTATTTTCACTATTTTTTGGAAAAATTTGAGTTACTCTTTTATAAATATTATTGGAGTTTTTTCCCCANTTGTTGCGATAATATTCAACAGCATTGAAAAATTTCGAAAATATGTTTAAACAAAGGCAAAAACGAGGTTTCACAAAAAATATTTATGTATTCATTGATTTCTATTTTGTCCTCTTCAAAGTAATGTACGTCAGATATAATACACTTGTGCCACCGTTTTTTCTAATCATGGAAGCAGTACTGATATGCCTTATTTGGTATGTCCTCAAGCTCTCTCAGAGATTTCGTTTTTATCTTCTCAATCGTCTCAAGACACCGTCGCTTCATGGGTTTCATCAATTTTGGAAATAGGAAAAAGTCGCAGGGGGCCAAATCTGGTGAATACGGTGGCTGAGAAATAATTACGATGTTGCTTTTGTCAAAAAAATTACAAACAAGTAATTACGAGTGAGCAGGTGCATTATGGTGGTACATAAGCCATGAATTGTTTTTCCACAATATGAAGTATTGAATTTTTATTTCAAATCCTTCAGAAGATGTCTCAAATAGAAGAGATCTTGAGCAAGCAAACTGACAAAACTATCGCACAACCTAGAAACCTGCAGAAATACAAAGAAACAATCAAAGTGTATTTCTCTCTACTGAGTTGGCCCATAAGTGATAATGTATTTCAACAACGTCCACAAAATATGCATCGCTTTGAATGTACATTCGTATACACCGAGTCTAAAGTAGATCGCAACATCGTTGCAAGAATATTTCTGCACTTGATTGTTATGGATGTTTTGAGCTCTTCAATACTTGTGAAGTTCGATCCTTGTAAAGTTTTATTTCACGTGTCTCCGTAAGAAAAAACTGAGTGATTCAGGGTCTGGAGAACGAGGAGGTCACCTTGAATCGGTAAACCATCTTAACCTTTCACCACCAAAATTTCCTTTCAGCCATTGAAAAACATCAGTGGTGGAATGGCTAAGACATCCATCATTTTGGAACCATAAATTGTTATGTTCTTGCGATATCCTGAAAAGTTCAAGTAATTAACATTTTCTCAAAAATAAACGGCCCCATTGATTTATGATTCAATATACCACACCAAACGATTGTTTTTCCAATTTTTGGATGATACACCATTTGCTGTAAAAACAGATTATTCGGCAAACAGAATATCACAAAATATTTCACCTTGAGGCCACATAGAAAAATCGTACTTTAAAAATCATAGTCTCTCTGGCATNACCGTTCGAGAAAAGAACCGAAGAACTACTTCAATATAGTAGGGATCGGTTCAGAATAATTACAGGGTTACTAACCGGTCATTGTCCGCTTAGAGGACACCTGAATAAAATGGGGCTGTATAACGGAGACCTCAGCTGCAGATTATGCAACGAAGAGATATAAACAGCTCTACAGATTTTGTGCGAATGTGAAGCACTGAATCACAGGAGTCAGGCAATATATGGACGTACGAAATTACGTCCAGAAGAATATGAGGAACATTCAACACGGAACCTGTACAAACTAGTACAGGGAACGAGACTGATGCAATGGGTGTCATGGGAAGATGGGAGAATAAACGCAATAAGACCAAGAGGCTGCAGTGTTTTCTGAAGACTTGGACTAAATGGACAAGTCAGACAGCTCCCAAGGTATCAAAAAAAAACCTGTAAAGACACAACCATAAACCCTTAACAGATGAGTTAAAAAAAGCCAAATGGTCAAACTTTTGATTCCATTGACTATTCTATTTGGTACGTTTTGTTGAGGTTTATTTATCTGAAGCAACTCTCATTTGTTGCAAACTTAATGGATTACACTGTATACAGAAACCAAAAACTTACTGGGTTGTATATGATGGTTTGAAACAATTCCCCACCCTGTATCGACTCATCCAACTTATCCCTACCACCTGGATACCTATCTATGAGCATGGTGTGTGTGAACAAACCGCAAGTTTGACGAGGTAGCACCATTATGTTCCTGTGTATGAATCCTCTCCTCAACCTAGCAGGCCTCAAATGTGGGTATTCCTCAGTGGAAGTAACTCTAATGTTCCAAACTTTTTTCCAAGCAGTGTATAACGGTTCGTGTACTGGGTAAACCCCAGAGTGATGCGGGGAAATTGAATAACCCGAATCGACAGGTATTCCTATAACGTAGAATCAAAAACTCTGGTGATTTTCTATATGAAAACATATGAAATTTCGTTAAATTCCGTCCTTACCTTTTTCTTTGGCAAAATTCTTATTCAGCACCATGTCTTCCATAAGTAATGTGATATTGTCGTACAAATGCGGTTGCTGATGATTCCACATGTGTGAGAACCACATAAATTTATCGATATTCTCTAAAATTAGATCATCTCCTTTATTTTCCTCACTATTGCCGTGATGAAAATACTTTCCAGAAAAGCCTAAAATTTGGAATAATCAAAACTCAATGTATACTGGTGCAAAATAAACTGATTGAAGTTCGCTAAGTTATTCAACACTACCTTGTGCGACTGTCACATACACACCTAAATTGAATTTGAATCCTGGAACCATGCTAGCTAATCTTGCTTGTGTATTTATCAAAGCTTTGACATCTTCAGGCCTTATCCGGATGCCAACTTCTCCCACAAATATATCATCAATATCGACAAGGAATTTACGATCCAAAGATAAACTCAGCTGCCCGTGACTGAGGTAACTCAAGCTGTCCAGAAACAAAAGACGATGCAACCAAAACCTCAAACCTGAACCAAATATGACCCTCTGGATGTTATCGTACAAGCCATGATCTTGGATAACGGTGGGTAGGGGAGTTTTAGCGCCACCTTCAAAATTAAGTAAAAATTGATAATATCGAAGGATGACAAAACAAATGTGTATATACTACTTACTGTCATTCAGTTGAAAGTGATCATTTCTATTAGCCCATTCTAAAGGTTCGTAGGTCGAATGATTTGGTTGAAATACTGTCCAGTCATTTTGAAGAATTCTGGGACCATTCATTATTCCACATCTGATGTTGGGTTCGGGTCTCGTTGGCCTTTGTATGAATCTTGAAAGTGAATCATTGTTTTAATTTGAAACTAACAATATTTTGGGAAATTATTAAAAAAACGGTAATTCTGTGATATTCAAACTGTAATAAAACGGAAAGTTTATGTTCTGCACTTGAAGAAAAAAGTAACCTCAAATCCTAAACATAACAAAAACCCCCATAAATAATATCATTGACTTCCATTTCAAGTTGTCATTTATTTGTTTTTTCAGATAATATGGCATTTGCACTTCCTAATATTAGACTTTCGTCTATCTAATAAATTTCCCCAAAACAACATCTTCAATATTTTTATTGGTGTATAGGAAAATAGTCCAGTTAATATTTTTACTTGAATTTCATCTTGCTGTTTTTTTTTTCTAGTTATCATAAGTTCAAGAAATTCATCAAGACTCTTAATGAAATTATCATCACATGTTGGTAGGTAATACATCCATCTAAAACTAACAACCAAATGATACATCTAGAGTAGTCGGAGGCTCATTTTCAATTTCTTTTTGAAGTTATACAGAGAGTAATCCCAGAATTAATTAGGAAGGGAGTTAGTATCTTTTGACGAGACGTCAGAGAAACTTCATGTAAATAGTGTTTAGGTACAAATGGTAGATTGCATTTTCTGGTTTTCACTTGATGCAGGCTACGCATTATTGTCTTTTTAGTAGATATGTGGGATGACCAGTATTCAAAACTTCATAAACAAGAGTGAGGAAATGAAGTTTACGCATTTTTTCAAAGTTGAGCCATCTGGAGTCATCCAGTCATATTTTGTTCAAAGACTGTACTGGGCATTGGAGCGTATGAAACTTTTTTTATGTTCAACTGGTATCATCCAGAAATTCGTTGTTTTTGAGATTTTACATTTACATTCAAACCATGTACTTACTTGAGAATGAAACATATATGCGTTTAGAGTTTTCTATTTGATAATGTAGCCTCACCCATTATCATAATATTATACCACAAATCAACAACACAGCTCGTCAAATTTTAGAAGAAATGTATTAAAATATACACAAAAATACAGGCTAGACACTCTTTCTTCAAGATCCTGAGTTTGAATTTATAACAGAAAGATTTAGGAGTCATAAATTAAGTTTATATCACGTCTTTCTTGTTTTCTAGTACAACGTTTGAAACTAGTTTAATTTTCAAATTATGTAACTATTTTCCCCCATTCTATCTTGTAAAGGAAATGTATGTGTTGAAATATCTTCATTTCACTGGTGTACAGAAAAGAATCTCATAGATTTTACTATACTTTTGAATTTGCTGTATATTCAACTCTTTGTGTTTATGAATTAGTAAAATGGTTTCAGTAATTTTTTCATGAACTTGGAGATGCAATAAATACAAAATTTAAATCAATACTCCTCACATAGGACAAAAAAACAAGTTTGAAAGTGTAAAAGTGATTTGAACACACTGGCAGTTTTTTAAATATTAAGTTCTCACTAATATTATATCTCAGAGCCTCCGTAGAGATTATTGTTTGGTAGAAATAGTTTTTCGATTTTAAGAAAACCGAAAAAATGTCTCTATGTTTTGAATTCTAAGTAAACTTCTTGCAATTATTTTTGATTATAGTTAATACTTTTGTTGTTGATATTAATCTTTCAATTTGAATATAACAAAATTATTGTGACATCTTGTCATAATATTTTGTTATATTTTTGTGATATCTTACAATCAGTATATTTAACAAATCATGTTGTGTTGTTCTCATTTTTCATTCTATCTTGTTTTCGTACAATTTATTTGCTTGGTTACATATTCAACTACCTCAAAAACTTCCATATTTCTCTAGAAGCTTCAACTCAATTCTCACATAATAACAGTGATGTCTTGCAGTTTTCACTGAAAAAATTCATTATTCACAGGGAAAATCAACTAGACCACATATTAACTAGTTAGGAGGTGAGTAAAGGAAAATTAAAATGTGAATAATTTAGTTTGATAATTCTAGGTATTACGGTGAAGAGGAAATATCTTTATGAAGTGTTTTATTGTTACTACTTTCTTTCTTCCTTCCTTTCGAAGTTTCCTATATTTTTTGTTCAATGATTGAGAATTATCAAACCAAAAAGATTTTTTTCCAAAGAAACTAATCTGTCCTAAATGTTTCTAATGGATTCCACTACTTCTTACCTTCAACTTCAGATTGGTGTGGATGAACAAAGGAAAACCCTTCAGTTGGGTACCGACGTAAGTTTCTTCTTCCGGCGCGATGAAACCAATAATACCAACCGAATATTCGCGACAATATTTATCCAAGAGTTCTCTGTTCCAATTATCCATTTGAAGGTACTTAGTGAAATTTTCAAATACTATTACACCGTAACGTCCTTTATCCAAATTCGTTAAGACAGGCACACTTTTGCCGGAAACTTCAATTTTGTACCTAGAACCACAAACGATATTCGTCAGATAGGCCTTGTCTTATAAAGCATGTGCTATCATAATGATGCAGAAACGGAAAAAAAAGATTGACATCATTTTGATATAACGTACTCACTTTATTCTTGTGTGAACTAACAGTTCAGCAATGTCTCTTCCTAATTTGGAGTACATCGTTTCTACAAAAACTAAAACCTTAGGGTAACTACGCAGTCTTGCATCTGTTTTATGATCATGGTTTTGAAGAATTCTGGGACCATTCATTATTCCACATCTGATGTTGGGTTCGGGTCTCGTTGGCCTTTGTATGAATCTTGAAAGTGAATCATTGTTTCAATTTGAAACTAACAATATTTTGGGAAATTATTCTGAACGCTCGATTTTCACTTGCTATCGTCCAACTCATGTTAGGAATCACACGTTAAAAGGTAAGACCTCGTTAGTCCTTAGCTCGCACAAGTTTAGACTTCTGAAGGTTGTCGTTCGTAGGGGTGCGATAGCTGGTTAAAGGAAAAAATATATTTTTTCAAACAGAAATCAAATCAAAATGAGTTTATAGACTGTATTCAAAGTAGTTGTTTGTTGGTAGGCATTTATCAGAACCTATGGTGGAGCGCATTATGAGATATGAATGTTTTGGGATTTTATCTTTAAATATTTATGTATATTTGAATAAAGTACAACCTGAAAGATGGGAGAGATGAATGTTTTGAGATTTCATTTTGAAATATTTATGTATGTATGAATAAAATACCACCTGAGTTGAAAGAACTCTCGTTATCGACTTTCAGGACGCGTATCATCAGATTTCTCGATAGATAGTAAAATCTATTTTTATTTTTGAGTTCTATTGTTTATTTTTTTAATAATAATAAATTTTATCACTCTTCCGAGAATTACTAATTTAACATTGAATATGTTGAAGAAAATCTTTATGTTTCCTTGACTAGTCTATCTCCAATTTGATCTGAGATTTATTAATTTAGTGATAGCAATGCTTATATTCCTTTTAACGTAAGGGCATTCAAAAGTATTCAATTTTTTTTTTATGTTAGCCATTACTTCAACTCCCGCCAAACGGTCATATCCCGCTAAACCGGTGAAGCGGAAAGAGAAGCTAGGTAAAAATACTCAAATGACCTATGAATAGTCATATTTCGGAGGAATTAGTCCAGTCATCACCTGAAGACGATTGTGAATACTAACAATCGAAACGTCGTGAAGTAACTTGGCTTGGAATCTCTTTAATTTTAATTTTTTATTTTTTGTTCAATGATTGAGAATTATCAAACCAAAAAGATTTTTTTCCAAAGAAACTAATCTGTCCTAAATGTTGCTAATGGATTCCACTACTTTCATTTGTAATAGTTCTTTCAGGGATTTCAAATCATTTTATGTAATATTAGACAATAGAAGTCCAAATTAATGTAATTCAGATTCAATGAAATTTTTTCAATCTCCTGTAAATTTGTAAGTAAATGGTTTATGAAATAAATTCATGACTTTCCCTTCAATATTATTTTGCAATACACCGAAGTTTCTTAACTTTTCTTTACAGATAACGAAAAAAAATCAATATTTGTTTCTCGATTTGTTTACAATAAGATTTTGTGAACAATCTTTTAGGTCTGTTCAGTTAGTGTTAGTGTTAGTTTTTCATCACAAACTAATGATGAAAAACTAAGCAGTATTTAGGTAATAAATTTGGCATGCGTTCCTGTCTAATGATGAATAAATTGAACAGATTTATCATTTTCATATGAAAATGCGACTCGCAAAAATTAGCTAACCAAGAATAAAATCGAATAAAATGATTTAATTCAGTTGAGAATTTCAAGTGAATAGTCTGTTCGACGTCAATATAACGTGTGTAATACTTAATGTTATCTGCATTGTGATTAGATTACCACCATGCCTTAAATCAACAGTAATTCCATGAGGAAAATGGTACGTGTCCATTTACAATAAAAATTAATATTAAAATTGAACACTCATTTTTTTTATTTCATTCAGAAAATATTATAATATTAAGAACAAATAAATGAATATCTTCCAGAGAGGTGCATATGACATGCTCCAGTTTAGATGAAAACACCATAACCTTGCCTCTCATGTGAACCTAAGACTTTCTAGTTACGTGTGGCAGATACCCGACAGAAACCAACACCTAACCCAGCTAATGCCGCGCAACTATAGTAATTAGTATTAACGTTGTTCCATCGAAAGTGGTTGAAATATTCAATTTCATATTCGATATTCAACTCATAACATTCACTGGAGTTTTTTACTAACACCAAACCGTTATTTTAACACCTCGACACGTGTTTCGATCACCAAGTGATCATCTTCAAGAGGAAGATTGATCGTCCAATAAAGCATATTTTGATTGATACGAAATTGAGAAAACTTTTTCTATCCAATAATATTCCTAAACCATCCCCACATGGGTAATTATAACATATAATCATCTTCTACTATTATCAGGAAAAAATTCTCCGCTAGTAATCTAAATAAGAGGCTACTTATCTATTTCCTGAAGTCAACCAGACAAATTATTTCTTTGGTGTCACATGAAAACGAATATAATCATTCCAATGTGGTTTTGATGAATACATTAATTGTTTATGGTAATGAAACATGAACATAATTGAAACATGCAATGAGTTGAATGCAACGCATTATAATTTATTGAGAATCAATTTTTATGTATTTTGAAAATGTAAACATTTTCAAAGAATAAAAATTAACATCATGTGTTGAGATTGTAGTAAAGGATTTGGCCTAGGAGATAGTGTGAATATCTAGTTGACTATTGGTGACCAATTTTTCAGGCTGACTTTTGAGTTTTTCCAGATACCAAGTGACTGGGACATCAAAATTTTGAGAACATTTTTTTCACAGCTATTTGTCTAAGTTTTGGTTATTTGTGTTTTCCTTTCATGTGTGATGTGTGTGGCGAAATAATATAAAAATACGAAAGCAATTAGTATAATACACAGTTTTGAACATCATGATACATATTTGGAAGTTTTTTTTACGTCTTTCTAGAAAAATTCAAAAGCTTTGTTTGTTTTATATGTACACAAACGATGAAAATAGCATAAAAACAAATTTGACAGTGGTTCAACTTTAATTTTTTGCTGTGAATTATAAGAGTTTATTAAATTCACTATAATTCTTATTGAAATCGTATAAGAAATTTGTGAAGTTTTCTCAGGTTTGTTAATTTTCTGTCGTTGAGAATTTGTTAAGATTTTCTATTCTTTTCCATTGTTCTCCATTTTTTTAAGCATCCTTTTTTACTAAGTACCTTACCTGCTAAACAATATGCCCTCAAACTATCGTAATTTATCTCAAAGAGGCTATCCTGAATGGGTAGTTGAGTTCAATAAATTTTAGCAAATTTCAATCCTTTCAGTTTGTTTGTATCATATGTTTGTTAGGTTTGGTTGATAATATTTTGAATTTACTTGGTCCTTTTGTGTGTATTTTTGTATTTTATGACACAAATATTTATTATTACTAATTTCTTTCGAGGCCATAATATGTGCTCTCCTAGTCTGCTTTGCATCTTTATTTTTTAATCTACTGAAAACATGGTATTGAAGAGCTTCATAAGAATGTTGAAAAAATCGTCCGTTTTTCTATTGATATTCTAGTCAGTTTCATATCAGTCTATAACAAAATAGAAACTTTTTATTATATGATTTGATTAGTAATCAGAGAAGCCCTCCTATAATGCATTTTAAAAACAATGTAGTTCTTTGAAACTTATTATGATGGGCTATGTATGTTTTCTGAAATTTGACTTTAATATCTCAGCTGCCCATTTACTGATGAGTAATTACTCTACTATAATTATTTTAAGCAATCTAATTACAGTATCTAGGGGAAAACATTAAAAATTGTATGTACCTGTCCTAATTACATTTAGTAGGTAAATATTCAAAATTTGTTTTATCAGTCAAAAGGTTTCAATCCATTATATACTAGCAGTTCTGTTGACATGAAGAGAACAGTTTATTTTTTTTTCATCTCTTCCAATATGTACATCAAGCATTGGGAACATCTGGTTACAAACTGTTATTTACAAAGCAATGTGTATCTAATTTTAAATGATTGGTCATCTAGCCAGTTATTGGGTAGCATATATCTTCTCTCACTGATAGTGTGTTTATCAGTATGAAAATTTAATTCCTCCTCTAATACAAGTGAGTAGGGGAGATTGAAGTTTGTACAAATTCTCATACTATGGCAGATTATATGAGAGAATTTATTTATTTGTTTTTTAAATCATATATTTTCCTTTTTGAATGCCTTGTTCATGATACGGGTAACTGTTTTTATTTAAGAAAAAAGAACGATAAAAATAAAAACAACAATAAAAATTAATTGGCGCTCCGGGGAGACTTCATTGATTCCAGTGGTTAACTTGGAAAGCAAAACACGTGACGAGAGATAGCAAAAAAGAGAACAAACTGAAAATGATGAAAGGTTATATAATGAACCAAAAATATATGAAATGAACTATGGTTCAAAGGGACTCATCATATCCAATAGCATATGCTAACCAATGTCAATTCAACAAATGTTATTAAATCCTTTGAATCCATTTTGAACTTTTGACGTCCATGAAATTCAAAACGCCCTATTTTACCACATTATGAGATAATGCAACTTTATATTATTCAGGTTCCCACTTATTCACTTATAATATTGATTTCCGAAAATGAAATGTATTTTTTTGATGAATGTAACTTAATAGATAAGTTGCCGTAATCGGTTGAAGAAATTGATATTTCTCAACCCTAATATTTTCAAATGAAATCATAACAATGTATCATTTTGTGAAAATTTTGTTAAAGAGATTCATGTCCCAGCTTTGAATTTTTTGAACCTCAATTCGAACTTTGAACTGTCTCCAGTTTCCCCTACATGTATTGAGTAACTTATGGAATTCATAGTGCAGTGCTATTCTTATCAACATCCCATTACAAAATGTATGTCATTGAAGGCTCATAGTTCAATGATGTTTGTTATGTAGGTTTTTGGTCAGCACATTTTTATTTTGTTTTGAAATCAGACAAAATTCTCAAAGATGGATGAATGAATGTGCTATTTAGAAGAAATATATTAAAAGTAACTACTCTGTTAACTAGTGCTATTTTCTCTCTATGAATATGACCCAATATTCCTACGTCATATTGAAACTTATGCAAGCTGCGGTTTAAAGAGGCCTTACTTTTTAATGTGCGATTCTCAAGAGATTAAAAGGTAAGGTGTTGACATTAAATACTGCTGTAGTAGTATTGCCTAGTTGGTGTTAGCAGCTGCATTTTTATAGATAATAATTTCATGCTGATTGAATTATGCATTCTCTGTTGGATCAAACAACACTGAGGTGAGATTGTGAATAACTTTTAGGGAATGGCTCAATCTGGAATGAAATAAGTGCCAACAAAATACACCTATGATCACAGATTAAAATCAAAACAAATATAAATATATCTTAATATTGATGTGAGAAATTACTTACGTAGTTAAATATGGAGAACGAGTTTGCCTGGAGTATATTATTATCAATATAATTGAAAAAAATATAACAGCAAATACACACTTCCTTAAAGATGAAGGCTTCAATATCCAACTCGTTTTCTTTCTGATCCTCTGCGGAAAATGTCTTATGGTCGGTAATTGGCTTTTACCCCCCAAGAGGGGGTGAGAATCATCAGACATCTCACTTACAACTTATAATAATACTATTGACTTAATTTTGTTAATTCTAAGGGTTCAATTATGGCACACTTCAGGAATGTAAATTACACTTTTAGGTCGATTATTTTATTTTATCGATAGTCCTCCATTTACTATGCTTCCAGATTTCTAACTCAGAGAACACATACACTCTTGCCATTTTCTTCGCACTTGCTTTCCTGGATCTCATTGTTTTTCTCTTGAAAATGATTACATTGTAAATACATCACTTGTTCCTTCCTATTCTCTTTAAACCAATGGAATTCTGTAACAGTTTTAAATCAAAACCTACTCTGTAAACAAGACTTCTGTTCAAATAATGATAAAAATTTTATCTATGTTTGTATCTACATTATACATTCGCAAAACGGTTTGTCAACGCGAGTGGAATACATTTATTTATCAAATCACTGAATGCTAAGTGCAACGTGAAATGCAAATTAATTTGTTGCTATTTATTGAGCATACAAATTAATCAAAATATAACCTCTATGTGGAGACGTAAAATATAACTTACCTCAGGTTTTTCTTCAACTTTTTACATATTGAGACAGAAGTAAGTTTTTATAACAAAACAGGAATTATTTATTTACTCTTCTATTATTAATGCACGAAATGGCATTCCCATTGAAGATATTTTCGATTCACCTTTCACTTATTCACTTTGCCTCGCATGAATCACAAATAAATCAAATTGTAGTTTTCTATTTCACATTACGATGTCTATTCTCTGGTGGATGTGCAATACGCTTTTGTTGAAGGTTGTAGACCAAGTGAAGTGACGTTACCGCAAGATGGTGCCAGTAATCCATATTTCTATTAAGTCATGCCTTGATGATGTTGCCAATACCATTATTTTTTCTTGAAAACAAATAAGTGAGGTTGTCGCAAAAAATCGCTAAGATGACGTTAGTTGACATTATAACTGTGCCAAATTTAAAAAATTATCTTTGCTGGTAGATTAGTTCTGTTGTTCGCTATTCGGATTATTTATTGAGTACTGTGTGAAATGAGGCGATGTTTTTCGTCTGGGTATTCCAAAAGTGTTGATGCAAGTATAACGTTACATATGATACCTAAAAGGTAACAAAATAGATGTAAAATAGAAATGAACGTTTGATTATTAATGAAAGCGTTTGTGACTCGAAATATAAAAACAAAAGATATGTATTTCTAGCATAGAGAGCGAAAAACTTGCAGGACGAATATATTTGAAATTAGTAGATTAAGGCGAACAAAACGCACCTAGAGAGGATCCACAGTTTTAACAGGTTCACAGGTAAAATATTTTCATTCCCGTCCAATAGATTAACAAAAAATTACGTATTTACTCATCATATTATGAATATTATTTAGATTTTAATATTTACATAAAAATAAAATTTGTTCTCCATGCATGCACATGAACCAACAAACCTATTAGATTTGATGATAAACACCGTTGACAATTCTAGATTCTTATAGAATATATATTGGAAAACTTCTACATATTAACAATATCCCAAAATTATATTTTATATGGTTTAATGCTCCGCAATGGAAACAAAAGCCAATAACATATATATATAGAGAGAGAGACAATATTTCATGTCAGGGTCACCACAATTCACATCTAATCATCGTCAAAGTCACAGAATACTTTTCAGAAGGAACAGGAACCATGGACATTTTGAGAATCTCTAGGTGATTACTGTCAATCAAAAAATGTTGTCGAGTGGTTAGTGTACTTGAACATGGTAAAATTAAGTTAGGATGATTAAACTTGTTGGAATGTTTGCCTCACAATCTTTCTAGATGACATTATAATACTTCTTCAACTGCAATCAAATTTTATATCTGATATGTTTCGAATAATTTGAATTTTCCTTCTACAATGACATTGAACACCTTGAACGCAGATTACAGGTCACAACCTATTCTGTAAGGTATTCTGTGTCACAGTATAACAAGTTACGGAATACTGTGATCACGTTGTGGAATAAGCAACACTGTACCGTCACACGAACCTCGATGGTAACGACATCTAGCGTTTTTTAAAAGCAGCCCACGCAAATAAAATCAAGCAAGCAAAATATACACGAAACTGTGACGAAAGATAAACAAATCGTTGTTTAAAGTCATATGTCTTTTCAAATAACGGTATGAATCTACAACAGTGTACAATGTTACACATTAAGAAATAATCTTTAACATTAGGCATCTGAAAGTTTATGTTTCCAAACAGTTTTTTTGACGAATAACTCGTTGTTCGTTGTCGTGTTCAACTACTGACTCCCAGATGGTAAATAATCGTATTAACTCTTAGAAGGTACCGACTTTGTTTTCATTCTGGAAGTCACGCTATTAAAATCTCAGAAATGAAATTTTCAAAGGTGAGATATCAAGTGAAAGAGTAACCTTTGCATATAAATATAGACTATCCTTGTATACAAAGATGTAGTTCAGTAAATTCAATGAATTTTAAATAATAAAAAAATGGCATGTTTAGTTGAAGCATTGCCAGAGAGATAGCGCTAATAAAAAAAAATCTGCCAATAATCACAGTTACTGGCATTTTTATAGACTGAAAAATTCAAATCACTTCAAATTAAATTGTTATGAATTTAAAGTGATAATAATTATTTAAAAAAAATGAAGAATTGGATATTACCACGTAGTTTTGAATGATAATTTATTGTTTGTGCTATATTTTAGTATGCAATGAAAAATATAGTTTTTCTGTTTATATAATCTAACTGCATTTCTCATGAATTGTGGTTTCATATTTGAGCAGCACCCCAAAATTGTATTCGCTGAATGATAAATATCAACAGATTCCCTACTTTTAAATATATTTTTTTAAGTTACATAAAAAAGTCTAGCAGGTTTAAATCGAGCAATCGGGTTAGCTAGTAATGATCCCAGTGTCTTCCTTCAACTCTGCCTCTTGACATTTGATTGATAGACAAATTTATCAAGTTTTATATTGATGAAACTTTGTATATGATCATAAAATTGAACATACAAAAATTGTTTAGAAATGCCACTTGCCATTTCAATTTTAATCTATGTTCCATCTATTATTTGTCTAATTCAAAGTCAAACCAATTCCAGAGTCCAATTTCATGTGGTTTGTTAATAAAAATATCTCATATGTTTTCGATTTCAATGGTGATGTCACTGCTTATCGAAAAACCCGATAAATATCCAAATTGAACTAAAATCGATCCCAATATTTTTTTCAATTACACGCATTAATGACAATAACCGCAATATGAGAAATGAAGATCGTTGTTATTTAAAAAGAATCTAATAAAAGTATAGAGAGAACGTTTTCCGCATGATCGATTCATCATTTTGCGGTTGAGATTATTATTGAAATTGCGAAATTTTTATATTGAATTCGGTGAAAATGATTTTGTCACGTCCCATCCATACATTGGATAACATCTTCCAGTTCGAGCTTTGCATTTCGAAAATTTTCAGTGTGGGTCGAAAATAATTAGTTCCGGATGACATTACGCAATTTTTATACTTTATAAAGTGGCAAATCCCTTGGAACAGTCAGTAGCTAGTTATTATTTCTAACATCAATATGAGAGTGACCGCGGTTATAATTGTGAGTGTTATTTTTTTGAAAGAAGTGCAGTTTTTTCAATAATTTTAATGATACATTATCTGAATAATTAATGAAACACCTAAAAATATTTGTATTGACGCCCTATAATATAATTTTGTCGGAATTTAAATACTCCAATTACCTACTATTGTTTTTCTTTATATTGATTAATTGATAAATAAGCGATATACAGGGTGTTTCCTTATGATATGCGAATACTCCAGGGTATAAATCTATATAAACTATGGCCCAATACGTAGCTTTGAAGTTTTGAGACAAAAAAGGGAAATTAGATATTCAATATTTCGGAAATCATTTCAAGTCATTTCAATCAAGTGATATTTGGTAAACAGTGACAGTTGATATTTTCAGATATTTTCAAAGGCATGTTATTTTTGTCAGTGGTACCTTCAAAACATTATACAGAATCCGCGATTTGAATTTACGGACAAAGCTAAGTTTTCAATAAATGCCAATCAGAATATCTACAACAATCATTTATGGGCTGAAGAAAATCCCTATGCCTCTTTCTAACACCAATTTTCCGTTAACGTATGGGCCATATTCTATATGGTAACGTATGGTAACCACATTCTATATTGGACAATTCTTCTTGCCTGGACGACTTGACGGACATTCTTACTTCAACTTCCTTGAATAACAACTGCCGCTGCTGCTCAAAAATGTATCCTTGTCAACTAGAAATATGAATATTACTGAAGTTCTATCACGTTTTTTTAACACTTCGACACGTGTTTCAACACCAAAGGTACCAAACAGCAGGACATCACAAGAACAAAAAATGTAATGTAGCAAATTGTTGTATTGGCCGCGGTGGGCCTCAAGAGTGGCCACCAAGGTCTCCAGACCTCAATAGCTTGGGAATATTTTTGTGAGGACATCTTAATACGCCAGAGTACACAAGTCCCATTGACCCTGGAGAAGGATTTGAAAGAAATAATATTTGCAGCATGTAATAGAATAAAAAAATAGTCTGGGACTATTCAACTAGTGCGAATTTTCATGAGAACGAGAGCAGAAAGATCCATGTTAAGCGAGGGAAGACAGTTTTAATGATTTTTGTAACAATCTTCCCACGTTAATTATGTACATGTTGTTGATTGCTGTAATAAGTTTGATTTTTTCAATTAGAATATTATTATTTTTGTTTTGTTAACGGAGAATTCTAAAATAATTTTCATTTGAAAACAAACATTTAACTTACTGGTAGTAAATGTCCAAACGTATACCACTGTTGAAATGGAAAATTCTTTCTGTGAAAAATGTGCAGCTTTATCGAGTGTCACTGCCTAACTAATTCAGAAACTGAAGTACGAGGTGTACGAAACGAGGGGTTCAAGAATAAATTTTATTAGAGAAAAATCCACAGGCGTATCATTTTTTAAAATATTGAAGTCAATTCCCTCACCCACGCCACTGTTGGACTTGAAAATTATCATTTCATTGAAAAATATGAATTTCTATCAACTGTCACTGCTTTCTAAATATCACTAAAATATCCCAAATGGTTTCGGAAATGTTGAATAATTTCCATTTTTTTATATTTAATACCTCGTATTTTCTCAACGGAACAATGTATCAACCTATTATTATGTTTTTGTAGATATCTAAACCTTCGAAAATTCACATATCATCAAGGAACACCCTGCATAGAAATTTTTTTTTTGATACACGTTGAACAAAAATATCCCTCTGTTTCTTACAATTTTTTTTTCTGATTAATGTTTTCATCACTTCAGATCAGCCATTTCTTCGCTTTAATGGGTTTGGTCTCATCAGAAGATGGGGAGTTAGACAGCTTTTCCTTCCACAAGTTCAGTGGTCCTGTTAGTGGGGAAGCGAGAAGAATTATAGTTCCTAATACAAACCATAACCAACAGGGAAGCCAAAGCGTTGATTTTATAGTAAGGAAAAAAATATTAATGATGTAGACCTTTGAAATAAAAAAACTTGTCTTATCATCTACTAGACAGTTTACGAATTGTCATTATTAATTTAGATAAAATGTTGAAAGCTGTATGAATAGCTAGCTATACATCAGATTGATCTAGCCTCCCAAGGAAAATATCCAAAACTTTCTGTGTTCTGTGGTAAAAACCAGAACAACATAATAACATCAAACTTGGAAATAAATAATTGGTACTACAGTCGAAAAGCAAATTAGTAATTATGACACACTCATCGTGGGAAAAAAGTTCCCTTTCCAATTTCGAAAATAATTAACTTGAAAACATTTCAAACACTTGGACTTGGTACACTCGGGATATAATTTTTCATAAAATTCAATCAAAGTATATGTGTTTGACCTGCACAATATAAATACAGAATTCAAGAAAAAGTAAGTTTTCAGAATAATAAGCATGTAGGCAGGCAAAACATAATGAGAAATGGGATTGTCTACTTTCTTACGGAGATTTCTTCTGTTGAGTTCGATGGAAAACTCATATCTATTTGATCAAAGGTAAAGGAGGGTTTCAGCCGATCTATTGCAAAGCGAAGCTTCGAGAATGCAGAAATTGCTTTCTGTCTCTCTGCAGCTATCACTGTATTTAGTCGACCAGATGATGACAATTGGAAACACAACCTTTGAAGAGAGGAGGTCAAGTTTCGTATCGATCCCAATAGATGGCGAGGAGAGTCGGCATGCCCTCTTTTACCAGGATTTTTTTGTTAAAGACAGATGGCACTGACGACATCTTAGGCAGATCGGAACAACTTTATCTCAATATTCATTTATCGAATCTAGTATCAAACATTACGAAATGTATACCTGAACATACATCTTCAAATCATAGTATGCTTAATGATTCAATTTTTCATTAATTTCCTGGTGAAAAAAATTATAATAATGATAATAATGGTATGATTTCTTCAAATAATATACTTTTTCCATACTAGAACAAAAGTACTGTTTCTCGACGCGTGTTTGGCTAACCGATTAGCATCATCAGATGAAAAAAACTGATTTTTCATCAAATGAGGTTCCATAAATGAATTCCATGTATTGTGTTTGATGGTTTATTGAAAACATCTGTTATGTACTTGATATTTACCGGGTTGCTATTCCTAATTACTATGTAAGAAAGTAAATGAAGGGCTGTTTGGAATGCTACGTTTATCGCTATTCATAGATTTCATTCTACATATCTAAAATATCAAAGAGATGTACCTACATGTTGTCACGTACTGGTCTCAACAATTTCAAACAGCTTTCACTTGTTTTGTGACCATCCTCTGGTCTATGAAACCAAATATGTTCCTTGAAACGCATTATCATAGTTCGTTAAGTTTGACCAACATATTTTTGGTCGCAATTCTCACAGCTCATTTCGTGAAATCCCAGACTCCACTTTGTGACTTAGCATGACTGTTGCATCATATGTTGTTCGATTTTATTTGAAACCCGATCATGCATAATGTACTATGTCTACCTGAAAATACACTTTTTCAGGCAAAACCAGATTACTCATTCACATACGGAGTTCACGATGGCGAATCTGAAAACTCCCAGACACACCGCGAGTCTAGAAATGGCGACGAAGTTCACGGAGAATACAGGGTGTTGCAACCAGATGGACTTGTGAGGATAGTGCGGTACACAGCAGATCCATCAACAGGGTTCAAAGCTACGGTTGAGTACGCCCCACTCTGATATTTGATTTGACCAAAACTTTAGGTATTATTTATTCCAAATTTTATCCACCAGGGAAAAAATATAGGGCTGGGTTTGTTAGCCCAAAAATGGACCGTGATAAGAAATATGAAAAATATTACTCTTTTGTTATTGTATACTTTTTATTCGATATGATATTATGAATAAGTCCGTGGATAAAAACGGCTTGTGAATTTGTGATATTTTTGTAGTATAACAAGAAACATATGATATTTTTAAATTCAAAGGGGCGTGTTGGAATCTGTGAAATGTATTGAAACCAAATGATGAATAATAAGATCAAATAAAGTAATGAAGTTTGTTTTCACACTCCATATATAGAGAGTTAAAATCATTTTATCGTGACTTTTATGGGTGACTTTTTAATAAAACAGAATTAATCGATGAACAAATCATTGATGGTTATACTTTTTTTCTCATTGACTCAATCCATATTGAGAAACTACATTTCCTCGATATTTCCGAGCATTTCCTCTTGAGAGTTTTAGGAATTTCATGATCACCAGATAAATGATTATATTCACTTAGACTCCTTCATAAATCTCATCAGATCTCACCAACAAACTAAATATGCTAAACAGCTGAAACTGTGTGAACATATGTATGAAACGAGTATACCAACAGAAAATCTCTGATCGAATATACGTAGTCCGCGAAATTTGAACAGTCACCTAATTTTTTCACGGAACTCGTATCTTCATGGGTATTTGAAATATCAATATTGATGAAATGGTTTAATTTTTATGTGACATTTAAACTGCGCTGAGAGTTGTCAATTCGATTGCTACACATAAATTTGCGATTTCATTTCATATTTTGTTTATTGTCCAAAATTCATGTTTTATTTTTTTGTGATAAATAAAAGTGAAAGAATGTTTTCTAAGTAAAGACAATCGATCATCTTGAAAAAAGATTTGATTGACATTTTTTGGTTTTCTTCCCTCAAAAATGAAGAAGAAAACTAATGAAAACATTTAGAATTGATTAGAACTGGCCGATACTTGAATGAAAATACATATTAAAACTCATTAATAAAGTTTATTGTATGATTTTCACTATGAAGGGTTTTACAAAAACCACGACACGTGTTTCGCTATACAATAGCTTTCTCAAGCGTAAAATATTGTATAGCGAAACACGTGTCGCGGTTTTTGTAAAATCCTTTATAATGTCCTAAATACATATTGGTAGGTATATCTGTTCGGATTCTTGGGTAAAAGCAAAATTAAAGAGTTGCTGAATCAACTTTTTTTCGTAAGTTATGTAGCATAAGTCTGAGATTGAAATTAAATTCAATGTCAGTCTCAAAATAAGGTATGTAACTGACAAAAAACAAAATTTTTGATCTGATCCTTATAGGGGCTATCCTTATGACGCATTAAATGAAATGAATAGACTAAGTAATATGTTTAGCAATACCTAATGAACGTATTGTAACGTAATATGAACGTTTTTAAAACAACACGGAGCCCATAACATAACATGCCCCTAAAAGCTTTTTTCGGTACATGTTAATGAGAACTGGTTTTCAGAAATGTCTACTATTTATTTATCCAGTTATATTTATCATCAGTACTTGAAAACTCAAATATTTGGAAGACTATAACTTGTACTATACTCGTCGTTCATATTTACATAGCCCGGGTAGCTCAGTCGGTAGAGCATTGGACTTTTAATCCAAGGGTCCAGGGTTCAAGTCCCTGCTCGGGCGGATTTTTTTTAAAATTTTGTCGATTTTGTTCTTGTTCATTCAGTTTTATCGAATTTTTCTCAAGATACTGTTGAGAAAAAACTATTTTTTTTCAATTAATTTCGTCATGTTAGTGATAACACACTGAAGAGTTCAAAATTTACGACTCTGAAAGAATTCAGTCTATTAGAAAGGGATCACATAACATTCACTTTCATTAAAATCGTGCAATTCTGAAATGTCGAAAACGTTTCAGATTAATTGAAATTTATTGGCGAAGAAAACCCATAAAATTGTTCAAGTCGTTCGAATGTTCCGATATACCACAGAAAAATGACGTTATAACATCGATGCCTCTAAAAAGAATAAGAAAGCGAAAGTACCCACACTTGGAGTAGAACCACTTATACTCGAATCTGAACTAGATCACATACATACGCATAATCCTCACTGACTTCCTCATTCTTAATCTGTCACCACCGTGATATATCCTTCACAAAGTTTAATTAATTACCCTTTTCATTCTATTTTGAAAATGCTGATAATAATAATCAATCAATCAATATACTTTATTGTCCAAGAAAAGATATTTTTATTTACAAAGCTTTCTATAATCTGTACATAATTATATAAGTACATAATACATAATAAGTACACAATTAAATTTGACAAATAGTATTCTATATACCACAGGTCGACAAATACAAAAATTTACACAACTCAAAAAGTGAGCATCATCATGAAATTATTTTCATTTATACCGGGTGTCCCAGAGCTTTTAGGCCAGCAGATATCTCAGTCACCTGCAGAAAAAAATTGAAAAAAAATATGTATATCATAGAAGACCACCAGCACTTTCATGTAGCAGAGCAAAATCCANGACCGAGAAATGAAAAAGACTGTAAGTTGAACCAAAACAAACATGGGCGTGCCATTTGAAAAACAAAAGTTAGGGGTGGTTTCTTGGGGGTTGTTTACCAGGGGGTGGATTTTGCTATGCTGCATGAAAGTGCTTGTGTTCTCCTATGATACATATTTTTGTTTTAATTTTTGTTCTGCAGGTAACTGAGATATCTGCTGGCCTAAAAGCTCTGGGACACCCTATAGCTTATTATAATATAAAATGAATATAGGTATAATTAAATTTGTAAATAGTATTCTAGTACATAAATTAAGTTGACAAAGGCAAAAATTTATCACAATACAAGAAAGTGAGCATCATCGTAAAACTCCTCTAGGGTGTAATAGGATTTGAGCCGTAATATTTTTTTAATTTTTTTTCGAATAATATGGTATATAGAGATTTCTCTCAAGCAGGGTTCCAAATTGTTGTATATCCTTTTGCTCTCACACGTTATTGATTTTTTCGTTAATTCTAAGCGGGGGATACGGAGAGGTAAGTTTTTTCCCGTTATTTGGCGAGAATTATGGCTTGTTCGTGTGAGTTCAGTATCGGAGAAGATGGACTTGAGCTTATGCTCCAAACATAGAGTCTCAAATATAAAAATGGAAGTTACAGTCAAAATTGTGTGTTTTATAAATAACGGTTTACAATGGTCGGTGTATTTAGCTCTGGACTTGAATCTGACTGCTCGTTTCTGCAGAACGAAAACAGAATCGAACATTGCTTGCTGCAATAACCCCAAAATGCAATATTATATTGCAGGTGTGATGCGATTAGAGTAAAATATGTCACCTTATTCATTGGTAGACCCAGTTCCTCAGACACAACTCTCACTGCAAAGCAGCCCGAAGCCAGTTCCCTTTTGAGACTTCGTATGAGGATATGGAATTTTAGGTTACTATCAATTTCAATGCCAGAGTTTGTTTTCAATAGTTGTAGTGTCAAATATAAGAGGTTAGAAGGCTAGTTTTTTTGCATTGAAGCAGATATGTTTTGAGTCGCAACACTGTTTTACCTTCTTCAAATCATCTTCCATTTTTGATTTAGTAACTCAAAATGGACTCCCCTTCCACATCGTTGTCATCTCATCAGCAAACATTGTGAACTGGCCCTGTATATTAATACTGGCTAAGTCATTTATATATAATTGAAATAATACCGGCCCAAGGAGTGAACCTTGTGGAACGCCACTCCTGATATTACGTAATTTTGAGTTGGAGTTGGTCTCTTTCATTTTCACAAGTTGCTTTCTGTCAGAAAGGTATGACTCGAACCAATTGTAGCTCACATCTCTAAATCCATAACACTGAAGGTTTTGGAGTAGTACCCCGTGATTGACGCAGTCAAAGGCTTTTGACAAATCGCAGAACACTGTCCCAATGCTGTGTCTTCATTGATCCCTAGATCCCTTTTCCATTTGTGTTTTGGTCTTGCAAACACCGACGGATCTACACTGTTTCCACCTTTGTGGATTGGAATGAAAACTGCTGTTTTTAGGCACTGTCAAATGAAATATTTATAGCTTCAGCTAAGGTTATCAAGGGTCCTTCAGAGATACTTTCCAATGTTTAAATCTGTTTGAAATATGTTTTCCCGTTAACCAGCTGTCGCACCCTTACGAACGACAACCCTCAGAAGTCGAAACTTGTGTGAGATAAGGACTAATGAGGTTTCATTTTTTAACGTGTGATTCCTAACACGGGTTGGACGATAGCAAGTGAAAATCGATGGTTCAGCCTGGGGCTTGAACCACCGACCAACACGGCGGTCGATTTGAGTGAGTAAACAAAGCACCCACGTCGAACTGACCGGCTACCGACGGACCATGTACTCAAAGGAATGTCGTTAATACCAGTACTTCTTTAATTTCACGGAATATTTCTCGTAACTCGATGGCACTGGTGGGGTGCAAGAGGAAGATTTCAGTCACAAGTATGTCTTGCATATAACACATTGGATCCAACCCTATTTTTGTAGTACCTGTCTTTGGTAGTTCAACTAGAAGTTTGAATAACTTTTTATAATATCAATAATAATACGTTTATCGATTCATCTAGGTTCTGTGGATGTAAACCAATATTTTTTTTCAATTACAAGATTAATTGAAACTCGAAAATAATTTTTTCTTGATTTTAACAAATGTATTTCGCTTTACGAGTGATTTTTTCTTGAAAAAATTTGTAAAAATAGGAAGTTGTATAAGGGAATTATCATACTGGAAGATTCAGAACTTGAAAATATGTTTTTCATACTTTCCTGAAAGAAAAGTGTATGCTATTTTATAGAATAAATGTTGTAATTCTATTGAAAACCATCTTCCTTGATGCCGGAGGAAACTCAGTTGATGACATAAGCTCGCATATGGAATATTTTTCTAGAATAATTTTCAAGACGTGTTTCTCATGTTTGAAGATGACTTTACGTTATCAAAAGAAAATCTCTCGAATTATTATGTTCATATTCACTTTGATATGATTTGTTCTTTCATAATTCACACTTCTATCCGGTACATTGCATATTATATAATTTGGAAAATCACAAACCAATGATATTTGAAACTTTCATGAAAAACATTTTTCTGATTTTTCTTTCACCTCAAACTTGTGAGAAGCTTGTGTAATCCCTGTATAATCAATAAATGCCTATTTAAACATTGCCAACTGTTTTTTAATTTCATTTCAGCAAATAAATTCAGTTCTTCAAACAATTCTCACTTGAAAAATAGCGTATATGCCTGATTATCTGCTTTTGTCCATGAGCCTACTTCAAACTGTAATATATCAGTGTATCCTTGTAGTATACAGTGTTCTTGAATCGAAATGACCGCCATTTGAATCAGTACACTTTGCTAACGTAACACGGGTCGCGATCGAGATTTGATGAAGTAGATGCGGCAGTAAGACTCTTTTACACACGTACCAAATGTTCATGAGACCGATCTTGGATTTTAAAGCCACGATCTCTCCCAGAGACGAACCCACCACATACTAACAACCGGGAGACGAATCCTACAAAACATCTATAACCTCCCATTCCGATACCCCTTATATAACTGAATAAATATTACCACGATCAACTTGAGATTTCAGGAACTACAAGGACGATACGCTGCGAAAGCCATGAGAAGCAACAACACCGCTGCCATCAGTACTTTCACCACCCTTTGGACGCCATGTGGAGGTCCTAGAAGGATAGATACTAAGGAAGAAGCTGCCGTTCCCCCCAGCCACACTTCTGGGAGCAGTGGAAGACCTGACAGAGCAAATCCAGGACATCCTTGAGGATGTCCTTGAAGACAGCGCACGCCCTGGAACATCCTGAAGTCTCAGGCATACATTCCCCTGCCCAACAAAAAGCCGAACCCTCAAGAACGACCACAGTCATGGACCCTGACACTCCAACGCGACTACAAACTCAGATAATTTCAATTTAAATTATTTGTAAAGGAACCCAACCCTGAAGAGGGCCACTCCTTATATCATTATACTTATGTAACTTTTACTGTCAACCATAAATGAATAAACATCGAAATCAATCAATCAATCAAATTCGACGAAGTCGACGAAGGCCGGTTTTGCCTGGTTCTACCGGTGGTAAAGTTATCAAAGTATTTGAAAACATGGTAGTCGATTTGGTGGAGGTCTGGGGAGTATGGTGGCTGAGGGAGAGCTTCGACGGTGATTTGTGAAACGTGCGGACGTGTAGAAGGATCGGGCCTCTTCTGTTCACCAGTACCGGCTGCTGCTGACGCAATTTTCAGTATAGTTCATCGATTTCGTCACAATAGGACCCTGCTGTGATGGTTTGGTCCGGTTGCAGAAAGTTATAGTGAATCACCCCACCAGGGTGATAGCAGACAAGCACTATTAGCCTTGAACAGACACCGTATTACTTCAGGACTAGCACTAGAGTGCCACCAAGATTTAGCCAAAGCCTCGGTAGATAATAACATTATCCTGAGGTGGGTTAAAGGGCACGAAAGGAGTAAAGGTAATCGCATTGCCGACTCTTTAGCCAAGGAAGCGGCTGGACTAAGAATTTTAGGACCGAGTGGCACCCACGGCCTGATGACATCGACAATTGCGGAACTAGTCAAATGTTACACCCATGCTCAATCTTTAAAGAGATGGGATGAAATCAAAGGATGTAATCTTGCCAGGATCACCTTGGGCGACCCTGGGAAGCTGGCGCCGAAGAAATATCTGGCGATGACCAGGAAAAATCTACGCCTTACAGTAGGATTTCTGACTGGCCACTGTCAGCTAAGGAAACACCTACATAATATGGGGCTAGTGGACACACCTCTATGCAGGATGTGTGAACAGGAAGATGAGACTGTCAGGCATATCCTGTGCGAGTGCCCGGAGTTATCGTCAATAAGAGAGTGTGTGTTCGGCGAGTCTTGGCCTACACCTGCCGATATAAAGGAGATGTCTCCCAGCGACCTGTCCACCTTCCTGGAAAGGACAGGATGGACGACGACCTAGGAGGACAACTCCTCGGGAGGATGTACAATGGGTCACATGTGGCCTAAGTGCGTGGGCTTACACTCACCCTCCCTACTCTACAGATACAGATAGATACCCCACCAGGGTTTTCGGCTTTGGGAAGTGCCTGGGTGGCTTATCGGTCTCCAACCACTGTCCTGAACGTCTTTGTTATCGTAGAGGATCCACTTTTCATCACACGTGCATGCACATACAAAATCGCATGGAAGCTGATGATCAGTTCTTCCGCAATTCTAGGCACCGTTTGTGATGAGTCAGGGTCCTCAAATCCTCGTTCTGGATTACTGTAGGTCGACCACTTCGGGGCTCATCTTCGAGGCTCATCTTCAAGGCTGAAATTTACGGAACGAAATTTGACTAACCAACTTCGAATTGTGCGTTGATTGACACTATCATTGCCAAATACCTGGTTGATTTTTCGGTTTGTTTCGGCAGCGCCAAAGGTAGATCATCCAAATCGTCTTCGAAAATCGACATTTAAAACTGGTGATAGGTTTCCTCATTCAGAATTCCGTTAAATAAATGAGGACCCAAAATTTTATCATTTTTAAAGTCTTGCCAACACGTTAATACTAAATCGCACTTGAGGTCGAATTTCTCGGAACTGCCTGGGGTTGTTTATGCTCCAAATGTAATCGTTATTTCGGTTGAATATCCCACAATTCGTAAACGTGCTTTCATCTGTCCAAGCTACATTTTCCAGGAAAACAGGAAAACCACTTCTTCTTATTAGCCAATTACGAAATTCTAATCACCTTTCGGGATCACCTGGATGCAATTTTTGTGATATGTGTATGTTGTAACATTTTAAACCCCTTTTTGAGATGTCTCCAAGCACTTGTCTGACAAATATTTATTTCGGAGGAAATTTGACGTGTAGATTTTCCCGGGTTCATATTTATCTGCAGATCATTAATTTTTTTTTGAAAAGAACACAATGTCTAACTTACCTCATACATACCTCATTTATCAAATTTTATTTAGTTTCCTGGTCCATTCTGTCTCCGTATTTTTCCTCGGCTTTTCAAATGAACCAAACTCGGTGAGATTTTGATCCAATAACTTGTACATATGGTTTTGTCTTTTGGGATACAGGTTTAAATATATATCTGAAATCCTAACACTGTTTCTATCGTAATTGTAATACATTTGTATCATATCTCTTTTTTCTTCATTCGTGAAAGCCATTTTTCGCCAAAAATTCAATGACTTTTATAATAACAAAATGTCATTGAGTGTAACAAATTGAAAGTCAAATTCAGAAACATCAAAGTCAAAGCCTGTAATGATTAGAAATTTTTTTTTCAATGTCTCCAATTTTTCGAAAAAGAATGATACCTTATGATACATCATTGAAAAGGTAAAATCTGGTTCTATTTAAAAGAGGAAGAATCCAATGTAGCAACCATAAGAAAAAATAAAGTCCGGTGTGGCCGGACGGAAGACGAAACGTCGGATAATAAATCTGAAAACACCATTATTTAGCAGGGAAAAAGTGACATTGTGGAAGTGCAATTTATTTCCGAATCCTTCGAAAAATAAAGCTAGAACAAAATAAAAAACCATTTTCCGAAATTTCTATTTTTTCCGGATATCTCCGGATATATTCAGAATTTCAGAAATTTCTTAACGGCATATTGTTAGTCAGGTAAATACGCAACTTTGTCCCAAATGAACCATTTTCGTATCTCTCATAGTTTTCGCGATCCCAATGGTGAGGATCGAATTTGAAACACCCTGTAGAGTGCAACATTCTCTATCAATCAGTACATACTACGATACAGAAGAATGAATATTCATTAAGATATGGAGCTACAAAAACACATGACATTGAAACGGACAAAACTTTTGAAACAACCGATATCTCTCAAATTTCTCGATATGTGAGACACACTGTATATGTCTTGGCAGTACTTTTCAAGCGTTATTTATTCGGGATTTCGAAACTATTGTGGAAACTACTGTCAAACACCTGTTGATGTAACAAACGACAATAAAAATATGAAAACAGGATATCGCGAAAAAAGATATAAAACAGTCCATTCAAAACCGTTCTCTTCTAAAGTAAAATCCGTTTACTGACTCTCTGTCTCTTACACAGATCCCACCATCAGATTATTCGAAGAATGTACTTGTTACTATTGCAACCAGTTGTATAAACGAAACAGTTGCTTGTCTCTTAGGAAGTAATTTGGATTTGACAAGAAATATGTGGGAAAATGTATCTTACTTACTGACTCGACTTGAAACTTGATTTTATACAGATATGGAACGAAAAAAAATATGTATGTATGTGAACTGGATTGGAAATGCATCAGATCTCTGCAGATACTAACAATTCGATTCATGTGAACAGGGCCGTAGCGAAAAGAAATACCAGGAGGAGAGGGAATCCAAATTTTCTCAACCCTACCAGCAAAATTTCCCAACTTTCGAAAAAATGAAAGCCGAAGGATTAGTTACTATTAGAATATATTAATTTCTCACTAAGCTATCCAAAGATTGGCCGGATGCCTATGCCCGTTAGGGTATGCACAAACAAAAATAAATGTTGGTAATTATAAAAATAATAATGGGAATTATTCTACTTTGGACCCAGGTCCTTGGTCTTCCACCATATCTACCATGTATAGTAATATTCAATAAAATAATATTGCGCTTATTGTTTTCTACTATTTTTTGAAGTTTTTAAACAACTCAGAATTTTAAAGTATGGGATCTCCAAGTTGGAGTTGGTTGGGAAATCCCAACCTTCTCCCGGTTCTTTCTCTTTTCTTATAACCTGTCCCTTTCTTCTCTCTCATTTTAATTTTTTTCATTTTTTTTTTCATTTTTTCACTATTATTTTTTTCTATCTTGACGGCCCAAAATTTCCCAACTTTTTCCCAAGTCGAAAAAGCAGGGGGGGAGGCTCCCCCAACCCCCCATGGCGACGGTCTTGCATGTGAATGAATGATTGAAAAAAAACACAACAAATAAATAACAAATTTCCCAAAAAATTGTATTTTTCAATATGTATATAAATAGTTCATAAGATAGTTTGTAGGTATATTTTTGTATATACATATATTTTATGAATAAAGGTATTTAAAAAAAAAATAAAAACCATTTTCTCCAACTTAGAGTCTACTCGTCAAATCAAAATTTGGGGCTCGCTATGATGATCGTATTATAATTACTCTGTTTCTTAACAGTGGAGACTAACAAATGCTCGTTATAAATTCAAACGCTAATAAAGTGCTCAAACAGAATTTTGGGATTTTTCATGATTTGCCACAGCTGGTATAGAGGTGTTTTCCATACTTTACAGGGTTCAGCCTATTTTCGTATCGCAAACGGGTTGCAAACAAAATGTTTCAAGAGCGTTTGTGTTGTTTTATACCTCCAGTGGCGTGCGTTTGGGTATTCAATCAAAATGCTTATTGAAATTTTTGGGAAAAAAGATTTTGGCTTTTCATTTCTCCATCTTCATACAAAAAATGTAGGAATATTCATATGAAAAGGAAAGAAGCAATCAATTTCGCGAAATTAACTGTATACAAAAGATGCAATGTTTGAAACCATTGGTGTAGTGATGAATATCACTGGAATTTTATTCCAACACCAAACCGTTATTTTGACACCTCGACACGTGTTTCGATCACCAAGTGATCATCTTCAAGAGGAAGATCGAACTAAATATACTTACAATGTTATCCTTATTCACACCACAGATGCCTCTGCTAGGTAAATGCGTCTTAATTGTTTCAAATCAATTTTACAATGTTGCTTTATCTACTGCTATATAGTATACTACTAGGTATTGGTTCACCATCGTTATTCAAAATATCATTAGTTAGCTTTACTTATTTCTACGCTCTCATAGGCATCTAGATGTCTGTTGTTGTTAACTTGTCTAACTAATCTCAATGAACTGAAGTCTATGGAATGGTTTTGTTGCAAAACATGATGAGCGACTGCTGATTTTTCTGGTCTTCCATATTTTAGGTGTGCCAAGTGTTCACTGTATCTTATTTTATAAAATCTTTTACTCTGTCTATAATATTTTGCAGTCTTTATATTTGATTTCATAAATTCCAGACTTTTCCGAATTCTCGACTTTGTTCTTTGGATAACCTAAAAGGCTCTGTAGTTTATGACTTGTTATAAATACAATCTCCTTACATAGTTCCTTGAAAATCTTTTCAAAGTTCCACGTGTATTGGTAGTATGGAACTGAGGTATATTTATCTCGGTTTTCTTCATCGAGATTTCGTTCATTCTTAACCTAAACTTTTTTTCCATATAATATCATAATATATAATATTACAGTTACATGAAACATCATCGAAACAATTTTTATGAACGAAAATTACGTCGAGCCACTTGTGCTCTATCCGATTTCAAACATCTATTTAATTTTTAGTTACATTCCGATTGCGAAAGATCGCGAAAATTATTATCTTGTTAGCAAAAAGTAGGTGACCACATCTGCTCGATGGGGATGGCTCGAGTGGGACGTTATAACCCCCGGTTTATATAAATGCAATTTTGATTTCACCTTTACCAGTACCATCATCTAAGCCAAACGCAACCGAACAAAAATGCAGGTACATCAATATATTATAGTGCGTTGTGTATTTATATGGTGAACTTCGTTTTTACGGTTCAGTGAAAGTTGATGTATGGAATTGAGGAAATCTTCCTATTTTTAATGCGGTATAAAATTATCGTAAATAATGGTACATCATACGGTTGGTTCTCTTCACACTTGACAGCCTTACCAAATATGTAAATCAATGTTTTCCTTAGTTGATATCAAAGTAGTTAAATTAGCAAATGACTCGTACAGTATCAAATGACTTTATTCCATTGATAAAGTACACATTTTTATTATAATTCATTTCATTATTCATCATTTGGTTGAAAATTATGGCGATCAAACAAATTTTGTTCAGAAGATTTTAATTTCACTATTTCATTCATTGTAGATGTTCTATGTGTATTATATCGAATATTCAAGACATCTTTAACTTGAGAGGTGTTCGTGGTTTTGATTTGAGAAAGAATGAACTCATTTATTCGAATAAAATTAACATAAAAGCATGTATCCTTGTATCCCAGGAATATTGAAAGTCGTTGGAAAAATTGTTAAAACTTATTAATACATTCGATTTGAAAGGGTTATATATTCATTCAAAGTAGAACTCATGTGAATGATATCTGATTCTTATTCCTCAACAAATGTTCGATATACAAACTGAATAGAGAAAAGTATCTTCTGTATAATTCAGTGTTCATATAGAAGTATTTGTTTCGAAAGAATTTTTTTCTTTCGTGTAATTCAATGTTTATATGAAAGTAGCTGTTTCAGGAGGACTTTCTTTCAGTTTGTGTCTGAAAGTAACTTCTTTGCATGATCTACACATCCACGTATAGAGTTACTTATTTTCAAATTGATTATTTTCCTTCCTTTCTTTGGAAGATTCTCTCATCCATTTTTTTGTATCAGATGGAGTAGTAGAAAGCCAAAAACTTTCTTTTCCAATCATTAATACAGGTTATTGTATAATTGTATATAGTGAATATTATACAATAAACAAAATTAAGGAGTTTTAATATGGATTTTTATTAGGTTTCGGCCAGTTCTATTTAATAATTGAAAAAATTGTTATTTGTGAATTTTTTTAAAGTTTCTTAATATAACCAATTTATTATAGGCATGATCCTTTCAAATTTTGAGCTACAGGCAAGGTATTTGAAAAATTTCAAATGTCGTATTTGCTTACAAACTGATAACAATATTTCTGATTTTTTTGTCACTTGATACTGGAGTGATGATATTTGTGATATAAGGACATCTTTTGATTCAGCAAATTGAAATATCTTTCACCATTTAGATTTTCTTTTAAAAGAGTCCTGTAATATGTTTACCGTTATTTTGAAAAATTGGGATTTCCACGAAAAATTCAATAATGTAATTCAAGCTATCAAAAATTTGTCTATGGAATTATTATCACTTTCTTGACTTGTATGTGAAATTAAGTGAAATAAAATAATAATGGTACGAATACATAGATTTCTAGTCTTTGTTACAATGAAATAATAATAATAATAATATTCGTTCCCCATCCTCAGGCTCATACAAGCTAATAAGCCTGATGTAGTCCTTCTCGATCATCAGAGCAAGACGACATTTGTCATGGAGTTTTCAGCTCCTGGATGGAAGGAAAAACGGATGAAATATCGAGATTTTCTCTTCGAACTCCGCAGACTCTATCCAGATCACTCTGTCAATATGGTTATTCTGATCATTGGAGTCCTTGGTGAATCTTAAAATCATACTGGCTTGCCGCACTGAGGCAGAAATCTTAGCCGCACAGATGCAGAAGGCTGTCATTCTTGGCTCACTGCGCTTGCTTAGGGCACATGATTCTCAGACCTAATTATCACTTACTCCACGGCGTGGGGAGTGATCATTGGTTGATAATGCTGGCGCGCCCTCCCGAATGTATCGGGGCTTCGGGGGATAGGGCTTGATCAGCGCACACTACGGTGAAAAAAAATAATAATGTCTTTTATTTACCAAGGTAAAGAAGAAAGTACAAAAAGAAAAATACATTGGGTTTGGTACAATCCCGGAAAGGAATTCAGGAGACAAGCGTGTTGTACACGCCGAATCCTGCTCTTCCATTCAACTCCTTTACAATATACAAAACTTAAAGTATTCATCAAACATATAATGTACAAAAAATTATAGTGCCTTTGTAGTAAGAAAGAGAAAACAAAATAAAAGTAATGAAAGAGGGGTAATTCAAAATGCTTACAGAATGACAACTTTTTATACAAGTGTTCTGTGTATATTCTACAAAAATTATATAAAACTATGTTGTTTCAGGTATTTTACGTGATACTTTTCGTGGGTATAGTAAGTAGCTACCCTGTAGAATATGGAAGACAAGGGTTTGCGTTGCTTCAACACGCTCCAGTTGCTTTGAAAGCGGAACCGGTGGTAAGTGCGATTGAAATGGCTCAATATTTCAATAAATAGTTAGTATACAGTAACTGGGAGGGGTTTAAACTACGAACAAAGCATTCGTTCTGGGTTTCGACTCGCCGTAGGTATCATCAGTGGTGCTGGGCTCAACCAGGACGAGTCTGAGAGGGTGAAGTCGTATCTATCGACTGAAAACTCAGTACTCGAATATCAAAAAAAAAACAAGGCTTCACAAGGCGATTCGTTGCAAAAGCAAACTTTGACTGCTGAATAATAATAAATATAATCAGAGTAGTTAGAAACTGAAATAGTTTCATGTCACACCATGTTACACAGAGATCCATATTGTTTCAAACCCCTCTTTTAATTGTATATCAACGACTCATTGGAAAAAAACAAAAATCCAATTCATAGCTTCGCTGGCAACAGCAACACTTGTCTCGTCATTCCATTTGGATTCCAGGACATCAGCTGCGGACACACATCTTCACCGGCAGCAGGAGGTTGCATATCTGAATGAGGATCTAGAAGTGATTTCGAATTGGGGTGAAAATAACCAGGTTCAATTCAATGCCACAAAAACCCAGGCACCGGTTTTCTCCAAGAAGATAAATGTCTTCGAACCGGATATAATAATGTCAGGTCAGACAAGTCTTTTTCTGCTTCGAAAAGTTTGTTGGGGGTTGAAATTGACACCAATATGTCTTGTCACAATCATGTTGCTGGAATTGCCTCAGCAACTTTTGATGATTTATAAAGCTCAGATCAGACCTTCTTTTTGTATGATTTTTAAGTTGATTCTTGTTTTGATATTCAATGACTTTTCTCTGATGCCGGATATCCTTCACAAATGAGTCTTATTTTGAAATACTCCTAATAGAAGTCTCAGAAAAAGTATAGTATACTACTAACAAGTAATGGCCACATTTCTCGTCAGTTGAATAATATACCATTTTTTTTGTATTGTTGACATATTCTATAAATTACTTTCAATACTTCATAGAAACATAAAAGTTGTTGAAAATAAAGTTCGAATATTTTTAATTTTTTTTTCATACAACAGTATTCATATACTACATTTCACTATTTTCCACTATAATTATATAAAATCTCTTTATGAATAAAATTTGTCTATTTTCATGACTATTTTCACAGACTAAACTGAGTTAACTCGAATTAAAAACAATATTTTTCCTTCAATATTTCATTCATCAATTAGTTTTCATTTATTTGAAACGTTGCAAAATTATTTATTGTAAAGGTACATATTCAATAAATAAGTTGTTATGAAAAATCCGATATGACCATTATTTTTTAAAACGAAAATGAAATGATACTCATTTACCTAGGCTTTATTCAATAATGACTTCATAAGTGTTCATTCACAATACAAGCTCAAAACTTCAATAAAATCTCAATGAAACATATCGCGATGGAAACCAGAGCCCAAACACAACGCATTCATGATTCAACACTAGACAGCGTTGTTTCGAGCCGTCATAAGTCGCATCAGTAGTCGGTCGGAGGCCAGGCGGTTCGACACGGGTGCTTTCTTCACTCACTCGAATTGACTGCTGTGTTGATCGGTGGTTCAAGCCCTAGTCTGAACAATCGATTTTCACTTGCTATCGTCACGTTGAAATGTAAGACCTCGTTAATCCTTAGCTCGCACAAGTTTCGACTTCTGAGGGTTGTCGTTCGTAGGGGTGTGACGGTTGGTTAACGGAAAAACAGATTGAGGAACAGATTGGAAAACAGATCAGTAGTGCTAGGCTTTACAAATGACCGCCTTAGGGAGCCTCCTCAATTTTTAATGTTCGAGAATTGAATTCTCTGATGACCACAGTTGGGGTTCACTCACTCAGGCTTGTCTTTCAAGGAAAGTTGTGCTGGCAATGCATTTTTGGTTCAGCCTAGCATCACTGATGAGACCTATGGCCGTTCGAAACAGCTCTGTCTAGTATTCGATCATAAATGTGCTGTTTTCATTAGTTGCCTTGACATTTTCATTAGTTGCCTGACATGGCAATGAATAAGTGATGAATATTACTGGAGTCCTATCCCAACACCAAACCGTCATTTCAAAACCACAACACGTGTTTCGATCACCAAGTGATCATCTTCAAGAGGAAAAAACTCCAAAAATGTTCACGAGTAAATATATGTTTAGACTCGTTGAAACAAAACCACTTAAACCATTTTTACAAATTTTGTGTCGTATCAGAAAATGGTAATTATCAGAAAAGGACCTTGTACTGAGGACTAATACTAAAACTCAAATGATTTTCATAACGCCGTTGTGTGGATTAGGAAATGGTAGTCAGTGAACGTGATTTAAAATTCTGGTGATTTCTAATGCCATTCGAGAACGTAATTTCCTTAAAACGGATACAAGAATCTCGTAAAGTACTAGAATCGATAGTAAATTATCTCAAATAGCGAGTAGCGAGTTGATGATTTTTATGGTAAAAGAGATTCATTACGTTTTTGTTCCAACTCTCGCCGCTATTTCCTTGTACATTACATTACCCTATAATTGATGTAATTTGTCATTTGTTATTTTCCCGGTAGTCAGAAGTTGTTGATTTCACAATGATGTGTACAGTATCATGGGACAAATCGTATTTGATTACTCTAATATTATATATACAAGGCCTGTTCAAAAAATAAGGTGAATTTTCATTTTTCTCAATTTTTTTTCATTTATTCATCAATTTCTGTTCCGTCCCCTTGAAACTAGTCCCCCTCAGATGTAATAAACTGTCACCAGCGTTTTTCACAATCCTTGAAGAAGGTCTGATATCCACTTCTTGGTGTGTCTTTGAACTCTCAGTGATTCGGTTTTTATCTCCTCAATCGTCGCAAACCGCCGCCCTTTCATGCATTTTTTCAATCTTGGGAACAGAAAAAAGTCGCAGGGTGGCAAATCTGGTGAATACGGTGACTGAGGCATGATTACGATGTTGTTTTAGGCCAAAATATCATGAAAATTGCTTCTCGCAAATAGCGTATAAATTCAAAATAATATTCTTTATTGATCGTACGACCATGTGGCAAGAACTGATGCACTATGCTACGGTAATCGTCATTCACATCTTCTCGACCTTCTATGAAAAGTTTGTACCGTTTGTAATTTATAGTACAATCACCGCATACCACTGTCAATATTTTACCCGAATTTGAATTTTACCTGCAGAGCATGCAGTTGAAATTATAATGGTTATAAGATCTGCTCGTTAGAAAGTTCAGAACATTCGAGAGTATTCCAAAGCCTTCCACAATATTTCAGAACACCCTGGAATACTTTAAAATGTTTTCAAATGTTCGGGAACAGCCTGGAACATTTGAAAATATCTCTGAACATGCTAGATATGGAGTGATAGCTTGTGATCCCTTCTCCAAGAAGAAAGTATCCGTTTCTATCTGAAGGGCTTCTCTTTGAAGATATGGAGCTAGATGATTCGCCTTCTAGAAAGTTCCATAATATCAAAGAATGTTCAAGAGCATTCCAAAAAATGACGAAGATTCTGGAATATTGTATGGTCATATTCCGACATATTCGGGAACATTCTGGAATATTCCAGTTTATTCTAGAATATTGTAAATTATTCACCTCAACAATAATGGATTCTACATAATTGCAAATGCAGATGATATAGTTATCTTGCAGACCGGCAAATTTGTGAACATACTGTGCGATAGAGCGCAGGATGGGTTCAAATTAATAAAAATATGGTGTAAGGAACATTTACTGTCGATCAATCACAAGAAGACTGAGATAGTCTTTTTCACCAGGAAAAGAAGTTTATCGGACTCAAAACCTCCCGAAATCTTCAAAAGCAAACTAAACTTCTCTGAAGAGGTGAAATACCTTGGTACTACCCTCGACAGAAAGCTAACCTGGAACTGTCACCTACAGAGTAGAGCAAAAAGAGCATATGTGGCTTATCAGCAATGTCGGAGGACAGTGGGACACGCATGGGGTCTTTCACCTCGTGTGGTCATCTGGAGCTACACTGCAATAATAAGACCTATGTTAACGTACGGAGCCATTGCATGGGGACCGAAAGTTCTACAAGCAACGGCCATCCAAAAACTATATCAAATACAGCGATTGGTTTGTTTAAAAATCACAGGAGCCATGAGAACAACACTAACCGCGGCAATGGAATTAATATCTGGTCTAACCCCTCTGCGATGAAAAACACCTCTATAACAAAATTAGATCCAGGGTTCTTATTCGTATAACATTTTTTTGCTAATGAATTGATCTTAGTAATGTTCCTTTGATTAGTTGTTTCAAAAAATTGAAAAAAAAAATTGTTGCATGAAACTTTTATCAACACGCAGTCTTGTTGCTGAAAGTCATAATGTGATCTGTTTAAATCTTACTTACTATATACATATGTGTTTGTAATGAAGTATGCATGCATATGTATAACTTTTTGTAGAGTTTTAATGGAGAGTTTATTATAATTTCACTTTCAGTACGTCGATAAAAACGTTTATTATTAATAAATCTTCCCCTTAAATAAATTCGTCCATTGGCAAAAACCGTATGATAATCTATACGGTAATTTTTGAGTTTATTGTGTTTAGAAAGACAGACAGACAGAAAGACAGACATGCGTCGCAGGAACCTTCAATTTGTAATATTTATTGATATGCATTCAGAAATAAACTAACAATTTTTCAGGCGTATCCCAAATACCGTTTCGAATACGGAGTCAAAGATGGGCACACTGGCGACATCAAAGAGCAAACGGAAGAAAGGGACGGAGAAGTCGTCAAAGGAGAGTACTCTCTTGTTGAACCAGATGGTACTGTCCGCAAAGTACAATACGAAGACGACGGGCATAGTGGATTCAACGCTGTTGTAACCAGAACTGGACATGCGGTCCATCCGGCAACACCGCAAAAGTTGCCGCACTATGAATACCACCATTGATTGGTTTGAATTTGAACTTGAATTGATTGATAAGATATTCAGTGTATACACGATATGTGTTGACCACTTGAATTATCTGTTGATTTCAATCAAATAATCACTTTTTCTCGTGTGCCTATTGAGGCTGACCGTCAGTCCTGGTGCTGGGTTAGTTATTGTTTTGATTTCGAAAAAAAAGTTAATGTATTATCCATTAAGCTTTTATGTATTGTTGTTGTTTTCTATAGAACTTGAATACGGAATTTGATACTTCAACGTATTCTGTGAAAATTTTAATATTATGGCATAATACATCCTAAAAAAATTTTGAAAGTAACGCAATTTTCATTTTCAAGAGCATATATTGTATTATTTTTTATTCAACATTTTTACTATTGTATACCATATGAAGTTTATTGTTATTGTCAATTGAATCGAAACTATCTCTTTCAAAACTATTCTTACACTGAAAAAGCATTCATAATATTCTTCATAATTTGAATAGTTGTACAGCACATAAAATAGTTGAACAAAATGAAAATATATATAATAAGATAATAAGAATCGAAAGTACCTAATGCTTGAAAAACAGATACTTACATTATATAATATATTCATATACATTACGACAAAATATATTTAGTCATACAAACTGTGTTTAAGATGTTAAGTTCAAGTATTCTTTGGCATTATTACACTGTTCACAATAGAGCAAATTTTACAAAGTACATACCTAAGAATAATATTAGCTTATAAGATTATGCCAGTTCCCTATATACTTACATACATTTCTTTTAATACAAACTAGTGTCAGAGGTAGTATGAAAGATTGTATACATTTATTATTTACTCTAATTTGATCAGATCCTGTGTTTATTTGTGTTTATACATCTGTAAGTGTTATTTTAACTATATTTTAACATACATCTATGTACGACAACTGACTTTGTCAACAAGAATTGTATTCTTTCGACAATAAAGCATATTCTGATTCTGATATAGAAGAATAGTTTTTTGGTTTGAGCTATACGTTGAAATTTTGATTTTCATTTACGAAAATAAATAGATCTGAAACCGGAAATTTGAAATTGAATAATAAATTGAATATTCCATGGGGACATTGAAAATCGTTATATTCCTTAGGATTCTCTTTCATTTTACGGTCAGAAATTATACCAGAGTCCCGACAAAAAAATTGTAGACTTGGAGAAAATCAAATGGGCCATAAACTCATACCCACCTTACTTATGAGGTGTTCGCCGAGACCAGATGATATTAACCCAGTAATGCTGCAAAAACGACATATTGGGGACCTATCACTGGCTACCAGGCCAAAATGCCTACAGATAAGTTTTGTCGATTGAAACTGTTTTATGCGGGTAACGGAAAAAGCTGCTTTCTTGGATAATGTGTCCCTAGAAACAATCATCCAGGCCTCGAAAAGAAGATGTTCAACGTTACTAGCTGTAGGTGAATCGACTACATCAACAACCATCACGAGGGAGACAGTTGTGGAAGGAGTTTTGCCCCAGCCATGAATATTTTACCTAGATGGATCGTTGGGAAAGGGCTGAACATAGCATTCACCGAGAGGAAAAAAATAGAAGGACTAGTACCTCTGAAAATTGTATCTGGTGAGGAGGAATCGAATATCTGGGAGTGATACCAGATCCCAGACTGACTTAAAACCAATATCTAGAAGTACATTGGGGCTGGAATCACACATGATGTATTGGCTCTACACCATGGTGGTTAAACTCATAATAACATGTGCATCTATGTACTGATGACTAAATATGGAACACATGACCGTTATTACCAAACTAAGCCAGACGCAGAGACTTGTATGTTTAGGAGCAATGAAAACCACTCCATCAGCTGCATTGGAGAAGCCTTTGTAACTTTCTCCTTCACATCCCAATGACGAGAAGAACTGAAGGAATTGGCGGACAGGGATAGACCGACTTGGACGCTAGGACTTTCAGGCATCGCAGACAACTTGAAACCTGACGAGTTAGCCAGACATGGATCCTCAACTTTATACGAAGGCATTGAACCTTCTGTGAGGAAAACAGAATCTTTGGTTTGGAACCAAATTCGAAAGTAGGTTTATGAGAAACATATTCAGGAACTTACACGGGAGGGCCGTCCGAGGACCGTCCGAGAAGAGAACTGAAGAACTGTTTCAACAAAGCAGAGATCGACTCAGAACAATTACAGAGCTATTCACTGGACACTGTCCAGTGAGTCCAGTGTCCAGAGAGAATATATAAACCAAATAGGGATACCTGCAGGTGATGCAGCAGAGGGACAGAGGCAGCTGATCATGCAAATGTGAGGTATTAGATTACAGGAGGCGAACATTAAAAGGACAACCCAAATTATGCTCAGGAGAATATGTCCTGTACAAACTCTTAGAGGGAACAACATTGTTGAAATGGGTGTCATGCAAAAGATTGGGGAAAACGCAATAATCCCATGAGGCAGCAGTGTTTTCAGATGATTCGCGAGAAATGCATAAGTCAGATGGCTCCCAAATGGTATTAAAAAAATCTCTGTCTGTTTAAACTCTGTTTTTCCGTTAACCAGCTATCGCACCCCTACGAACCACAACCCTCAGAAGCCGAAACTTGTGCGAGCCAAGGAATAACGAGGTCTTATCTTTTAATGTTTTTAATGTGTGATTCCTAACACGGGCATAGTAGACTTTCAACCCCAGATTAGTCTATAATTATAGAAAGCGAGAATACTGAGTTGAATACAACTCAAAAGTTATCGATGAAGATTCATATCATAAATTTAATTAGCTTCATTGTCTTTATATAACTTGGTGTTGGAAGTAAGCAAGGCTTCATTCCAATCAACCATTTAAACAAAGTGGTCGAAGTGAAGTCTACAAAGTTCGACGAAAAATGTTTTATCCGTTTTTTCCTTTTCCGGAAAAAATTCATCCCACCCGAAGCTAAAAACAACGCAACGAATATCGTCCTACTTTGACGTTCAAGGATAACTACATAAAGATCATCAGCTTGTATTTGCCTGAGGGTGAGGAATGAATAGTTCCATTGAATTCAGCATTTCTAATTCTCCACAACGAATTTAATGTCTTCCGGAGCCAAAATTAACACAGGTATTCCGTTCATGTCGTAGGAGTGTCAAAGTGGTGACGAATCGCTCGTAGGGCTGCGTTATATCGATAAATATATATCAAGTCTTCATATGCCGGACATGCTGACAGAAGATACACGGAAGTATTAGACGCTTCGCGACTGGTCCAGAACCTGGTGTCAGGAATCTCTGTACTACGATAGAAAAGTTGTTGAAGATACCATATTGTCAGACACAGATAAGCTCCTCTTGTACCGACTTTAGCCCACACGACTTGAGAAAATCAAAGATCACGTGTTACGATGAGGCATCGAATATTCGCATGTCCGCTGACGGTGTGGTACGGATGGCACCACTGATGGCCAGACGAACCTGTCTCTGTAAAGTCTTCGGCCACCAGGCACTTGCACCATACGTGATCATTGGTCTGACTATCATCACATAAATCCAATGGATTTGTTTGGGATCTAAAACCCAAGTTTTACCACAAATCCTGTCCATAGGGACAGTCTGGCTTTGTGTAAAACTTTTTCCAAGTGAGCGTTTTAGGTGAGTTTTTTATCAAGGACAATGTCAAGATATTTCACCTCCGTTCCAAATGGAATGAGCTCACCACTGAGGGAAAGTGGAGTTAGATCGTCCAGCTTTATCCTCTTGGTGAAGGCGATTGTCACAGTTTTGCTGGGGTTGACAGACATCTGCTCCCTCAGGAACCAAATGTGAATAACGTCCAACGTGTTTTGGAGAATATTACAAGCTACCCTTTCCCGACGTGGACCTTGCCATGATAATAAGTTCATCTGCATAAGCTTGCAGATCTACTTTTCTTCTGTCGAGGGCATCAAGCAGACTATCCATCAGAAGAAGTGATTCTATCATCAATAATTTGACAACGCTGAAATGGCTGACATGCACTTTATTTATGGATTAGCAAATGGAAATGTGGAAGAAGCACGGAGAATTCACCAGAACAGATATCTTCTCCATGTGCTGAAACATTCAGAATGCTATTTGCAAGATAATGTGGATCTGGTAGTTTTAACAAAAATGCAGTTGGGGGAAGACCAGAAACTGTAACATCGCCAGAACTTGAGCTTGATGCGATAGAAGATCATTCAAATAGTAACAGGAAGATTGCACTGCAGCTGAGACGCTACTAAATAATAATAATAATAATAATCTTTATTGGTTCCAAAGACCTAAAGGGTATATAAAACAAGTCAAAAGAAATTTGAACATAGATTAGGCAAACAATACATGCACTTCAAAATGCTATAAGGAGCAAAGATAGTTCACTACGAAGATAAGAACTCGTCCATAGTATAATACGAGTTATCCAGTATGTTTTTAGCGTTTTCCTGAATCTGAAGTAAGATACCTCCTGATCGATTTTTGTCAATAGGTGGTTGTAAACCCTTATTCCATTGGAAATAGGGCCATACAAGCATATATTTAACTGATTTTGGGGTGTGTATTTTTGAGTTTAGAGAATATATTTAGCATTTCTTCCTCGGTGAAAGGAAGTACAACCATTGAAGTAAGATTTCTGTTGAGGCTATGATCAAAGTTGCTACTTTCAACCTGTGGTATATCGTCTATAACCTGTTTGGGAGCACCTATGAAAATTTTAATCTAGAGCACCCTGATAATTTTAATCTAGTTACACCAAATCGGTGTAAGGATATTCTTTAAATACCTTTTTTTAAACTTCAACGCTCTGTATCCCAGAAACAAAGCAACTCCAGACATTTGTTCATGAGAACTTTGTTCATAAAACGACCTAGCAAATTACCTTCTGAAGTTTCGTACCTTAGTTTGACAGTGTAATAGTGGAATGAAGTTGAGTTTGCGTCAATTATCGCTAGCCATATCCATCTTCCAGTTGTCTAGCAAACCCAAAACAGACTAGCTTGGAAGGAATACCCCAAAGATGGGGACAAATATTCCTTGAATTTATGACATGTGATTAATTGCAAGTGTTCAATGAAATGAAATATTTCTGCGTATTATATTCTGTACTCGGTAGCAAAAGTTACATTTCTCGCGCAAGCAGTCAACATACATCTTTTTCTTTGTTATCTCACAAAATCAAAATAAATTGAACATTAAACTGATAATAAATATTGTAGTTGGTGAAGTGTTAATTTCAAAAACAAAACTGTGAATCACAAATATATAACGCATAAATGGAGGGCGTGGGAATATTAATGAATTTATTCGAATTAAAATAATGAACATTTAAACAGTTTCTATCCAACTTGAAAGCAAAACTCATCAAACGAAAAATTTAAGAGGTAATAAAAACAAACGTATTCATGTAGGTTTATGATGATGCCGCTGTAGGAAGCTTACGTGAGTGAAATATGGATACGGATGATAAAACGACGTGAATTTGAATCGAGATGAACTCTTTCAATGACTTCATTTTGCCGTAATGTAGGAAATATGTTAAAAAAAGATAATCGGAAGAGAAATATTACGAGGAGCGAGATTTTGTGATTATTCTGACAAATGATGACGGTTTTTGCGGAATTTTTTCATATGAAGTTGAAAAAAAAATAGTTTGATGATGACAGAAAAGAATTGTTGGTAACATCAAAACATTCTGAAATGTGCCAGGGTATATCAGCGATGAGTAAATTGTGAGAAGATTCAGATTGATACTAGGTGAGAGATTTGATAATGAAAAGTAAAAGGTAATAATTACTGTTTTGTGGTGAAACTTGAGATTTAGGTCCCGAAGAAATCTATTGGATTTATGTGATGATTGTCAGACCAATGATCACGTATGGTGCAATTGCCTGGTGGCCGAAGGCTTTACAGAAAACGGACCAGGTGAAGCTCTTTGGCTTACAGAGACATGCTTGCCTGGCCATCAGTGGTGCCATCAGTACCACACCGTCAGCGGCCATGGAGATCCTTCTAGATCTACCTCCTCTCCACATTTTTCTGGAGAGAGAGGCTAGATGGACTGCATATACACTTGTGCACAGCATTCTAGAAATGACCTCTGACTTTATGCCTCCAACTGTCAACTACGAAGTACCTTATACAGTACTATTCTCGAGAGGATTGGATTCTCCTGGAGAAGGAAATATTAAGAGCAGATAGTTGTTCGGTTCACAGATGGATCAAAAACACCTTCCGGTTCTGGTGCAGGTGTTTTCAGTAGCAGACCCAGGACAGAGATATCAACCTGCCTAGGAACCTATGCGACTGTATTTCAAGCGGAAATTCACGCTATTGAATTGTGTGCTCTTGGCTCCTACCGAGCAACGTTTAAATTGGTAGCAAAGTGCCAAAAACGACTCTCCTCATTGTGACGGCCAAGTTGTGAAAAAATGCTCATCGTGTGGGTATATTATATTTTGGTTTTTTTCATATTATCCTGTGAGTTCCTCGCATGGTTTAATTTTGTTGTTAGTTTTGGTCGATTCCCTAACTAGTTCTCGAATAATACAGTGTGTAAAAGCCAAATGGAATAAATTCATTATTTGGGTTACTGTACATATTTAAAAAAATCCCGAAACACATCAAATGTAAATTATAATTTGACATTCTTCAACGTAAAAATGCCACCCCTATTCTCTATTCAAAAATGTTATCCCTTTCAAGTTCATTGCAACAATTGAAATAAAATAAATTAACATCACGTGGTTACCGAAATTCGATAAAATACAGTCAAAAACTAAATTGTAATGCAAAACGTAATGAAATGTAGAATACGAAAAAGAACTATGGATGTTAACGGAGCAGATGTTCAAAATGTTCACTGCGAACGTCTTGGCAACATCCTAATCTCAAATAAAACTGTCTTCTAATATTATTTAACATATCAGGCGTGACCGAACTAATCGCAAGCGGTATTTATTCTTTTGAATCATTCAAATCTGAAGGTTTAGTTTTCTACACATTGCTCTTTACATATCCCCATAAAATAATCTAATGATGAAAGATCAGGTGATCGCGCTGGCCATTCAATCGATCCTCGCCTTCATATCCACCGATCGAGGTATTGCCGGACATTAACTTGGTAATGTAGTGGTGCTCCATCCTGCTGAAACCATATCGTATTCAATGGAACTTGAGGGTTTCATGGATCAGGATATAAATTTGCTAAACTTGAAATGACATCATTTTGAAGTAGTGCCAAACAATTATCGCCATTCAAGTTGCCCTCAATGAAAAAGAGACCAATGATATGGTTTCCTATAATCCCTGCCCAAACATTAATCTTTTGAGGGTATTGCGTGTGTTCTTCTTGCGTCCAGTGAGGAATTTCCGTTGACCAGTGACAAAGTACACTCATCAGAAAACATAACGTCTCCTAATTGGGTGATATTGTTATCCAACATGTCCATCATTTGCTCACAAAAATAAGTTCTTCTATCAAAATCGTCTTCAATGAGCTCTTGATTAGGTATCATTTTATAGGGATGCATTTCATTTTCTTTCAATATGTTTACTACCGATGTATGGCTAACATTGAATGTAGTGGATGCCTGTCTACTCGATGTATGTGGGTTTTTATCAAACTCTATTATCACATTTAATTTCAGTTCATCACTCATTGCATTGTCAGCTGCTCTTTTATCTGCCACACATGACCAAGCTCGCGAAACTGCTTCTCTATTTTGCTTATTGTTCCTTGAGATATGGGCGGTAAATTAGAAAATTTCTCATGAAATAGGTGAGCTACTGCCTGTTGTGTTCGGGTTTTATCTCCGTAACCAATCATTTGTGAAACTGTTATTTTATGCATTTCCCTCAATCTAACCATTTGTCAGACTTGAAGTTAATGAACTTTAATGTAATGTTACAACTAATGTTGTAACATACAAAACAAGTTGACAAGGAGGATACCATCTAAAAAGAACATTGCTATTGTTTTTGTTTTCTTTATTTTTTTATTTGTTTGTTTTATTGATCACAAGTACACCATGGTGTCTGGACAAGTCACATAAAATACACATATATGATATATAGAAAATTGTAAATTATAAATTATTTACAACGTAAAATTACAACATAATTACTAACACATGACATATGAAACAAAATTTAAAAGTGAAACATAAACGTATTAAGGTCCATATAGATTATTAGCAAATCTGTAAGTCATATTTATAAATAGGAGTTAGGAGTATAATGTAATAATTTGAAATAAATTTAACCAAAAGAATGAAAAAATAACAGGAATTGTAATTCAAATTAACTTAGGACAATTCGAAATCATTTACTTCGTAGTAGGCTTTCCTCAACAGAATACTCTTTAGTTTCTTTTTGAATATTTCCAGGTGTGTATCTTTCAATTCAATAGTTAATTTATTAAACAGTCTCATTCCTAGATAATTGCGACTAGTACTTGCTAATTTATGTTGTGGAATCAACAGGTTGTCTCTATTTCTTGTATTATGATTATGATTATCACCAAGTGTCTGATAGTTGCTGATATTTTCTTTTATGAATACCAAGTTAGTATATATGACTGATGGAGGTAACCTCAAAATACCTAGCTGTACAAACCACGGCTTACAACTTTCCAATCTGTTTAAACCTACAATTGCTCTAATTGCTCTTTTTAGGAGTTAAGGAAACCTGTTTAAACTTACAATTGCTTTAATTGCTCTTTTTTGGAGTAAAAAAAAGGCTGTAAGTAGATAGAGTGTCCCCAATTTAATAATCCATATGTCATAACATTATGAAATAGTGAATGGTATGTCATGATAGCCGCTTCCCTACCTAAATTAATTTTAACTTGTCTAATAGCATAAATGACCTCAGATAACCTACTCGAAAGATTGTCTGTGTGAGTTTTCCACGACAAGTTGCTGTCCAAGTGAATTCCTAAAAACTTTAACGACTGAGCATCATTTCCTTGGTGTAAGAATATCATAGAAGTTTTTTTCGCTTTATTGATTTGTAATTTATTCACGTTAAACCAATCATTAGCTGACTCAGTTATGTCCTGGATAACGGTGGTTTCCTCTCCTTGTCTTACCCTCGTATAAAATGTTGTGTCGTCGACATATAAGATAGTCTTCATATTAATTGTAGAGGGCAAATCGTTTATATATATAAGAAACAGCAAGGGTTCAAGAATACTGCCTTGTGGTACTCCATATTTTATTGGGGATTGTTTACTGAATTTATTGTCATGGTATACAGATTGTGTACCATGACATGGCATGTCCTATGAAATTGGCTAGCTCAAAAACTGCCCCAGCAGTACTTTTCCGCTTTCTAAATCCAAACTGCGAACTCGTGAATAAGTTATTTTGTTCTAAAAATGAGGCTATTCGTATTGCAATTATTTTTTCAGCAATTTTACCCAAAATGGAGACCAATGCAATTGTGTGGTTTGATATCGATGTTGTATCTCCTGATTTGAATATTGGTATCACTTTTGCGATTTTTAGTTTATCCGGAAACATTCCAGTCGTTAATATATTATTTATTATCTGAGTTATCGGTTTTAGTAATGCATCTAGGTTTTCTTTATACATACACACTGAGTGGTTGTAGTTGTCAGTTGAATTGGAATTCTTGAATGATTTTATTATATCAGTTATTTCTTCTTCTGTTGGAGTATATATGAAAAGTGAATTTCAATTTACGGTAGTAGGGGATTTACCCAGATGTGTCGAGAAATGAGCTTTCGAAGGTGGAATTTCATTGATTATTTCATTTACAATATTCACAAAGTAATTGTTAAATTCTTCGGCAGATATTGTAGTTGTCTTTTTTTTAGGTTTCCTTCCTGTATTGGTGTTGATGTGCTCCCAGATAGCTTTTGGTCTATTAGACGACTCGCGAATATCATTCAGCGTCACTTGCTTTTTCCTAATAATAAGTAGTTGTTCATACTCGTATTTCTTTAATTTGAATTGTCCTTTCAATTCTTCATTATTTGGTAATTTCAACTCTATTGAATGATTTAAGTTGGTAATATCTGTCTTGGCTTTTATAATGCTAACATCGACTATAGTATCTTTATTTCTCCGGTAATTATCACCCTTCACCTTGATTAACGGAAAGCTCATTTCGTGGTAATATTGAAAAATATTCAGTAATGTTTCAGTGCCCTCATTGGAATCTGTTATTTCATCTAAAGCAACGTAATTTTCTGCAGAAAATAAATTTTTAAATAATTGCTTATTTTCATTGTTTCTGTTGAAAACTAATTTACTAGTGATATTCTAGGATGTCTTTGTCTTTCTGACAAACTTCAGCTAAAAGGGGAAGGGAGCCAGGCTTCAACCTGAATAAAATCAAGATGGTTAACGTCGTAGTGATATTCTCATTATCAATACCTCGACAAAGAATAATTTTTGAGTATATTGCAATAAGTTTTGAGTGTATTTTATTGAATTTAGGTAACCACATGATTTTAATTCATTTCTTAATTGTTGCAACAAACTTGAAAGTGATAACATTTTTCAATAGAGAATGAAGATACCTTTCAAACAAAATATCACAAGCTTATACTCCCCATTTGAAAAATTGGGGGTTTTATCTATCATTCGACGGGTGTTTAAGGTAGGGTTAGCATTTTTCCGTTGAATTATGTGAAATTATAATTTAAATTTGACGTGTTTTGTTGAAAATATGAAATTATTCCATTTGGCTTTTACACACTGTATACCTGTAACCTCACTTCTTTAACTCTTGAATTTTCTTCTTCCATTAATTATAATGTCAACAAATGTCTGCTACTTATCCGATGTTCACGTTGAGTTCCAGTGGAGAAATTTGTCAACGCCTCTTTGCATCCATCATTTTGTACCAACAAGCTCTCTGAGCGTCAAATATTTTCGTTGGTAGATTCAGCTAATGTATACAGTCCCCCACAGAGATGTTGAACACACAACGACCATTCCTATTACATGGTTTTGTGTGTTCGGTATTTTTACGGCGGAAAAATCACATAAACTTTATTTCAAATTACCGTTTCGTCATAAACAAAAACTGATCAATATGCGAAGCTCCAAATACGATATTTGAACGCCTACCGCACACGTTTCGAACCGAAGAAATATCGTTTTTTGATAGCTAGAAATAATTTATTCATTTCTCATCTGTAATTTGTGTTTGGGGGGCATTGGTTTATTAGACACCTACATGTCAGGAGTAATAAACCTATAGAGGTGATAATATTTAATTGGATAGGATAGGTGTGTCACATCTTTACCAGGTTTTCTTTCGGCATATGCAAATATTTTGAATATATGTAGGTGAAAAACACTGTGCCAATATTGAAACAAACTATATCATTTTGGGCTTTCTTAATGAATCATCAGCTAGGTCTGGGTGTAAGCTTTGAATCACTCGAGCAGTTGGTTTGTACTTTTAAGTGATTTTTGTTCAGTCGGCAAATTTTCAACTCTTAAAGTTTGACAGAAAACCTCTAAAAACTACAAATGTCCGGATACGAAAACGTTTAAGCAATTTGTTACAATTCATTTAAAGTAGAACTCCTGTGGATGATATCTGATTTTATTCCATAAAGAATGTTTGGAATACAAACTGAGTAGAGAAAAGTATCTTCTGTATAATTCAGTGTTCATATAAAAGTATTTGTTTCGAAAGAATCTTTTCTTTCGTGTAATTCAATGTTTATATGAAAGTAGCTGTTTCAGGAGGACTTTCTTCCAGTTTGTGTCTGAAAGTTACTTCTTTGCATGATCTAAACATCCATCTATAAAGTAACTTAATTTCAAATCGATTACTTTCTTCCTTTCTTTGGAAGATTTCCACATTTTTTTTGTATCGAGATGGAGTAGTAGAAAGCCAAAAACTTTCTTTCCCAAAGTTTATGATAAATTCTCGGAATTGATGGATATGAAGCAATGCAAAAGTATTACTGAGAATGTAATTTTTACTTATTTGGCGCAAAAATCTGAAACTGTCAAATCATCTACCTTGTGGAGCATGTACTATATGTTGAAAAACCATTTTAGTGGAGAAAAATGTAAACATAGCCACTTTTTCATAAGTTATCGCATTTCTTGAGAGAAAGAATGCAGATCAACAAATTTATTAGGAAAGCAAATGATAATAATCGACTTTATTATAGAACAAAACATTTACTTAAGAAATAAAAGTCTAAAATACAAATCATGAAATTATAAAACAACAACAAAAATCAATTGGCGCTCCGGGGCGACTTCATTGATTCCAGTGCCGCATTTGTTTTTTCAGCTACAGGAAAACCCGGAAAAACCTGCAGCACCACAACATCTGAAGATTTTGATCTGCCATTATCCTCTCTTTCATAAAACAAAATGTAGAGTGTGTCCACAGGCTCCACTAAATTCACTGCATCGCCACCAGTCCGTTTCGTCTTTGACCAAGGTGTAATAATGACCAGATTTAACGCCAGAACCACAGTGAACAATGACTGCATTCTTGTTCTCGTCTTCAGAAAGTCACAATTTTTTCTAATCATTTCCAGCATCCAATTGCAAAATTCAAGACGGTTCGGAAAGTCTCGCGGTAACAGTGCCTGTACTCGTTGCAGATGGTAAAGGTATAAGAGTTGTTCTTTTAAAATTCGAAATACCGTCATATGATCAACATTTAGCTGGAAAGCAATCTTTCTAGTACTGGTAGTAGGTTGTTCTTCAATCAATTTAAGTACTGCTTTCTCAAGCTGTGGTGTTCGTACTTCTCGATGGCGACCATAATCCTGCGTTCTTTTGTCGAATGAACCATATTCTCGTAATCGTTGATGAAGTCGAGCAAATACTCTATGTGAAGGATGCTGCCGTTGAGGATACATTTCAGCAGATCTTCTAGAAGCTTCTAACTCGTTCCCCTGCGACAGACCGTAAACGCAATGCATATAAGCCATTTCCTCATTTGTGTAAGCCATTTTAATAACAAGTGAATTATTAAAGTAACAAATTAGGAATAGGACAACACACAATTAGTAATAATTCAATTTCGAAAATTCACAAACTGACAGCGTCATACCAATTCAATTGTCACTATCGCTAATAGCGACCTACTAGATAGATTAGTTTCGTATTTTCGCATTTATGACGATGTATCTCTGTAGTTGTTCCTAAAATAATTTTTTGCTGCGAATTGGTTCATTTTGGGCAAAAAACCCAAGAGACATTTTTTGTTTAAATTGAAACAGACTATCGGAAATGAATTTTTAAATGGTAAACAAATGATAAATACATACATTTTAGGGGTTGTGTTTTCCACCCCTTACAACCATGGGGTATATCAAATAAATTTTGTCTTTTTGGTAGTACGTCAGGTTAATTTCAATATTGTAACTTTTTCAGTGCTTGTGAAAAAAATTGTTACACAAATTTTATGTACCTCCTTTGAGGGGCTGTATCTCAACAAGAGATGCTCCAATGAAAATTCTTTATATGAAAGATCGTATCTTTTTTTCGATGAGGAATCACCTCCTTAAATGTTTTACACTTGTTTAGTTACACCCTGTATATACAACTTTAATTTCCTTAGATATTTTCTTTCAAAATAATTGTTTTTGAGTTTTTAGGGAACAAAAAAGTAGAAAATTACGAAACACTTGTAGAAGAACTACTTGAAAACTACTGCAGAATGGGATGTCGCATGTCTCTCAAAATCCATTTCTTGGGCTTCCAGAAAATTTGGGTGCTGTCAGTGACGAACAAGGGAAAAGTTCCACCAAGACATACTGACAATGGAGCAACGTTACCCAGGCAGATGGGATGCAGCAATGATGGGAGATTATTGTTGGTTCCTTATGAGGGAAAACGATGAAACATTTAAACGAAAGTCTACATTTCCAAAAAGGTTATGCACAAAAGAGTTCATTTGAATGTTTTTTCATGTGTATTGTAAAGCCTGTTATCCTCAAAATATATTGTTTTTTTCTTGTTTTGATCTTACATTTCCCTATGACATGTGAAAATTTTTGTATGAAATAAAAATAACTATAAATCAAATTCTTTACGTGATGGAAAATTTTTGATGTTGAAGTCGTAGTCAGGATGGTTTAAACTCTCATGTATAGCCATCATGATATTAGTCGAAATTTTTTTTGTTATTTGTTGGCTAGTGTAATCGACCTTGTTTCATTTTCTATTGGTCCATCTATGCATTGATATGGATTAAGAATTAAAGGCAAGTCCGAAATCGTTGCGTTATTCACACAAAAATGTAATGAAATCTCTAGTTATATTGAAACGATCGAATATCCTACAAATCAACAAATTTTAAAATTCAAAGTGGTTAATAATAGAGATGAAATTTAATAGCGTGAGAGGCGAGACCAATCTTCCGATCTTGAAAAACACTATATTTTTCTAATAACCGAACGAATTAATATTTCAATCTAAATTATATACCTCGCACTTATCCATTTCTGCCGTTGTCTGCAAATTCCACCTCTCTTGTCTCCTTTATCTAGTTTTCAAGATTTGGTAGGAGGGAATATAAAGCATAAGGATGTGCACAACTGACCTCTCCTCCCGAATTCGCTTATGTCGTAATCTTTCAGTGAGTTCACCGACCCGCTCTTTCAATTGTGACCACCGCGGAAAATGTTGGAAATGGGAAACCTGCGTCCGGAAACTAATGTGAGTAGAATCGGAAATTGTGAAGTTTCAGAAAAACATTTTTACGTAGACAAACAATTTTGGTAGGCGTATCGGTGTTATTGAACAGTACGAATGTTTTCCTCATCTCCTGAAGATGGCAACTTAGTGTGTGAAACGCGCGTCGCGTACGTGCATTTCTGGTAATTGGAAAAATTGATTGTTTTGGAAGTACGAATGTTTTCGTTAAGAAATGAAATTAATTTCAATGGAGCGTTTGAAATGGATTATCTAGAGACCGTCGACATTCAGTTTTGATTAAATTGCTTTCCAGAAATATTATGAGACATTGTAAATACTTTCTGATAGGAATTTATTACATGCAAAGATAGATATACAATACCTTGTTATGACAGTGTATTTTTTCAATCGGAAATGAAAAAGACAAGAGAAAACATACAATGGAGTGACAATTAGAGATATTTCTGAATCATCAACGAATAATTGTTCTCAATTTCCAATTTAAACAAGTATTTTTAATAAAAACACTTACTGAATACCACTCAAGATATCCAAAAACTCTCCGGTCACATTGACTTTAGGTTTGCTGTATTTTATTACTTTACAGATATTATACACGGTAAAAAAAGTGTCAATTTCAACTACGAATTGACTAAAACTTTTGGTAAAATCGATTCACTTCAGTTTTTGGTGAAATCAACAAAAACAATAAATTGTTGATATTAACAAGTTGAGACCTTGTTCAAATCAACAGAAATAAATTTTGTAGTGATTAGTGAAATGTTTTCCAATTGATTTTCAATGAGTATTGTCAAGTCAACGCAAAGACTTGTAGTTTTCGCAAGCAAAGTTTTGTTTCACACATTCCAGGTTGATTACTATTTTTTAGCAATTTTGTATAATTCGAAAACAACAATTGCAACTTTAGCAATTTTTTTCAGATCAAAATACTTACATTGTTGACAAATATAGTTTGCTGAATTTACATCTTTTCATGTTCTACTAACTGTAAAAAACATATTCATGAAACAATTCTGACAAATTATTCACTTACAAATGTATACGAAATATTTTTACTTGGTCTAGGAATGTAGTCCACTGAACAAAAAATCATCGATATTTTTACAAATTGGTAATAAATTTAATACTGTTATTTTTCAAATGAGCAATCTTATTCTAATCAAGTAAACGGGTATTTTTCTCTTTGATCATGAATAGTTTCTCAAAATGTCAATAAAATTTCGCAATCCAATATCAATTCATTGGTGAAACTGCAAATAACATTGTTTGCAATATAACACCTTCATGCAAATTTAAATGAAACATATTGTTTTAAGTCAGGTGGAGAATGAATAATTCAAATAAGTATAAAATACATGAAATTCTTGAGTACTCAACTATATACGTGGAAGATAATAATCAATATTTTAGTTAACAGCAAATTTATTTCATGTAGAAATTCAAGTCTATGTGGAAGCTTACTTCATGAAAATGAAAAGCTTTGACAACTCACACTTAGATTATAACATTTTCTGAAAAATTGATTCAATTCCAGTGATTGGAAACGCTACTCATGAAGCTTTCAGAATTCCAATCGAATAAAATTAATATTTCCAGCTCTTTGAGTATTGCAATGAAAATATAAACGTATTATTAGTCATCAGAAATGATTTTTCCTGAAGAGTCATGAAAATGTATATTAGTGGAACAATAACTAAGTTAATAGATCCGTCATATAACTTTTCCACTCAGCTTTTCAACAACAAATATCTACTGAATTGGGAAGGAATACAATGAAATATACTTATATGATTTGGGCAGTCTTTGTTATCCAATTTCAAATGCTTCTGCAACTTCGTATTTATAGCATTTTTATGAAAATTATATAGTCAACCAATAGATTCCGCTGAACACATCTACATGTGAATGGGTCTATTATCATGCTACTTCATTTCATTCATAATCATAATTATTTATACAGCATTCGACTTTAATCAATGTAGACATAGAATATAATTGACCCTTGGTTGATAGCAACATATTGTTTGCTGAGATTGTTTCAAAATGGAAATAATTGTAATGTATGTAACTTTGAATGTTGCAGTTTTGATTTATTTCACGTAATTTTCCCTTTTGAATGATATACAAGTAGATCACAAACTGATCATATGTAATGATTGCCTTCTGTTGATTCAATAGTAGTTTTGTCTTCTGGATTTTATTTTTCATGAATAGCCTATAAAAAAGTTTCAAAGATACACGAAAACATTGTTGAATTCAATACAATTTAATACTTTCAGTTAACTTTGCACGAGATGATAAAAATGATGAAAAAAATCGCTGTGACGATAAAAAAGATTCATTTTGAACAAGAAAGACAATATAATCACGCACATGTCAGTTATATAATAACTTAGAATCGAATCTTTTGATGTTTTATAAATCTAACGTTGGAACTTCTTTACAAAATTGTTAACAAATATTCATAAACGACTCTAGTGCTCCAATCCTGACTATGTCTTGAGAAAAGTACTTCGACCTTTCGAAGAATTATTCTGCCATGAATGTACACTCCATGAAAAGGACAATTTACCTATTCCAAATGAAATAATAAAAATTATAATTGTTCTCTTCCGGCCTAGTTCATATTATCGCGATGCATGAATGAGCCATAACAAAATAAATGCTGAGTGTAGTATATTCATTTGATACCCATATTGAGGTAGTTGTGAAATAATATGTAATCCGCCATTTTGTAGCTGCGGCCATCTTGAAGTTGCATCTTTTTCAAAGTGTACTACTGCTCTACTAGTCAAACCCTTTCATTTGATACCCATATTGAGGTAGCTGCGGCCTTCATGGGTTTACAATGATACAGAATCCATTAAATTGTATTATCATCAAAACTAAATATGTGTACCAAATATTAGATCAATATGTCAACAGGAAGGGGGTCAAACTTCAATTACTTAATCTGACCCAAACAATCGGGATAACACGAAAAAAATGCTGCGAAAATTTCTACAATTCTAAACATTTTTGTTACAAATTAAATCACATATAGGGACGACTCCAATTTGTAATATTATGTACTACAACATTGTGTACATACTTTTTTACCAAATTATTCTACCATTCGATATATTTTGTTTTGGAAACTTCCATAACCTTGTGTTACCAGTAACTCTCAATAATAACAGTTTCTCATTAAAATCTGTAGCGATTTTTCAAATAATATTGTACTAGAACTATACTAGAACATATAAATTTGTCAAAATATTCAAATCATTATTGTGTTGAAAAATTATATAACTTTTATCACGAATTTTTAAAAATTGTACCAATTAACAGCAAACCATCAGTCAAAAATTCATACAGTACATAATAATAATTTACTGGAATTGTTCTAATAATTGCAATATATAGTACCGAAAACTCAAAAAAATCATATGAGTAATTACTATGCAATTATAAATGAATGAAAACCGGATGTATCACTTTTCAAAATAGGATGTTTCAATTATCATTAAACATTGTTTGAAACAGTACAAAATATTTGTGGAGGAAAACAATACACATAGTATCAATTCAACTTCATTTCACAGCAAAACAAAATATGTTTCTGATACCTACCTCTTGTTCAATTTTCATTTATAGAATATAACAATAAAGTTGAATTCAAAAAGTTGAATGTAACATCAACATATCTTGACAAAGTTATTTGTCAAAAGTGTTGAGGAATGACAGGCATAGTTAGGAAGTAAAATGGTAAAGGATTTCAAAATTTCGACATGAGGTGCAAGCATTATATATGGTCACCCCTATTAACATATTGGACTTTCCCAAACGAGGTACTTTTTATATTTTCTTAAAATATTTTTCTTTCCTAGCACAATATTTCATCATTCATTCCAACAATTGTAGTGATTATTTGATATTCATTTTTGTCGTTTTTTGAAAAACATTCTTATGACTTCATTGTTAATTTCACAGATGATTCTTATCATAAATTGGAGAGAAATACACAATAAATTATAGTAGATTGTACTATGGAATATATTATAATATTGAAACAATTTCTTTCGTAAATTGTTGAAATGTTCATTAGCAAAACTGAATTAAATTGTTTTGATATGCTGTATACGTTATTTGATGAATTACTACAATCATCAACTACAATTTTATTTGAGATAACCTAATTCGAAAACATAGTTTTTTATTACAATTGTTATATTTAAAGCAACAATTTGTAGAAAATTACCGTGACACAATATTGTTTTAAAAATTCTAGTGAGATTTTTTTCCGTGAAGCTAAATAAAACCATTTAATAGGAATAATCTGAAAACTGAAAATCGAAGGATTGAAACAAATCTAAAAATAAAAAATTATTTCAGACTAAGTTATTTCACGATGTTTTGGTTGTTAGTATTCACAATCGGGCGAACACTGGACTATCCCTCCGAGAGATGACTATTTATAGAGTATCAGTCCAAATTTTATCCCCGTTAGGGGTACTATTAGAGAACTGAAGACACCATCTAAACACCTAGACAATTGGATGAATATTGATTGTGAAATTTCGACAGGAATATTATTGGCAAGTAAACTGGACCACAGTTTTTGATTATTTAAAATTATAAAATAACATTTTCATTAAAATATTGTATTCATAGTTATTTACTCTTTTGTCTTCAGTTTTTCCCACGTAACTTCTGGATTTGGTTGGATTTGAAATAATTATTCAAACATCTGCACGAAACTTCATATCTCTTACAGACAAATTAGTCTTAGCACTTCTTTCTGGAGTACCAAGTAATTTAACTGAAAAGACTGAAATCAAGCCGCGCAAAAATCAAACAAATCTCAAGATCGCCCGGAGTCAATGATAGGTTAACGTACTAAGAGTTTATTATAACACCATATAACTTGAAATTAATTGTTTTTTGTTTTCTTTAATTTATGGCACACCCACGTGGACTCAATGATTGCTTCAACAATTTGGCACGAATCAATTAAACGATTTCAGTTAGACTATTGTTTATCCTCGAGCAAACGCTCATTATATACAGATCGGTGAAAACAATTCGAATACATAAAGACGGCTCCATATTTCAGCCGAATATAAAAAAAAACAATAAATCATAAAAAACTTAAAGCGATACCTGGATTCTTAGATAACTAATATTGAATTATCTGTTCATTCAATTCTCTGCATGTATTTCAACTCAATTATTTAATTACTTTAACAATCAGTTGGTTTTTGGAAACCCATAGAAATTGGGTCTTCAACAATGTTTACCTCTTGGTGAATTCAGGTAAAATAGTATAATATACAGTGAGAGAGAAATGCGGCTAATACTTTTGGGAATGGCAAGTTGAGGACTATACTTTTTCTATGACTTTCAACAGGAATATTTTGAAATAGGATCTATTTGTGAAGGATACCCCGAATGATAGAAATACTAATAAATCCCATAACGAGAAGAAAGCCTGAAAGCAATCAAAAATACTTCTGAATTTTCATTCAAATAGTTTGGAAATTGAGTTATTGAAAAAATCTACCGTTGATGTGACTTGAATCCAACGTTCCAATAATTACTCCAAGAAAGAGCTTACCAATCAGTGTGACATGAAGCTATTTGTTTGTAAACTTCTTTTCACTTCCCAAGTCCATGTTTCCATTTCTGTTTTTCGTTAAAAACTACATATTTCACAATGAAATGTCAGTGCAATGATTATGTTTGACGTGCGAGAACACATTTTGAAGCAGAACATCCTCAAGGCTCACTTGTGATTGATAATAAATGAAATGAAAAATGAAAAAAAACAATTGAGAAATTTAAAGAGATATTGATTGAATCGATCGAATACGTTTATTTTCTCATAATGTTGGTAACTTAAGTATTGTATGTTTTTTATGTGGTGCCCTGCTGTAGGCTAGTGCCTCTTCAGATGCTGTGTTAATTGAAAATAATAATAATAATAATAGCGTCGTCCAATCGGTTTCCGAATCGGAAGGACGAAATCTCGGCCTTGCGGTTCAGAAGATTGAACGGCGTGTACACAAGATGGAGACTAAGATCACGTCGGCGAGACAACACGCGTCTCGTATCCAATGTGTGATGGATTACAGGGCGGCCAAAAGGCCTTTCACGCCCGCAGTGCGGCGAATAGCCGCCAAACTACGACGTATCCATCACACTTTAAGTCAAGGCGTGCTGCTGACCACCAAACAGCACTGCCTTGATAGAATAGGAATGCTAGTGGCTGCTAAGAAGTCACTAGTGAGGCGAGCGAGAGGTATCGCGGAAAACCTTAGGTTCCGCGAGAAACCTCCTGGCTTATTCCAAGAGTCTCCACGTGTTGTGGATAATCCGCCGACCGCTGATCAGGTGGAATCCTTTTGGAAGGATATCTATGAACACCCGCAGCCACTCAACTTAGACACTCCAGCCCTAGCGCAGTTCGAAGCTTTCAACAGAGAGCTTCGACAGCCTGAGCTCAATGAACTGCGCAACCCGATAATCTCGGATGACGTTCGGAGAACCCTTGTGGGTTCTAAGAACTTTGCTGCTCCAGGCCCAGATGGGCTGAACACTTATTGGTGGAAAAAACTACCAAGATCCCACCGCCATCTGGCCAGTGTTTTCAACTCATGGTTGGCCGGAGAGCAGCCGATTCCGGATTGGTTTGTCGAGGGGCGGACCGTTCATATCCCCAAAAGTGGAGATTTGTCGATTCCTGAGAATTACAGACCGATAACATGCTTGAATTCGTGTTATAAGTTGTTTACAAGAATCTCATACACAAGAATACTCATCGCAGTTGACCGAGTGTTCGAAAGGATATATGAGCAGAGAGGGTCGAAGAGAGGAGTCGCTGGATGTAAAGAGAACCTGCTCATCGATAGATGTGTAACGCAGGACTCTCTATGGCCTGGATCGATTACCGTAAGGTATTTGATACAATTTCGCATGAGCTCATCTTGCATTTGCTCAGATGCCTTGCGGTACCCGACAAAATAGTGAGATGCATTGAAGAACTGATACCACTTTGGCGAACTCGCTTTACCATAACATCTGGTCAAGCAAGAGTCCAAAAAGGGTGGGTCACTTTCAGAATGGGTGTATTTCAGGGTGATTCTCTCAGTGCCCTTCTCTTCTGCATCTCACTATTGCCATTATCCGTTTCGCTCAGAAACACTCGAGGGTATAACTGTGGCATGAATAAAAACACTTCTGTCTGATTATCACTAATTAATTTTATTTATACGGCCGGTTTCGGTTTTAACCCCATCATCAAGTATGATACCCCATTGATAATGGGGTTAAACCCGAAACCGGTCGTATAAATGAAATTAACTAGTGGTGATTAGACAAAAGTGTTTTTATTCATTTTATTAAATTTTTTCTGATCAGTTTCATTGCAGCAATCCTAGTCTCACTGACCATTAACCCTGGTCACGTGATAAAAAAATCAATTACTAGTTCCTTGCTTAATAAACATAATTTCATTATGTTGTTCACTTTTCAGACAGACGGATAGACAGACATATTTATTGGTGCTTTTAACAAACATGTTCTTTCAAACGAGTTAGAGATATTGGTACAATCATAAAATCATAAAATGTGACAATTTGGAATGCATAACTCATAAATATTAGCCATGGACATGTAATGTCAATTTAATAATTTTAGATAGCTACTAGTAATGTCTTTGTTAGGTAGGAATCTTGGCTCTGAAGTACATGTTTTTTTTTAAAAAGTAGGTGTAGTAAATTCCTTGTTTCAGGCTATTAGTTAGCTACTATTTGGGACCGTAATACTTTTTCGAAATCATACTTGTGTTCAACATAAAGTGTTATTTTATGTCTGATACACTACAAAATTCATAATTGGATATCAACTGTTTATATTTTTTTTTCACGAATGATAGATTTCAGAGATTCAATAATAAAACATCCTTGTACAATATCTTCTCAACTTTCTGTTGTGATTTAGAAGCGCCATAATTTATATAATGAATACTTATTTGTTTTTTTTTTGAAATATACATCGATATGTCAGCTTCATAACAAATGTGTTCTATATAGACTCTTAAAAACCCAATGAATCAATCGATCAAATTCAATGCGATTATATAAACATCAAGTATATGCAGCCTCATGAAAAAAGATATAATAATAATTATAATTACACTCTTCCTAAGGTTTCATTAACCAAGTTGACGACTTGAAGTTATGAAGAAAACTAATTCCCAATTTCCAGACTTAGGTTCTATTTACATCTAACACTTTCCGATAACATCAATGAATTCGTCTACAAATTTCAACAGGGCGGTTCATAAAAATATATACAGTGGGCTGTTTACAATAGGACCTTTGCCACTGTTCAACTGCTATAACTTGCTACACTTTGCTTTTTCTAGCATCCAAAAGTTCAGTGTCATGTATCGATTTCAACAATTTCTGACAGTTTTCATTCATTCTATGGCCGTTCACTACATTTTTTATGTCTTCGAAATCGGATAGGTGCTGTGTGTTCTTTGAAACGAATTTAATGGCGCGCTTAGTCTCACCGATATATTGTGATTGTGTATCTCAAAATGTGGTTTTCCGTTAACAGTCTGTCACTCTTTTACGAACGATAACAAAAGTCGAATCTTCAAAGAGCTGAGGTTTGACGAGGTCTTACCTTCCAACGTGCGATTTTTAGCACGGGCTGATCGATAAGCAGCACCAAGAACCAACCTGGACAACAGAGACAAGAACAAATATTTTTGCGACAATTCACATTTGGGTTATGTCCGTTATTAATTATAATCGCAATCGCAAGTTGAGGTAAACTTACACCTTTTCCTTCTTAATGTCAATGCCTTAACATCTGAACAGGATACACAAAAAATCCCATTAAAAATGACGATTAATTGTGTTCGTTATCAAAGAATGGAACGAGAAAATTAAAGAAGTAATAAGAGAGCTGTCTTCGTTCAAATTACTTCCTGTTGGAATTTGCTGATGGACGAAGATGCAAATAAAATTATTAGTGGAAGTTGTTTAATTGGTTGATCGAATAAAGGTGATTCGTTTGACTAATTTGGAACTGTTGAAACATTTATCAAATTTATATTATTTTGAATTCTTTCGTTATATCGAAACTAAACTCTGAGAAAAAAATGTAGTCAAGTTAGTAGGCTGATGTTTTGATTTGGGACTAGCAATTTCGAAACTTCGCCAGATTGCCCGATTTTATGAAACGAATTTTCATTGGAAATATCATTGAATTAGTACCATATTATATAATAGATAATTTCAAGGGAATAAAACATGCGTTTTATTCTGGCCTCAGTATTTGTATTCATTCAGTATTCATGAAAAACATCTTTTGGGCCAATGTTCAAAATATTTTTCTCGAATCCGCTGAACGCAAAACAGTCTATTTTCGAACTCATTTCCAACATTATGGAATATTTCTGGGGTAATGCTAGCACAAGTTTCGGTAATTCTGTTCTAAGTTCTCGTATTGTACCAGGTTGCGTAACATGAGCATTCGATTAAACATAGCCCAAAAGAAAAAATCGAGGGGAGTCAAATCCGTTAATCGAGCAGGTCGTTCCAATACCGCGCCTACTAATTCGCATGCCTTGGTATGTCTGATCCAACAAATCCCTCACAGGTCTGTGAGGGACTTGTTTTGACATTTCGTTTGAAATTTACATCCCACATCGAAATTCGTATATTTTACCCCAAACTTCCTGGACAACTTTTTATATAAGGACATTTTTTGACTACGAAGGCGCTGAAGGGCTACATATTATTTTTATTTTATAATCGACAGTTCAATCTGTCGATAATACATTACCCATTAGCCAAGATCAAACTATGGTTTGAACTGTCTATTGAAGATAATCGACTGTTTGAATTGTAGACTATAGATAATCAACCGTTTGAACTGTCGATTAAAGATAATCGACAAGCGACAGTTTGAACTGCCGATTATAGATAATTGACAGTCGACAATTTGAACTGTGTATCATAGATAATTGACAGCCAACAGTTTGAACTGTCGATCATAGATAATTGAAAATTTGAAATGTCGATTATAGATAATCGACAGCTGACAGTTTAAACTGTCGATTGAAGATAATCGATAGTTTGAACTGTCTCTTATAGATAATCGTCAGTTTGAAATGTCGATTATAGGTGACCGACAGCCGACAGTTTGAACTGTCGATTATAGATAATCAACAATTTGAACTGTCGATGACAGAGATGATCGACAGCCGATCATCTCGGTCATCTCTGTCATCTCAGCCGATCATTTTAGATAATCGATAGTTTGAACTGTCTATTATAGATAATTGTCAGTTTGAAATGTCGATTATAGGTGACCGACAGCCGACAGTTTGAACTATCGATTACAGATAATCAACAATTTGAACTTTCGATGAAAGATAATTGACAGCCGACAGTTTGAACTGTCGATCACAGATAATCGAAGCCGAAACTTTGAATTATCGATTAAAGATAATCGAAAACCGACAGGTTGAACTGTCAATCATATATATTCTACAATTAAACGTGTCGATTATAGATAATTGACAGTTTGAACTGTCGATTATACATAATCGACAGCTGATAGTTTGATCTTTCGATTAAAGATAATCGATAGATTATATTATATATAATCGTCAGTTTGAGCTGTCGATTATAGATAATCGACAGTCGTCAGTTTGAACTGTCGAATATATATTATCGATTATTTGAACTGTCGATTGTAGATAATTGATAGCAGATGGACAGTTCAAACTGTCGGTTATAGATGCTCGTAAGTTTGAACTGTCGATTATATATAATCCAACATCGATTTTTTTATATCCTGAAGATGCCAAATCGGTTAGTGAAATGCGCGTCGATAAGAGTATTGCAGTTCTGATGATCAACAAAAAAATTTGCTTTTCACACCAGAAGTTTCAGTTTCACCTTCTACATGTATTTATATTGATTACTCACTCGATATTCATTGTAATTTTCTGAATATTTTTGCTCCAGCACAATTTACTGTTGAGTGTACGTCATATCCTGTCAATTATGTTACTATTGTGGGTTCTTTGTGAATAGGTGGTATTAAATTCCATAATTACCCATTGCCTTCACAAAATACCATTCAAAAACATACGAGTATCGTGCAAAACATACCTCATTAATCACATGATCCGAATAAGTTCACAAATACACCTGAAAAATATAGAGATACTGATTTTCTACATAGTCTTGCATTGAATTTCACTCTTTTTTAATGTTATACGATTCTACTGACTGATTACCAAAAAATTTTTATGAATATATGAACCCCTGTATATTTTGTCTTCTAGAAAACATCAAAAAATGCCGAAAACGTTTTTTTCCTCTACAAAATTACTTTTAATTGATATTTTAAACTTACGACCAAAATAGTTAATATGATTTTTCAGTGAGCAGATAACAGGGCCGTACTTGCCAAACTTCAACATATATTTCCTGGCAAAAAGTTACTCATCTTGTTTCTTTCATTTTCAGCATTTTTTTCTACACTTTCTCGCATACATTTCCTTGGTGGCAAGCCATCCACTCCTTTCTCAACCAAGACTGAGCGAAGTAGAGTGGGCCAACTACAATTACCACGAACCACAGGGGCCAGGGACGTACGCTTTCGGATACGATATAGAAGACCCATTGACGAACAATATACAATTCAGGGACGAAGAAAGATATCCCAATGGAACTGTCGTAGGCAGTTACGGCTACGTGAAACCCGATGGCAATATTCATATTGTGAAATATACTGCAGATGAAAAAGGATATAGGTGAGTTAGTTGTGAAACGAATCAATTGATTATAGTTCGTTCAGTATCGTCTGAGAGTAAAAAAATTTCAAGAATGCAAACATGTCGCTACATCAAAGAAAGCAACATAGTCATCTCAAGCAAATATCACTGCAATTCACCCACAAAATCATTGAGATATGCCTACCCTCTATAACCCTTGAGGACGCCGCTAACGAGCCATTAATATGGGGATACGCGACAAAGAACACGAAAACACCGACAAAGAATGCGAAAATATCGCCAAAAGAACCGCTCGATATTTTTTCTGATATTATGTTTTAGATAATATTAATAGGCGTCGGACTGGGGGTATTAATATACATTTTTCATTGATATATTCTGTATGATGAGAAGATAATTAAAATAAGGTGAAAACAAATTTTTTTTAATATTTTATTTCGGGAAGGACAGTATATTTGAAATAGTTTTTTATTATTTAGAATTGTTACCTTCTACAGATCTATAAAATAATCAGAATATTAAATTTACAAATAAATACAAATGTAGAAATAACAAAAAGTTACTACATTTGACAAATTAGCTTTTTGGAAAGAAAAACAAAATTTTTCATTAACTTGAATTTAAAAAATTTTGCATAGAAATATGTATCATCTGGTGACGTTTTAAAGAATCTATCCATTTTCTTTATCCAACCTATTTAAATAAAAAAATTATAATTTGTAGTTATGATTCGTCTTTTGATGTAAACAAATTTGATATTATTATTATCATTGACACTGATAATATTAAATTGATCGTCGGTATGATAATGAAGATGGATAAAGTACTCGAAACATCACCAGACAAGCATACAAATAGAATAGATTTTCGCGGTTAAAAATTTGAACATCTGATTTCGAGTTGAACCGAGTGATGATAAGACGACGACATTTTCCAACTGGAATTTTCAAACCAGTGGACCAACTTTCCATAAAGGCTTGTCTTCCACTGTTGATGTTCTGATCTTGCCAAATCTTAAATCCCTTAAAGAGTTTCTTCTCCATTCTACAATCTCTGATTTTTCTATTAACATGCTCCTCCTATCTTGCTTTCCAAAAGTCCGAACACTTTCTACCAATTGATACTATCGGCTCGAAAAAGTTGTTGTCTTCCTTGAGTTCCTTGAGAATTCTGAAAATTGTCGATCTATTGACACCGGTCACACTCGCGCATTTTTGCACTACTTTCTCCTTACTTTTTATTTCAGGCTGATATTGTATTCTTAAAGAATTATAATATACATTCATAACAATTGTTTTTTTCATTTATATTTAATGGTGACAATTTTGGACGCTTCACGATTCCCGAGCAACTAGCTTCTATGTTGTATAGCTGTTTATTCAACGCGCTCTCGAAGTAAACTGAAGAATATCACGAATAACCCCGCTAAAAAGCCAAGCCGGTCTTATTGATGGGTGCGATGTGTCTGTTGACAGTATAATTCAAAGGAATATCTATTTATACCGCCTTCAAAAAAAACAATGTTTTTTCAATCCCCTTCAACTGAATACATTTGTCATAGTAGATTTGTTATTTTGTTTATTATGAATGATGTTTTTCAAGAATAAATATTGTATTTTTGTGGTATACATTAATTTATTCAATTCTTTGAGAGTAAATAATTTGAATCCAGTACGTCTATGGCACTAAAATTTATAGTAGTAGTAGTAGTCTCTCTCATTTCTGAACAGACAATAGCAAGTATTGAAACAAACATTTTGCCATACACTAGAATTACAGTATTTTTCATGAATGCGAATTGTGATAATATTGTCAAGAGATGGCTAAAGCCAATTGTTCCTTTATGGGATCAAAGTAACAACCCTTCATTGGTTCCGATAGAATTCAAATGGTAAAGTTGGGGAACAAAAATTCTAGTCATTCGAAAATCACCTGTGGAGTCCCCCAAGAATCAGTGCTCGGTCTCATTTTGTTCCTTATCTATGTGAATGCCCTATCTAATATCGACATACAAGGAAAGTTTACAATGTTTGCAGACGATACAACTTTACTATGGCATGGAAATAATACAGACTCTCTGAGAAATATAATTGAAACTGATTTAGAGAAAGTCAAATCTTGGTGTGATTCAAATTCTTTATGTTTCAATGTGAATGAAACTAACATAATTTCGTTAGAATTCATTTCGGGAAACCTAAGCCTTCAGAAGCATGTCATCGAAAATAAGACGTGCACCAAACTTTTGGGATTATGGATTGATAATACCCTGAAGTTTAATGAACACGTAAAACATCTCAACAAAAAACTTGCATCTGGCCACTACGCTATGAGGGTCATCACCAAGGAGTTGGGAATAGTAGCAGGAAAAACATCTTACTTTTCATTAGTCGAGTCTCGTCTGAGGTATTAGGGCGATAAGATATATATGTAGAGCCAAGTGTTTGGACCACTGTAGACCACTCTTCATAAAGAGTAGAATACTAACAATCTACTGCATTTCACTAGTTCGGACTTCCATTGTCTACTATATGAAACGATTTGAAATCCCTGAAACAAGTAAAAAAGAATAATTAAAAAAGAATAGTTGAAAATAACAATTATATTAAGCAACAATAAACCTGAAATGAAATGATAGTGAAATAACCTTCAAGTAAAAATATAATAATTGAATAAATAAAAATTAAAGGAATGCAAAAA